>CM026565.1:14590364-14797972 GCA_015143295.1 Tetracentron sinense | reverse complement strand
AGAGGCTAGCACCCTTCTTGGCTACCAACTCCTTGTTTTCTGTTCCAATCTCTCTTGTGAGCCAGAGGGGCTTAGCACCCTTCTTGGCTACCAATCCTTGTCATGTCTTTCAATTTCTCTTGTGAGCAGAGGCTAGCACCCTTTCTGGGGATCACCAACCTCTCTTTCCCTTCTGGTTCATTGTTTTGCCATTTTGTTCTCTTGGGCGCAGAGGCTAGCACCATTCTGGGCTACTCAAACATCCTTGGCAGGTCTGGATCATTTCTCCTTGTGAGCAAGAGGCTAGCACCTTCCTTGGGCTACCAACAGCCTTTCATGTTATTGATTCATAATATAAAAACTCAATCTGGAAAAACGGTTTGCATGAATGCCGTGCTTGTGTGATTCGGTCAATAGTGGTACATCATGAGACATACGTGATTCATGGCGCGGATCATCACATGAACTTTGATGCCATTCCTCAATCCTTAAACATAGTGTATTGTCAAAATCATTTTAGGCTTTAACATATAGCACATTTGAGCAATTTATCATCCCTAAGAAAACGTACCACAATTTCTATTCTATTTCTTCTTAAGTCCATTTACCCCTTGTTTAGTCATTTTATCAAACCACAGTAGCCGGAAGGTTCAATTAAGGGTTCATCTTTCTTGTCTGTTTATGTTTCCGACTTCCATCCACAATCAAGGTAGGTCATGACTTGGTAATAGACCGACAGTACGAACATTTGACTGCGAGGCGCATCGAGCATGCCGATCGACCCGATGACATACATCATCACGCATTTCGCTTTTATTTGGGATCGACCACATCGAACACGGTCCCGTTGGCGATTGCAGGTTACTTTCTACTCCCATACAAGAGATCTTGCTCATAGCCTTACTTGTATATTGTGGTATTCGCAATGGTCGGCACTTATACATTATCATATGAGAAGAAGGAATGACATCACCATAGAAGTCAGATAATATTTCATCAGGCAAAACCATGTAGAGGTTAGGCTAGGGTATAGTTAAGTAGCGGTGTACTAACTAGAATCACAGGTTGATCTATGAATGGAACATAACTTTGAGATAATAGCTCGATATGAGGATATGAGAGGAAGCATTGTGTATAGTATATGGTCGCTGCGACTGAGTTATTGGAGGAAGAAAATTAGCTCTTCACAAAATGTGCATGTGAGTGCTTTTCGCCACATAGCTTGGTTTATGTATATCGCACCTCCTACACAGGTCTCGAGCTTGGAGATCTTGAAGAACCGCTGCTCGGGGGGTTATTCATTTCTCCGCCGCATATCCTAAGGGTCTTCACGCTTGATTTCTTCTCCAATGTGTTCATACATTTGAGACCTTCCTCCCACGTCTGCAATCACACCCTGCATGCGATCCCCACATTCCTCCTCTTCCTTTCCCATACACCGTTCTTCTCAACCACATTATCATTTTTGACATCCTCACAGGCCACCGTTGACACATGAAGCCCTAAAGGCTCGGGCAAGCTTAAGGAGAAAAGGTTTAACCCCAAAAGTTACCGATAACAAGCCCTCTTACTTTGAAATTTCTTGCAAAAAAACGCGGAAGATTCCGATTGCGACGGTGTTCATGATCCGACGACGGTTTTGCCTACCGACTCTTTTGCGATCTCTTTGGTGTTATACGTGACCGATCGGATTCCGGTCAAACAACTCACTCGTCGGGAAAACTTTCCATACAATATTCAATCTGATCCCGCGCGATATGCTGTACTCTTTTTTTCCCCCCCGATCGATCCCCCTCTCACGGTTATGTGAGACAAGGAGCTTTTGCATATCGATCGCTGACCATATGGATTTTTTTTCTCCCCCCTCAGAAAAGACCCAAGAATTATATCTATTTTGTATTAGGTTTGTTATTTAGATTCTTTATTAGTTATTATGATTTTTAATTTTTATATTTTTATAGACTCAAGAAAAGAAAGAAGAAGAAAAAGGAAAGTTTGTTTGCTTGCTCTCCTTCTTTCCCCCTCTCTCCCTGTTTTCACCCTCCCTCCCTCCCACCCCTTCTCTTTTTTTTTCCTTTTTCTCCCCTTCCTCCTCCTCCTTTTTCCCCCCTCCTCAAAGACGCGTAGGTTATCTGCGACGAGGTAGGCCTTCGGGAATGTTTTCTTGGACATATGCTTTGACGTACGTCTCGCCCCTTTCTCCCCTAGGGATTTTCGACGATTAACACATTGTGCGTTGGGTTAGTTATTTTCACCGAAATAACGCAAATTTCTGACGTTTGTCGGAATCCGATTTTTCTCCCTTAGTTATTTAAGAGACTAAAATAACTTGTCGGTTTTTTTCCTTTTTACATTCCTTATTTTCTTTTCAGCGTTTTACGAATTTGTGCTATTCCATTAAGGGATGATGAAAAAGTCGCGTTGTTTTTCTGCGTGCCTCCCTCCCCCCCCTCCTACCATTCCCCCCTACTTATTCAAAAATTTCGTTTTTTCGACCCCCCCGAAATCAGAGGCGACACATCCCCTTTGTTGTCTTCGTTACAATTTTAAAACAACTCCTCCCAGCAGACACAATTCGAAAACCTCTACAACCAAATACACGTATACCTTAAAATCTATGTCAAACAACTCGGGTATCCCTTCGCCTTGTGACTTCGGCCTCACGTTCCAATGTACGCCCCTCCTAGTCTGAGATCGTGAGTGTTGCCCCCCACTTGCACTGAGAACCAGCCGGATTATTTAGTCTTTGCGAAGTCTTGGTCTCTTACGATCAATTTAAATATGACAATGGCTTCTCAACTAAAGTGAGGTCCTCTCGCGATCTCACCGGATCTAATCATGCTGAAAATGTAGGTCAGGATCTTCTAGAGGTACTTCCGGAGCAATAGAGCATGAAATTATTATCCCCTTCGGACCCGCCGCAATGTGACTTTTTTTCGAGGGCAAAGCAACACTGGTAAGCACCTAGCACAACCTCGAGTAAGGATCGCGAACGGACCAACATGTCTCGGGTTAAGCGTGCCTTGCTTCCCGACACGCACTAATAATAGATTATGGTCCGGTGAAACACACTACAACACATAAATATACTACCGCACTCGGAATCAAGACCCTCCTGGGTTGTAGGCATAGCTTTCTGTCTATCTTGTTGCGGCACTTTACCTCTCAGACTAAGCTTGACCCTATCCGCCGGTTGTTCATGGAACTCACGGGGCCAAAATCTTGCATTCTACATTTGCTATACCATACAACGGGAGATCTACAACTCCCGTCTTTCGTACACAGCTCGAAGGCGCCATTTGTAGGTCTTGTCGTGATAACTATGGTTGTAGCGAATTCACCCGACGGTACGGCTGATCTTCCCAACTTCCCTTGAAGGTCGAGCATACATGCGGAGCATACCGATTGTTCTAAGATACCAGGCATTCATCGCTCTCTGTTTGCCCGGCCGGTCATGTGGGTGGAAATGATGTGCTTAAAAAGTTTCTAACCGGGAAATAGCCATTGCACACTTGATAAACTTCAAAAACCTGATGTGACACTTCTTGCTGGTCTCTATACGCTACACAAATACTCATTGGCACCACGTTGAATCGGGACGTTATTTCTGATGTAATAGCATCCGCGTAACTGATGGAGATGAATGTAGTCCGGTACGGTAAGAATAAGAGCGGATCTCGTGAGTCTATCAACAATACCCATATGCATCAGTACTTCCTAACCGTCTTTCGGAACACCACGATAAAGTCCATAGGAGATATGCTTCCCCAATTCCTCCACTCGGGACATTGGGAAGGGGGGGGTAGGGGGACTATGCAAAAGTTGAGTCCCAGCGGCGCGGTCTCCTGTGTGCGGATGTTGGACTTGAAGTGGCGCACCCGAACCGACAACGGCCCAGGCATACTCCGCAACCTACTCTTCATGTTCTCAGCCCAAAAGAAATGGGAATCTGAGGTTCCGGTACATCTTTGTTCCCCCCGGGAGCACTGTATCTTAGGACGTTCAGTGAAGCTTCGTCCAAAATCACAAATAACGAATAACCATCTACTCTACCGAAGAGTCTGACATTGGCTGGGACACCAAAGCTTTCCCTGTGAAAATGTTAATAGCCCACTCGGCTAGTGAGAGAGAAGTCCGTACTGCCCCAACAACAAACAACCAAAAAACAACATCCCTTGGCCATTTCACTTTCCGGAAAGGCCAACAAGGTCATGTACTGTGAGCTTGATGACTCAACTGGATCAATGTCTATAAGGACGGAGCGAACTGATATGAACATCTTAGTCGCAGGAAACCAAGGACTCGGACAGAAGTCGTTCACACGGAGTGTATAAGATTTGCCCAATGTACTAAACCGTCTCCATTCCCCGCACTCTAACAGGGAGCCAACAATCCCGATGGTTGCCTACTAGAGCGCGGCCAGCACACGATTTGCTTTTCCGGGTGATATTGGATAGGGCACTCGTAGTCCTTCTAAGACTCGAATCCTACGCCGTTGGCGGAACGCATTCAAACGCTGGTATGGAAAAGACGGAACAAACATGACTGAGGCTATTGTGGGACGGAGGTTGGTAGCCCACCGGAAGGGTGATAGCCTCTGGCTCACAAGTATACAAGTCAAGAAAAAAGCAAGACTCATGAAAACAAGGCCAAGACACGGAACCACACATACATGATTGAACGAGACACGAAAATAAGGTTTCCGAGACATGTGAGGTTTTACGAGTTTTTTCATCCTACACGCATGTCCCTATATGGTATGTATATGCTTTCACTATTGCTTAAATTAATATCTTGGGATTGCTCACTAGGTTTGCTTTTTGCTAGGTTATGGGGTTAGCTAGTAGTTTGTACTCTGAGTTTCCATGCCAGCGTACTTTTATTTCGGCAGGTCTGTGGATTGTCCCGGCACCCGAGCTGGGTCGAGGGGAGGTATGTAGAGGAGAGGGAGCCACCTTCCCATTGGCAGATCAGGCGGATGGGGACTTGTGATGTGTGGCCTATACCTGACTACGGTTGAGGGGGGGCCGTGTAGGGCGTTCTCGTGTTCTAGGCTATTATTGAACTCTACCGGCTGGGCGCATAAGATCCTACCCTTTATGCTCTGTGTACTATTTTTTTTTTTTCTTTTTTTTTTTTTTTTTTTTGTAATTTGCATTTAGATCATACTGTTAACTTGCCGGAACTAAGCTTCAATGGCTCTGCATGCAGTGTGAGGTAGTGTTCTTTTCAAATTGCATCTTGCAAATTTTTTCAACTGCTTGCTTATGTCGTCTGCGCCCAGACTTTATGTCTTGTTAGTTTGCCATTAGCGAGCTACTGCAATCCGAGTCAACCTGTACTTAGATGCGAGCTATTGTTTAGCCATCTTGGCTATCACTATATGGACACACTTGCTGCATATCCTCAATTAAGGTCACGAAGTATGGTAACCAGCATAAAGTGCATCACTTGAGGGCTCGTGTCGATGATGCAGTTTCTTCTAAACTCTTGCCCGTGAAATCGTCGACTTTACGTGTCAGCAGTATCCGGTAATTGGCTCGCAACTGAAAAAAAACAAAAAAGAGACTTGTGACAGCTTTTACTTAGTCATAGGTATCTAGGAGCATGAGGTAGTCTAGCCAGATCACCTGTGAGAGGACACTACTACATCCGATGACAAAGTCGAATCCAAGGTTTTAGCCTAAGTCACACTATAGCCGAGGATTAGACTATCCAGTAGTCTATCCGTGACTGCATACTTATGAGACTCTCCCAGGTCTCTCAGTACGACAAATGCCTTGAACACTTGGCAATGACGTCTACAGCGTAGAAGTCCTACGACTCAGCGAACCGGATCGGCCTGTTCATACACGCTATTGACGTTAGTCTCATACCGTGTGACATTATTTGTGTGCTGACTATTCTCTATTGACTCACAAATGAACTTGCTGCACTATGAATAGTATTAAGTGTAATTTGCGATCAATTTGTACGATAGAGCCGTTATATCCAATGCTTCGTCTAGACGCATCATCTCTGAGTGTTGCATAGACTTCAGGAGGAAGGACATCTGATCGTCGCACTACGTGCATGCGTGTGCTCGCGTGTCTGGGACGAATCACGAGCAGCGAGATAATGGTCAGGCTCATGCAATGCATCACGCATCGATCCAATAAGATCGGAACACCCGAGTCATCAAAGTCGATGCTGACATGTCGCCGGCTGATGATTCAATCTCCGATTCGCTCCTAGCACAACCGAGCATGAGCAATGTAGAACTACGTAGTATGCCCATAGCCGAGTCCTGACCATGTCCGGCCTCATTAGTGATGAGCGAGTCTTCACAGCGCTGCTGAATCCTAATGTGCAGCTGCCATACCCCGCCTATCTATGACGAGGTCACTTATATTCTGCGAGACAGAATCCAACGTTTGTACTTTTTAATACAACTCACAGCTTGGTCATAATTACCACGCTCGTCCTAGTCCTCTGCTGCAACTGAGCCGATAGACCGCAAGTATACGTGTGATAGTACCTATGTTCAGAATTCCGTGCGGTAGTTGAGGCTATCATCCACAGCCTCACTTTTTGTGGATAGCATCGGACCTGCCATCTTCATTATTGCTTCCACGAGAGAGGATCTCGGAGTCCACAGTCGCGACGAACTAGAGAATGGGTATGTGTACGCGATTCTTTAAAGGTCAGGTTGTGACAACTCATCGAGATGCAGTTTACTTTAATTCTTCATAGATCATGAGGGCCATTCACGTATATGGTGCACGTGATGATCACGGACGCCTTTCTGGTACCGGTAGAAGAGCTTTATAGCGAATTCGAACTACTCTGCTATCAGAGGAATTCATTTTTAAGTCTGTCGGGCAGTTCTTCCGGGACAAGACCTTGAGAGAGTAAGTCCCTCGCAGCAACTGGGAATAGCACAACGAGAATTCGTGGTTTGTTGATTTCACTTCGGGGATGTGCTTAGTTCACATTCGCTGCTGCGACCGGTTTCGTAGCCATGTCCACTCTATCTTATTACTCTCGGAACGTGAGGCTTAGGGCTACACACCTTCCGGCTTGAAGTGTCACAATCCTGTTTCACAAACACGACATCATGTGAATGTATTACCAGTGCAGTGGTGTAGCCAACACGAATGCATATACTAAGTAGATTGTTGTCACTAAAGTGCTAAATTGCGAGCATCACAAAGATGCATTAACCGATCGCCCGACACTATCGTCCACCTTCTCCTACCCTACTTGACCTCGAGAACAATGCTCAGGACATGTAGGTCTGGCTTATGTGTCTAATCGGAGCGTGAGCCGAGTGGAAGTTGGATACCAATGGGTCTATCGCGGCGGCTCGCACTGAGGAGGATACGCCTTCACGCTCAAGATCTCGCTGTCGCAGATGTTCCCGAAGACTAGTGCGGACATTTCGGAAGTTGTGGACAACGGCATTGGTGGCCGAGTCGCATTCCGAGGACGACAAACGGTATCGTGTAAGTAGAAGGTAGAGCACGTGTGATATAGACGCACTCGCGAGGACGAGACACGTCGTTACGTAGTATCAAGTATGGAGAGCGCCTGAGCGATGTAGAGTGTAGAGGCTACTATGTTAGTATCAGGTGTTCACGAAACAAACAAGCGATTCGACTACAGCATCAGGTACAGCCCATGAGTATATGATACAATCATCGACACAAGAGATACACCCACTCCAGAACACCTTTTTACAAAATCTAACCATTCTAGAATTCGTCGAGCAGCATTACGATGCACGAGCTATCGTCGTGCATGTCATACGCTGCCCCTTGCGCACTGACCTCTCGGCATACAGCGCAAAGACTCGGCCATGGGTTGGGCTGGGGGGAGGAGCTCGACGTCAGGCTAGACGTGAGTACACATCGTAATCCATGCCCTTTTATCTTTTCATATTGAAGATGCTATGTGCTGCACCGTATGTCTCGCCTAAAAGGAGGGCGATCCCTGCAAGACTGGTGGGACATTGACGTCGGGGACAATCTCAATCAGTGGCCCTGGTCGCCATCAATGAAGAGCTACATGGCCTACTGTAGCGCTGCGTTCGAGTTCTATTCCCTTTGGTCTTCATTGCTTGGATGCCCCTCTGTCCGCACACAGGGCTGTGTGCCGCACATCAACCCAGTGCATACTAGCTGGAGGGGATATACCCTCCGCCCCTCCCCTCCATCAGCCCCGGGCCAGCCTAACCTGAGTGCCCGCTTCTGTATTGTTTTTGCATTTATAGCCTTGTTGTTTAGCCAGTTCGACTTGAAACGCCGGTTGGAGCAAAAGGGCGGTGGGGCCTTGTGGTGCTGATGTACATCCTATGTGACGGAGCCGCCTGCGGAATGATAAGACTAGTCCTAACTCTCTTCTACCCTGAATACTAGACTGTCCCTTCTCTATTCCTCTTCTCTTAAAGAACTCTTCGGAATTCGACTCGGCCAACAATGCCTTGTCCACAACATTCCGAATATGTCTCATGTCGGAACATTGAGACGCGATCCTTGAGGTAGGCCTTCAACCCCCTCTCGAATTCCGGGCCTTCATAGCCTCGGTAGCTATCATGTGTGGAGCAAATCGAGATAGCTCTGAGAACTTGGCTTCGTAAGCCCGCTACAGACATATTACCTTGCTCCAAGGTAATAAATTCAATTTCTTTCTTTTCTTTCATCCCAACCGGAAAGTATTTCTTGTAGAAAACGTCCAAGAATTCTCCCCATGTCCATTCTTGGCCTTGCCGGGTCAACTCTCGGGTCCGAAGTGCAGACTTCCACCAATGGTCGGCCTCGCCTTCAAGCATAAAGGCAGCCCATGTGACCCTCTCTACTTCCGTAGGTGCCAAAACGAGAATATCTTCTCAAGTTGCCGAATCCAACCCTCGGCAATAAGTGGATCAATGCTTCCACAAAAAGTTGGAGGCCTCATCCTCCGGAAAGCTTCTATCCCGGCTTGGGCTCGGTTAGGAGGAGCCGGTATAAGTGCCGCATTAGGCGGGGTGGCCGGTTGCCTTGCCGCCAACATAGCCAAGGTCTCGGCTATGGATGCGAATGCTTGGGCAAAGTCGGGTTGATCATCACCCGATGGAGCATCGCCTCCATTACCCCTCGTGTTGTACCCGCGACCCCGAGTATTGCGTCTCATGATTTCTCCTGAGAACGACAATACAATATGAGTCTAACTTGGATACGCATTTAGTACAATTTCGCAATTCACTTAATACATATTCATCAAGCACATTTAATAAGTACAACACAAATAATGTACACACGGTATATAACACAATAGCATAACATACAATCCGTGTTCCTAGCGTAGGACTCTATGTTCGGTTGAAGTTCAACCCATTTTGACTAAGACTAACTTGTTAGTCTATACTTGGAATACAACTCTCTAAGGTGATTCTAATACCTTGTTCAATCATCTAAGTGACCCTAGGGACTCTAATACCTAGAGCTCTGATACCACTTCTGTCACGCCCCAAAATACCCCCTAGGAGTTAAGGGATACTTTAGAGGTGACTACGTGTACCTGTCAAACCATCCTGTAATGCAAGAGGCTAAACATAATATAATACAATGATAATCAGAGCGCGGAAACTAAACATAAGTGCGGAAGCATAAGCCAACTTTTTCTTTTCTTCTATTACACCATATAGTATTCCAAGTTAACATATACTAAATACAATCAAAGTAAAGGTGGACATGCCCACCTATCAAAATACAAAAAGGAACTCTCTAACACTGTCCTCTCAACAGTAGTCGAGGTATAGCCACACATCCAAGTCCCCATCCTCCTGAGACTGCCATGGGATAGGTGGCTCCCTCTCCTCTACATACTCCTCCTCGACCCAAGGCTCGGGGTCGAGGACATCCACAGTACCTGCCGACATAAAAGTACGGCTGAGCATGGAATACTCAGCGAGTACAAACTACTAGCTAACCATAACAATAGCAAAAGCATAACAATAGTGAGCAATACAAGATATTAATTTAAAGCAATAGTGAAAGCATAAGATACATAGCCATATCTTGACATGCGTGTATGAATGCAAAAACCTCGGTAAAACTCATGTCTCGGAAACCTTTTTCGTGTCTCGGTCAAATCATGTATGTGTGTCGTGTCTTGCCTTGTATTTCATGTCTTGACTTGTTCTTGACTTGTATACTTGTGAGCCAGAGGCTAGCACCCTTCCGTGGGCTACCAACCTCCTTGTCATGTTCTTGTTCCGTTTCTCTTGTGAGCCAGAGGCTAGCACCCTTCCTTGGGCTACCAACCTCCTTGTCATGTTCTTGTTCCGTTTCTCTTGTGAGCCAGAGGCTAGCACCCTTCCTTGGGCTACCAACCTCCTTGTCATGTTCTTGATTCATTTCTCTTGTGAGCCAGAGGCTAGCACCCTTTCTTGGGCTACCAACCTCCTTGTCATGTTCTTGTTCCATCTCTCTTGTGAGCCAGAGGCTAGCACCCTTTCTTGGGCTACCAACCTCCTTGTCATGTTCTTGTTCCATTTCTCTTGTGAGCCAGAGGCTAGCACCCTTTCTTGGGCTACCAACCTCCTTGTCATGTTCTTGTTCCATTTCTCTTGTGAGCCAGAGGCTAGCACCCTTTCTTGGGCTACCAACCTCCTTGTCATGTTCTTGATTCATTTCTCTTGTGAGCCAGAGGCTAGCACCCTTCCTTGGGCTACCAACCTCCTTGTCATGTTCTTGATTCATCATATACAAATACAATCTTGGAAAACCCGGTTTCATGCATGCATGCGTGCTTGTGTGCTTGTCAATAGTGGTAATCATGATGACATACTTGAATGGGCGGATCACATGACTATGGCATTTCAATCCTTAACATAGTGGTATAAAAATTTAGGCAACATATAGCACATTTGAGCAATTTATCATCCCTAAGAAAACTTACACAATTTCTATTTCTATTTTCTTCATTAAGTCCATTTATCCCTTGTTTAGTCATTTTATCAAACACATAGCATGCAAGGTTCCTTAATGGTTCATCTTCTTCTTTTTAGTGCCTACTTTCCATCCAAAAATCAAGGTATGTTCATTATTGGTAAAGTACCCATCCACCATTTCCATCACACACATCACCCAACATACACCTCGGCATCCAATCGCCACATCAACACCCACACACATCCATACCCTTTGCTTATCTTATTTAGGTTCATTGGAGATGATACATTTCATATGGGAGGCAAACATAATAGCATAAATCATATTTCATAAGGAAAACCTAGATTTATTGCTAGGGTAAGTTAGTAGGGTGTACTAACCTTAGATCAAGGTTTGATCTTGAAGAAACCTTGAAATAGAAGCTCTATTTGGAAGGAGGAAGCCTTTGCTTGAAGGGGACTTGAGTTGGGGGAAGAAACCTCTTTCAAAACGTGAGTGAGTGCTGCCCTAGCTTGGAGAATGCACTTCCACACAAGCTTGAGTTGAAATCTTGAAGAAAACGTGCTTGGGGACGATCTAGGGTCTTCACCCCTTTGATTTCTTCTCCAATGGAAAACCCTAGTTGCAAATCCCCTTCTCCTCTCTCTCTATCTCTCAAAATCCCTTAAGTGTTGTGAATGAAGCCCTAAAGGCTCGGGCAAGCCTTAAGGAGAAAAGGTTTAACCCCCAAAAGACGATAAAGCCCTTACTGAAATTTCTGCAAAAACGCGAAGACCGAGCGATCGGTGTTCATGACCGATCGATCGGTTGCCTACCGAGCGATCGGTGTTTATGACCGATCGACCGGTCAAAAACTCACTCTCTGGAAAATTTCCCCATACAAAATTTCTGACCGCGCGATAGCTACCGATCGATCGGTTATGGACCGATCGATCGCTGACTGGACCGAGCGATCGGTTCTCTGTATGTCTGGACTGTTTTGACCATATCTTTTGACTCGCTCGTCGGATTTCGACGATTCAACTTGCGTTGGGTTCGTCTTTCGAAAACGCACATTTCTGACGTTTCGGAATTTCCGATTTCTCCCTTATTTATTAATTAGACTACAAAAACGGCCAATTAGCTACGAAGGTGCTATTCATTAAGGATGAAAAAGTCCGGGGTGCTACATAACCATTGCAGCACAGGCCTTCACCAATCCTAATCCTCTAACCGCAGCCCTTGCATGTCCTATAACACACTTCCTATAGTCCCAAAACCCTTTAAAAACACTTATCTCAAACATTTTGAACTAGAGAACTAAGAAAGGAGGAGAAAGAGAGAGAAGAGAGAGAATGATGGAAGGAGGGAGGAAATAAAGTGACTTACCAGAGTAAAATGTCACCAGAGTGTTTGTCGGAGTGTCTTGGCAGAGATCTACTGGAGAGCTGCAAGTCGAACTCAGTGGAAAGGTGGGGTCTGGAGACTTGAAGTGGAGCCGAGAGAGGAGATGTGGGGTCTGTTCGTGCCCTAACCCCTCGCCCTTCTTTATATATATAGTTATTAAAAAAACCCGAACCCTTTACGAACTGGGCAAACAATTTAGTGGTCCGTGAATGGTCCGTGAACAGTCCGTGAACCACCGAATTGTTCACCCGCCTATGAATTAATCGTCGAACTATTCATGGAGGCCTCCCAGCCAAACTATCCACAAATAGTTCGCGAATTACGATGGGAGGCCGAGAATGCCTCTATTATGTCATAGCTTCCACATTCTATGCAGTTTGACATCAGCAGTGAATATTTGTTCCTTCCTTCTGCGAGAGACATATGGGATGCAGTGACAGACTTATTCTATGATTCGGGCACTGCGTGTGTATGAATTAAGTCAGGGTATCTAGCAATTGAAGCAAGGGGATATGTTTGTCCCCACATATTACTCCACTCTTTGTCGTCTCTAGGAAGAGCTAGATCACTATCAGAGGGAACTGCTAGTAGTGGTCGAGGTGACAAAGGCAAACATTATGGTATTGGAGGAGGATCGAGTTCTCATTCAATTGTTTCCACTGACTCATCAGTGACCGCACTTACACCTACTCCAACATCCTCGTCCAATAGCCTTGGCTTATCTAGAGATGAGATTTCAGCATTCCATTGCTTCATATCTCAATTAGAGCCACCCAATACGGTTTCCATATCCACTGCTGCTACTCACTCAGGTACCTCAGCCTCAGCCCTTAATACATCTATTTGTGATCCTAATTGCTCCTAGATTATTGATTCAGGAGCATCTGATCACATGACTGGTATGTCCTCTCTCTTCTCCTCTTACCTTATTGGTTTTAGTAAAGACAGTTAAAACTGTTGATGCTTCATTCTCATCCATTGTTGGCAAGAGTTGTGTTTCTGTTGCACCATCTATGTCCTTAACTTGTGTTCTTTGTTGCCCAAGTATTGACCCTAGAGGGGGGGTGAATAAGGTCTTGGCAAACTAAAATTTCTATCTTAGTTTCTTTTGCGGAATTTAAACTAAGTTAACTAAACAATAAATAAGATGCTACCAGTTCTAAATGATTCAACAGAAAAGAAAAGGAGAAAGAGTAAAGGGATCAAACACCGAGATTTGTTATTGAGGTTCGGCACTCCCGCCTACTCCTCGCCTTAAGCTCTCCTGGCTTCAAGGATTGAACTACGATCTAATATCGTACAACATTCTTTAGGTGAAGATCAAACTCTTACAATCTCTGTTCCAGGTCGAGATTACACCTTTAAAGCAAGAGAACAATCCTCTCCTTGCTTCACAAAGCCTTCGGCTTCAAGACACCCGAATCACAGATTCTAAGATTTTACAAAGTGATGAAATGGTTGATCTTGAATCACACAAAAGCTCCTTAATGATCTGAATAAGAATGAATATCAGGCTTCTAACTAAGCTAGATGAGAATGAATAATAATCTATCAAAATCTCTCAATGGTAGGAGTTGAATAACTCAATTGTAAAGATTTGGGGAAAATTGGATTTTACCGAGTGTGGGATTGATTGGAATGAATGAGTTAATGATTCAATCAATAGTAGTTGAGATATCTTTTTTGTTCATAAAATGATCTCTATTTATACCCCAAGGACCCCAAGGAAAAATATGGCCATTGGTAGAACATTAAATGCACAAATGTCCGTTGAAAAATAGTCGTTGTGCCGTCCGGATGATCCATTGGGTCGTTTGAGTCAAATGACATCAACCAACTCAATTTTAGTTTTTGTCATTCGGTCGTCCGCATAGATATGAATTGAGAAACAGTAGCTTACTGTGCCCAGACAGAGATTTTATTTTTGCATTCAGTCGTCCAAATGGGTCATTCAATCGTCCAAATAGCCATATTCACCAGAAACACTGTTTTTCAATTCTTTATCTTTTTGCAATGACTTTATGGGCCTTCTTCCTTACTTTAACCAATATGATTACCATATTTTAGGTCCTTAGAAAGATTTGCAATATTGTCTAAAGGCACCTAAGGTCAATCTAGGTTTTGTGAGCTTTTCCAACATCTAACCTTTGAGGACTTCTTACAAGAGTCCTAAATAAAAACCAAAAGGTCTTCTTTAAGAGTCTTCAACTTTGATCTTGGATCTTCCATGATCTTCAAGTAGATTGCTTCTTCTCTTAGACTTTGGATGCTTTGAGTTTTATCATTGTGACTTGACTGATTATTTTCTAATCTTGAATATAATTTTCATGCTATTTTTCTTGAATGATTTGCTAATGCTCTTATATCCTGTTTTTCATAAACACTTAAGGGAGATGTAAGGACCCAAAACTTTAATATAATAAAAATTTGCGTTTATGGGTCCTTAATTGAGGTTAATTAGTTAATTGTTTGTTAAATTGGTGAGAAGTGGGTTTTGTTCGAGATTAGATTGTACCGATAAAACTTCAATATTTTTCCTCGAAAATCGCACATAGCATGTTGGTCGGCTATCGAAACAATAATCCATCATGTTGGTTTCGTCACGCATCGATTCACATTGCCACAATGCGATCGGTGTCCAAAAACCCCAAGAAATACGGTAGATCGGACAATTTGTCGGTCCTCTTTATTTTCAGCCTATCGAAATAGAAATCCGCAAAACTTATACCACTGCATGTCGATAGACCCTATAGTCAACTGTCTGTTGTTTTGGCAATTCAGCATCTCATGTGAAAAACAGCAGCATGTTTTGTGTCCAAAACCAGGAAATAGATAGGTTTTGCAATTTTCTTCCAGACTTATTTTTTACTATCAAAACTCATCATTTTTCCTCGAAATTTGTACAGTAGGTGTCGGATTGCCACTAGTTCGGTCATTTGTCGTTTCGATTCCATCACGTATCGATTTGCGAGACCGCGAGGGTCTTGTATGTAAGAAAATCAAGAAAACAGGAAATTTACAGATTTCTGAAGTTCCGTTGGAACTCGATATTTCGCAATGATTCTAATAGAAATTCATGCAGCTGGTACCACAGCGTGTCGATCGACCGTGAGGACGACTGTCTGTCATTTCGGCAATTCATCATCTTATATGAAGAAACGGCAGCATGTTTTGTGTCCGAAATCGAGAAATTAACGGGTTTAGCAGTTTTCTTCCGGGCTTACTTTTTATTGTCAAAATTCAGAATTTTTTCCCAAAATTTTTATAGCAGGTGTCAGACTACCCTTAGTTCGGTCACCTGAAGTTTCGTCAAAATCGGAAGTCATAAAGTAGGTTTGCGGAGGTAGTATACGTGAGAAAAATCAGGAGAAAAGTCAACCGATCAAACTAGTTGACCCGATCAACTCCACACCATTATTAGTATGTGTGTTGCACACGATCTCAACCCACCACCTTAACCTATAAATAGAGGGACGAGCCCTTTCATTTCTCACAGTTACTCACAGTGAGGAGGTTCTGGAGCAGAATTTCTAGAGAGAAATTCTAGAGAGAAAGTGGAAGAAAGAAAAGAAGAGAGAAAGAAAAGGGAGGTCCATCTTGGCAGTGTTCGACCCTCCCAACGTGTTGGCAGCATTCGATTTCTTTCTCGATGCCTTGGTTCTCGTGTAGAGAGAGAAATGGGAAAAGTTAGAGAGAAAGTGTGAGTTAGAGTGAGAGACGCTCTATCTAAGGGTTGATCGTCCTTCTGAGCGCATTGGCGGCGTTCTTTTCTTGCCCTGGAGTCCCGAAGTGTGTAAAAGATAAAATCCATTTTTCTTCTTTCCTATTTTCCCTTTAAATATGTTTTTCTTGTTATGGATGATGTTCTTGTTTGATGGTGTGGATGAAAAAGGGTCCGAGACCCGTTGTATGCGTAAAATGGGCAAAACCCCTTCCCTCTCTTCTCTTTCCCTTTTATTTCACTATTTTTAGTATGTGGAATGTATGTGTGTGGTTTGGCATGAATGAAAAAAGGGGTTAGAGACCCCTATGTGATGTGTGGAAGGGTTAGATATGTGTGAAAAATGAGCTGAGGGGTGTAGCCTTCGGTCTCGGGTGTCAAAACCCCGGATTTAGCTCACTGTGTATGGGGCGACCGATCGCCCAACATTGGCGATTGATCGCCAGTGCCCAAACTTGTATTTTTGGGTTGTGATTGCGTGTGGACTTCAGGTGGACCCTCGGGGAGCCTAGGTTGGGTCCCGGGTGGGTTGGATCGTCACCCTGGGGTGTCAAAAAGTTTGTCAGAGTGTCGTGTAAAGCGATGGAGACATCCATTGGCCTTGAAATGTTCCCGAACGGGACGATATGTTACCGGATTTGATCCTAACGGGAGTGAGGCCCAACTGTTTCAGTTAAACTAGGGTTACTCGGTGGTTAGAAAACCTAACCAGGGTTAAAATATAGTCCTCTGTGACTAATAGTCGAGAGTAGGTGGATTATTATCCATAGATCCTCTTTGACTAGGTCAGGAGTGGTGATGTCGTATAGTCCTCCGTGACTGATAGTCGAGAGTGAGTGGAACAATATCCATAGATCCTCTTTGACTAAGTCAGGAGTGGTGATGTCTTATAATCTTCTGCGACTGATAGTCAGGAGTGGGTGGAGTAATATCCATAAATCCTCTTTGACGAAGTACATGACTGATCATCGGGAGTAGGTGGAATAATGTTCATGGATCCTCATTGGCGAGGTACATGACTGATCGTCGGGAGTGGGTGGAGTGTTATCTATAGTTCCTCTTTGGCTAGGTCTGTGATGGTGTTAAGTGAGTTCTCTATGACTGATAGTCGGGAGTAGGTGGATTTGATATCCATATATCCTCTTTGGCTTAGTCTGGAGTGGTGGTTTTATGTTAGTTCTCCGTGACTGATAGTCGGGAGTGGGTGGAATTGATATCCATAGATCCTCTTTGGCTAGGTCTGGAGTGATGGTTTGATATAATCCTCTGTGACTGATAGTAAGGAGTTGGTGGATTTGATATCTATAGATCCTCTTTGGCTAGGTCTGGAGTGGTGGTGTTATGTGAGTCCTCTGTGACTGATAGTCGGGAGTGGGTGGATTTGATATCCATATATCCTCTTTGGCTAGGTCTAGAGTGGTGGTTTTATGTTAGTTCTCCGTGACTGATAGTCGGGAGTGGATGGAATTGATATCTATAGATTCTTTTTGGCTAGGTCTGGAGTGATGGTATGATGTAGTCCTCCCTGACTGATAGTCGGGAGTAGGTGAATTTGATATCTATAGATCCTCTTTGGCTAAGTCTGGAGTGGTGGTGTTATGTGAGTCCTCTATGACTCATAGTCGGGAGTGGATGGATTTGATATCCATAGATCCTTTTTGGCTAGGTCTAGAGTGGTAGTGTTATGTGAGTCCTCCGTGACTGGTAGTCAGGAGTGGGTGAATTTGATATCCATAGATCCTCTCTAGCTAGGTCTGGAGTGATGGTGTTATGTTAGTCCTCCGTGACTGACAGTCGGGAGTGGATGGTTATGTGATGCCTTTGATAAAAATGTCGTGAGAACGAGTTCCCCATCGTGGCTGAGATCAGATGATTGGTGTTGATTCTACTGGTGAATGCTAGATGTATATTGAGTCCAAAGACTCAAGGTATGGTTTGAATGGACGTGGGCCCCGGTTGGCTAATACGTGAGTCTACGGACTCAGGTGTAAAGGTTGTACAAGGGTAAAGGCCCAGTCGATCGAGTTTGTGGACTCAAGAATAAAGTGTGAGTGGTTATCTAGATCGATAACCTGATGTCGTGGATAATGATTGGATGAACTTGAAAAATTAGATGTCGAGAACCTCAATTAGGGTGAAATAGCCCTGAGTGACCTCGAGTCATGAATTACGATATTATATATTATTATAATACGAGAATTGTACTGAAATACTATATCGTTATTGATGATTGTTACTAGGTGAAAAATAGCCTAGATGGATTGTGGATTTTGCTGGGCTCCATAGATGACTCCTCTCATTTTATGTCTTCAGATTCTGAAGTGGTTACCGATTGGTAAGGAACTACGCTTAACAGAGTTTGAAAAGTGTACCAGCGTAATTGTGGCGTCAAAAGTAAATGCTAATATAGCTAGTGAGATAATGCATTTGCTTATGATGGGTTATTGTGATGACCAGTTGTTATTGCTTATGTAAGCTTACAAGAAAAGTTAAAAATTCCTACATTTTCGTAGATCAAGTCTTCTGCATGCGTGGTTACGACGAACGGGCACACGTCTCAGAACATTATTCATTAGACGTGGGTTTGGGGCGTCACAGGAAACATTAGTAATACAAAGATCATTTCATTTTTAAGTTATCATCAAAATTATTAGGGGTACACAAGATTGTATCCTTAAAGCTAACATTCTTCATGTCTCTAATTTTACTTTCATATTACAAAATCATTGAATAGTAGTGTTATGTTTTTTTTCTTTCACTCATTGTGTGGTTCCGGGACTTTAAGACGAGAAAGACGATTAATACGGGCCATAAAGAGTAAGGATTATATCTGCTAGACCCTTTACCCCAAGTTGCTTCATTAATCCAATAGATTTTCCTCAAATTTTGGATTTTATATCATTGAATGATTACCTATGAAAAAATAATTATCCGACCAGTCACCAGTGTTCGATTTTTCTACTTAATGAATGTTAATCCATTAGGCCCAGTTAGACAGTGTAATAATACTGGTAATGCCCTAGGAGTACGGAGTTATGTATCTTATTGCTTTCTAAGTTGTAGTGAATCGTGAGATCTTCTTGACTACCCCTGGTATTCATTTGTTTAGTTGAACGAATTCCAATTTCTCCATACTCTCTTCCTAAGAAGCTTGCTTCCATTACATGTCATTTAGTGGTCAAAGGGTAATATGTATGTGAGAAGTGATGGAATCGACCTGTGTCTACAGCCTAGAGTATAGACCCTAAGCAAGTATATCATGTAAGGCAAAATCTAAAGTATGGTTGTCCATACTAATATAATGGAAATGAGATGCCTATATGTCATTTATTGTTTCTCGCTTCCTAAAGATTTTTTTAGCCTCACTTCCTGCTTCTCGCTTTTGAGTTGTTTCTCATTTTTACTTCTCGCTCTGGCCTCTGGTAACTATAGGTTGGATCATGGATGTATTACATATGAAACTCTGATTGCATACTTTTATTATTATGACTTATGATTAATTGTGGAATAAATGAAACATTTTATGTAAGCTATATGTTAGGATCATGAATGTATTACGTATGAAACTCTGATCGTATACTTTTATTACCATGACTTATGATTAATTGTGAAATAAATGAAACATTTTATGTAAGTTATATTAATATTAGTTAATCATACATTGTCGCCAACGGCTCAATGCACATCTTTGCCCCACTTCCCATTGCATCTCTTATGTACATTGTTTTTTTTTTTCTTTTTTTTTTTCTCAAATGTATATTAACATCTATTTTAACATTTCTTGAAATTTCATTATAAATTTCAATGTTTTCCCCATTTTTCCCAAAATTTTCCTTGATGTACGGTATAATTCCCACAAAACAATATATCTTTCAATATATTCCCTGATATATCTGTTTTCCTGTCGGTGCAACATGTCCTGTGATATCAACATTCAAAACCTTGTTAATGATAAACAGATAAAGTACCTAATCTAACATAAATGTGATAATAACCAAGTAACAAACTCCACTTGTCAGTGCATCTAAGAATCTTAGACTAAGATGTAAGCTGTAACAGACCAACACTAGGTAACACAAAGTCACAAAAACATATAAGTAACTGGATAATGGAAAATGAGAAATTACAAATATACAGCATGCTTATTTCATTGTTGCAAACTCAGAATTACAAAAAAAAAACATAATTACATAAATAAGTAGATAAGTAAACAAATGTGACAAAGTTACGCAATGAAAATGAATAATATAGTGTTGTAATTACCTCTAAAGTTTAAAACAACATACACTTACGGGTTCATTAACAAAGCATTCAAGTGGGCTGGCTCATATATATCATCATCATCATCATCATCATCACCACCATCTTTGTGTTACCAAGTGTAAGGTTGATGGTAGGGATACTCATAGTGTTAGGCTTGTTCATATGAGAAGAAGCCGAAAAAAAAAATCCTGTATGGTGGACTGCGTATGCGAGCTTGATGATTCTGCCTGACTCGCATCCATAATAAGCTCCGTGACCATGTCCATGTTAGTGTGAAGGTTGGTATCCATTACAAGTTCTATATACATGCTGCTGTGAAGGTGGGTATTCATAATTTCCATACTGAGGCAGTGGTGCAGATTCTCCATATCCAACCCCATAACTATATCCCTCCATGTAGTCTGAATGAGTTGAATAATCTGCAAACCCCTCTCTCCCTACTCACAGTTGGACCCTCATCCATTGCTTTGCTGCACTAATCGTCTTATCCCTCATCAGCCTCTGCATCTGTCGATACAAATCTAAAAACGAAGATGGAGGATCAAATAAAAATTTAGAGCTTAAGATAAAATGGTCCAACTCTCACTCAACCCTTTGATTAACAGTAAAAGTATTGAGGAAAAAGAAGATAACGAAACAGCGTACTCTCGCTCTTCAAAGCTTTAAGTGTGTGACTTTCTTTTCTTCGACAAAGATCAGGCTTTGTCTTGAGCTTGTTCTTCTTTAGAGGTTGAGAATTGAGATAGCTTTCTCCTTCCTTCTAGGGCTGTCAATGGGCTGGGCTCGGGCCGGACTAGGAACTGTCCAAGCTCAGCCCTAAATGAAAAGTATTGAGCCCAAGCTTATAAAGTGGTCAAAAAAAAATTTATTCTAAAACAATGTTTGAATTTTTTTTTTTAAATACATATAAAAATGTTATCATACAAAGCCAAAAAAAAAACATAACATTAAGGATAAAAAATTTATCACAGAAAGCTTAAAGACTACATATAACAATTTATGTCTGTCTTCCACTGTTCTGAGTTTAGGACATAAGTTTAAATAAGACCAAGGGCAGCAGATTTCCCACGGCCATGAGCAGCAAGCAAAGCGACTGTTCTATAAGGGTCTTATCTAGAATTGCATCAAGAAATGTAATTACAGCTTTTCCCTATTCAAAATATGATAACTATAAGCCAAGTCGTAACATTTCTCCAAGTGTAAGCCCACATGACAGAGTATAAGGACTTCATAAATGTCAGAAAACAGCAATTTATACCTGGTCCAGTAACACTTCCTAATCAAAGGACCAACATAAAAATCATCATTGACTTCATCCTTTAGATTCTTGAGTTCATGTTCTGTTTTTAAAAGACTCTTTGAGTCCTTCAAACACCAACCAAAGGAAGAAGAATAACATGAATTAGAACAACTCCTTAACATCATACAACCAACAGTAGTATCACACATATATATATATAGAGAGAGAGAGAGAGGGGGAGAGAGAGAGCAGATCAGGCCGGACTCGGGCCTCAATCAACCAAGCCCTAGCCCAGCCCTAAACTTTGTGGGCTTCCACTTATTGAGCCTAGCATTACTTCTTAGAGCTCAAAAATCGGGCTAATTTCAGACTTTGCTTGGGCTGGGCCGAGCCATCGGGCCAGCCCTGGCTCAATGTCACAGTCAACTTTTTGATTTTGCGGAACAACCATGCGGCGCCTCAATCATCCCATGATCTCGGCCAGCCTTGCACTATCCTTACACCAAACCAACCCAACGTCTCGTGCTATGATGCTACGATAAGGTACAACCTGCTACCGAGTCCCATTTGCTAAGCCCCATTGAGCTTGCCTACACGTCACTTTAGTGTGTCGCGCCCGAAATGCCTGACACTCATTCAACACATAAGGTTCCCGCGTCACCGAGGTCCCGTCTCGCTCATCTTGCATGTCACTAAGGTTCCCCGATCAAGCCGAACACCCAACACGGCCCGATTCTCTCGAACACGAATATCGGTCATCCCCACACATCACAGATAACTTAGGAGCATCACTACCCTATTCAACGAGCATTGAGGGAGTAGCGCCCACAACGCGATCCTCAATCCATGACCGAGTATCCCAACGTACTTCGCATCACTCCTGTCTTACCAATGACCATGATCCATAACGCATGCTTAAGGCCGAACTAGGTTGGAACCTATTGCCGGGAGGATCCGCACAGTGCTAAGAAGCCTAACTCCTTTGCACTGTCCTTGGATGCTCCACTAACCATCCAAGGAAACCTTAAAGACCCCTTTAGGATCCTAGGGCCCGCCCCCAACTCCTTTGGGGTTGCTCACTAAGTGGCCCAACATTTGACACAAGGGAAGGCAAAACTATACCCTTCTCCTCAAGGTGGATGCTAAGCCTTTAGCCCATTTCCAGAAGAAAACATCCTATATGCGTACACTCATACTAGCCTTTTCGGAGTAACACATTGAATCTCCACGAATCATCTGCACCATTGAACTCATATCGACTTTCTCTTCGAATGAAAGTACTATCGGCCCCACTTCCAACATGTCATGTGGGCCCCACAACACTCGCCGACTATGTGTTCGATAAAATGCCTAGCCTAAGCTTCACCCAAACTATGGTACCTCATACCTAACATCAAGACACCTCTGTGTGCCATCAAACTCCACATAGTACTTATCTATTAAGCACTACAGTACCCCAACACCAAGGCACTTACCTTGTACCATGTTATGCTAGCGCTTGCATAGTGCATCGCCTATCACCTGGGCACGACATAGGCATTGCTTGCCCATGTCCGAGCCACCTCGGCCCATTATCATGGCACTACGTTAACCACCATTACCGTGACATCGGGCCAGTCTTGCTCAATGACACCCCTACTTCTTTGAGTTCTTTCAGTGTTGCACGTTTTATCAGCTAGGTAGGTGTTTTTGCTCCTAGAGAAACTGACTTTGGCTTTTCTCTTCTTTAGAGAGCTTTTAGTCCTTTGCATGTTTGCTTTGATATATTCTTCTCTTCTTATGTGTTGAGGAGTTGTGTGTGGTGATGATCTTGTGTTGATTGATTTTGTTGATCCTCTCATCTTTTGCTTGGGAGTCTTATTTATAGACTTCTTAAGATAAGGATCTTGTGAATCCCACTCCATTTAGTGGTTTTAGAAACTTAAGAGACTTTTGTATTGGTTGGCCAACCCATTTGGTGAGTGTATGTACTATTTATGGACTGACCCATTTGGTGGGTGTACGACTCATTTTAGCTTTAGATATGGATTTGGGTTCGGGTTTATCGGCTTTCTACTTCGTGCTTATACCTAGGCCATAAGAGGCCCATTTGGGCTTGATCTTGGGTTCTAGGCTTTCTACTTCGTGCTCAAACTTGGGCTGTAGAAGGCTCACATGGAGAAGCGACCCCCAAGGCAGCTCCGCGCACATGCAAAATGCAAAGTGTGTCCTATGGCGCCTAGAACCCTTTGCCCATGCCTGCGCATGCATGCTCGTTGCAAGTGTCCGCAAATGCACTCATGTCTTTATTTACCCGTGAAATTTCATAGCTAGGCAATGTTGAAATAAATTCAAAGAGGGGAAAATGTTGGGAAGAGAGCTATAACTAAAGAGCCCCAACTTAAGTCTTCCCCATTACAAGGTACAAAATTTTAAACTAATTTATGTAGGGAGAAATTTGAAAAATCCTTTTAAAAAATAGAGCTTAAAATTTAATTTTACTTAAATAAAGTCCTTTATTTTAAAAATTAAATCATTTTTCAACAATTGGATGGATTGGGTATTAGGGTTCTACATATTAGGGTTTTGGACAAAAGAAGAGAATGAAGAAGAAGAAAGAGATTAGGAAAGATGAGAGAGAAATAATTGTCTCTCTCTTGTTCCTTTACTATTCATACTCTACTAATGGTATACTAATAGTATATAAGAGATACTAAATGTATACCACTATTATAATGTATTAGACAAAAAAGCAACACATAAACAAGAGAAGTATTCTACACTCTCCCTCAAGTTGGTGCATAGATCACTCATGCTCAACTTGCCAACAATACAACGAAACTGAGAACTACCAAGACCCTTAGTCAAAACATCGGTTAACTGATCTTTCAACTTACGAATGGAGTGCAAATGTAAACCGCCTTCAACTTTTCTTTAGTGAAGTGATGATTAACCTCAATATGCTTAGTTCTATCATATTGCACAGGATTGTGAGCAATACTGATTATTGCTTTATTATCACAATACAAACTCATAGCACCACTAGTAGGGAGTCCAATCTCAATTAGGAGTAACCAAAGCCAGAGAAGCTCACACGTCTACTGCGCCATGGCTCTGAATTCTACTTCGGCATTGGATCTTGCAACCACGTGTTGTTTTTTACTTCTCCATGTTACAAGGTTGCCTCCAACTAAAGTGTAATACCCTGAAGTAGAGTGCCTATTTGAAACCAAGTCAGCCCAATTTGCATCAGTGTAGGCTTTACTCTTAGGTTGTCATAGCAGGTATAAATCAAACATTTTCCAGGAGAAGACTTTAAGTAGCGGATGATTCTACTCACTACATCTGATTCTATTCACTACATCTAGACGTCCAGTTGTCGGTGCATGCATAAACTAACTAGCTACACTAAATGCATAAGCAATGTCGGGCCTAGTGAAAGATAGATAAATGAGTCTACCAACAAGTCTCTAGTACCTTCCTGCATGGCTGCATCCAATAGGCATTCCTCACTATCTTTACTAAGCTTGTGATTAATCAATGTCGAGTAACTCGGAAAACTCAAAAAAAAACTCGACTCGGTCTAACTCGGAATATATATGTAATATATATATATATATATATATATATATATATATGCAATCTAGGGGTACTCCCTATTTTTAAAGAACATCAATGGCTCTAATTGTTGCTGAGGTGGCACCTTTATGATAATAACTAATTTCAAAATTACCCCCTCGTACAAAAACTCTTTTAATCCATTCATCTTCATTAAAGAATGGCTTATATAAGGTGTAAAAATAGGGAGTACCTCTAGACTAACTCATATATATACCAATTTTTTGGCGCATTTATCTAAGATTGAACCACAAATAACATGAAAAAACTTAGTTAAAAGAACCCAAAGTAGGCTGGTTTTATAGTATCAAACCTAAAAACTAGGTTTAACAAAACTCATAATAAGTTGGCTTAGCAGTCCAAAAAATTATGATGCTAAAACAATGTGATGTTTGAGTTTAAGTTTTTTAAAAAATAAAAATAAATAAATAAATAAAATACCCTTTCGTGACTCGACTTAATCTAGAGAGTCGAAAAACACAACTCGACTCAACTCGATAGAGTCACCCGAGTAACTCGCCAAATAGTGTCTCCTACGAGTTTTGAGGCGACTCGACTCGAAACTCAGTCGAGTTGAGTGACTCGACCGAGTGACTCAACCGAATTACTTGGGTGACTCGCCGATTTTTCAAACTATGATATAAATAGATAACATAAAAAAATACAGCAATCTAAGTCACATCAAAGGTTCACACTGGTCAAATTGATTATTACTCGATGATTGAAAATTATCAGCCCCATAACTCTTTGTCGTGGAGAACATGCGGTAAACTAGTCTGTCCAGACATAAAGATTTGACATCAATAGAAGTTAAACACCTGCTTATTACGTGCTCCAGTACTTGCTATGTATAAACTTCATATTTTCTCTTCAACTCACATCTGTTCTACATTTTATGACATACATTTTACACAGAAACGTCTACCATTTGGTCCAATCCTAAGAAGTAATCAAATCCTCAAAGTATGTATGGATATTGACAAACAAACTTTTCCATGTTGAATATAAGTATATCATCCAAAGTCAAATAATAAAACAAAATCTTAAGGACTTGTTCCAATGAAAAAAAAAAATAGGTTTAGAAAATATATCCAACCATTTTATTGAGTCTTGACTCAACATTTACTATCAGAAGGAATGAAATAGTTTTATGCAATAAAGCACTTCATAAGATGGGCAATATAGCACATAAGTTTATTAGCACGAGACAAACGAATCCCTCATTGTGTATTAGTTCAATCTTACCAAACAATGGATTTTTGAATATTTTTCCATTCCAACCCGTAGTTGACTCAATGACATATTCCATCATGAAAAAAAATAAATAAATGATCCCAGAAAATTCTCATTTACTTCAACAACAAAAACAAAGATAATCTATAATATGATAAATAATAGTGAATGATGCATCAAAAGTATAGAAAACATATGGACAATGATATATTTAAGAAAGTGAGTACAAAAATTCATGGATGGGATCCTGCAGTGTAAAGGCTAGAATACAGACCAGCAGCACAGAAGGGGTGACTCCTTCAGTCCTCCATTCCCCTAGTAGGACAAGTGCCAAGAACCTGTCAAGATTAGGGGGGAATGCAACTGTACAACTTTTCTCTGGACATTGAAGGCTCATGGGCTCATGGGGCTATGGGATTCATACCTTTTTTGCTACATTGTCAGATCTGTGGAGGCAATTACATGGTCAAGCTGTGTCTTCTGAGATGCCAGAACCCCAAAACCACCAGAAGAAAATGAAAAAGTTATGCTCAAATTTTTGCAATTATTAAATGAAAATGTCCAAGGAAAGTATACCTCCTATTGCTTTTTCATTCTCTCATCCTGTATAAAGATTATATTTTTGATAGAAAAAAGTGATGTTGCGAAATATATCAATGCTTATAGCATGGTGCATAATTGTGAACATCAGAAAATTGAACAAATTGTGTGCTGAACTGAAAAGTAATTAAGTTGATAATATATTGCAGCAAATATTGAAACACTTGAGCTAACATATGAAAAACAAGAGAGAGAGAGAGAGAGAACTGAGAAATACTTGTAACTGATATTTCTTCCTCTTCCTTATCTTCATTTTGTCTTGGATAGAAAAAAAATAGCACCAAACAAAGTATGCTGAAAAATACTGGAGAACTTAAAAAGAAAATTAATTTTAAGCCCCCATAATAAATGATCAGTAATAATGACAGAAAATTACAATAAGAATGCTCAAAAACGTTGATAGGTGTCTAAACCAAAACCGTTGGTAGGTGTCAAAACCTGGGAAAGTGGGACTAAAGGAAGTTAAAGTAATTGAACTTATTGAGATCCTTCTCTTATGCTCAGTCTCATTAGAAATCAAAGCATAATTACCATTCACATGTGAGAAGCGAACAACCCCCAAATGCAGGAAGCAATGTTGTCAACATCAAATCGATGTGCAAAATCTTTTTTTTTTTAATTAGTAATTAAAGTGTAAAATCTTATAGGGGTAGATTTGAATTGAATCAAAATCGATTGTAAACGGTAGGATTTGGAAAAATAAAATTCTAGAACTGAAAACAAAATACAAATTATCTTAAGACAAATAAGTTATCCCTACATCTTCTATAATCCATCACATAACATCATATTTTGGTCTGTTTCACTGTCAAATATTAACATGAAATAACACTGGCACAAAGCTAGATTTTTATGCAAACAAGCATCTAATTGGAGAGGAAAAATATTATTGACTTAGAGATTTTGATAGGAACATATGGTAAAATCAAAATCAAAAACTTCTCAGACAAAAAAACAATGTTCAACTGAATCAGTGAATAATCTTGTTTACAAAATTTATTGCGTCCCGCCCATCATTTTGGTCACAAAACTTTTTTCATTTTCATATCCTATCTTCTGTTGTATATATTCCTAATTGATCAATATATCATTTTGAATTTCTAAGTCATATTGCCCATAAATGCGTGTAAGGCACACTATTTTGAATTGTTTTCACGCCAAAAACATTAGTAGTTTAGAAATCCTAATAAGCGCTTTATAGGTTAGTTTATGATTTATATGTTCGTAGATACAATATTCCAGATCATAGTTGTTAAAAGCGTCGCCTAGGCGACCAGGCGCTCTGCTGGGCTCAGGCGACTGGCCACCTCAGGCAATCATTATTATAAATCTGATATATGTAACAATATTATTGTCTAAAAATAAAAATGTTATTTAATTTGAATGTAGTAGTTTGTAAACAAAAAAATGTTATTTTATATATTTTTCATGTCTTTTACCATATAATATGTCAGGGTTTGTATATCTGACAAAAAAATGTTTGCTTATAAAAGAAGAGAGGAATGGTGTCAAGTATGTCTCCCTCATGTTAACATGTCTTCTCTCTCGCTCAATGAGTGGACAATTGGTCTCTCTCTCTCTCTCTCTCTCTTCCTTTGTTTGTGGATGGATCATATGGTCCTCATCTGCTTTTGCATGATTTTTACAAGCGTCACCTAGGCGACCAAGCATACAAGTGGGCTCAAGCGGTCCAATAATTTTTTTTTAAAAAAAAGGATTCTAAATGCCTCAAATTTCTTCTAGGACCTTCATAAACTCTTATTTCAAGAGATCTTTTACAATTTAAATAAGTGCAAACCCTATAATTATATATTTTACCAATTATATATTTTTATTACATTTCTTGAGTATAATCGAGAAAAATGAAGAAAGAAAAAATGAGAGTAAGATGTACGGCCTCTCACTCTCTCCCCCTCTCTTGTCTCTCTCAAGTTCGACATCACATTGACCGTCGAGCTATTTTTATGTTATTTATTCAGTCCTACACTCTCCCTCTTCTACCATCTCCTTCCTCTCTATGTTGGGTTGTTACTGTAGATTATTGTTTCTTTCTATTTTTTATCCTTCATAATCTCTCTCCTCCATTTCGACAATCATTGTAGACTTTTTTTTTTTGTTTCCTTTTTTATCCCAAACACTTGAAATCCCTCTTTATTGTTCTTAAAACTGTCTCCAATGATGGTTTTATTAAAGTGTATCTTAACAATAGAGATTTTGTAATTTACATGAATTGCAGGGCCCCTTATTCAAGAAAATGCGTCATACATAGATCTCATATTGGAGGGATGTTTGCTGTAAAAAGTTCATCAGGTGACGCATCAAGCGTCCATGAAGTTTGTCGCCTAAAGTCGCCTAGTCGCCTTGACAACTATGTTCTAGATGATATCATCTCTCTCCACCATTTTTCATTAAGACAAAACACAAGTTCAGAAATTATCTATTGTAGAACCCCGGAACTTTGCGCTAAGCACTATTCCTGTTGGCTGTGAATAGTGCTAATGAATAGTGTTTTGAAGGCCTTAAGCCTTATGTAATTGTCATTGATTGGAATTAATGAGAAAGAGGATTTTAGTTTAAAATGTGTTCATGTTGTTATGGAATGTGTTATGTGTTCTAAGGACACTTCTTTGATGTTCCTAGGTGTTCAACCAAAAGTAGGAAAAAGTCTAAGTGTGGAAAAATGGGAAAAATAGGCAAAACAGGGCAAAAGAGGGGACAACCGGTCGACCGCTCAAGGGACCGGTCGATCCCTAGGCAATTGGTCGACCGGTCAGCAACACCGGTCGATCTCTCCACTACCGGTCGACCGGTCATGACCTCCAGTCGACCGCTGATCGCACTAAACTGTTAGGGGATTTTTGGCAGAGAGGGTCTTTTGGACCGCTCGACACCACCAATCGACCAATCATGCGAATTTTGGCCTTCTGAGATCTTTTGAGATATTTTAAGGGCCTTTGGGACTTTTTGCCAACCCTTTGGCTATCAATACAAGCCAAATCCGTGGCTTAAGGGTTTACACACCCTTGAAGAAATTTTTGGAAGAATGTTTGAGAGAAAAGAGAGTGAAGGCTAGGGTTTCTTCTAGGCTTGGTGTTGAGTAACTAAGTAAAGTTGATCTTCACTTCCACGAGTCTTCTCCAGATTGAACCTCGCTTTCAAGGCGTTCTTTTCAAACTCTAAGCAAGTTTTCAAGGCAGATATCTTCTACTAGTTCTCTTTGTTGTAATCCCTTGATGAAATTGATGCTTTCTATGCTCCAAGCCTAAGAACTGTTATGTTTCTAATATGGATGATACTATAAGGATATGTCTCGATGCATGAAAGTCTTTTATGCTCATATGATGCTCACAAGAGCTATGTATTATGTCTATGATGATGCTCACAAGTCTCACATGTGCACGAATCTCGCATGATCGGATTTCTCATGAGTTGGATATTTCAAAGTTTATAAAAAAAAATTTTAAGGAACATGCTCATAAGAAACTCATAAGTGATTATGCCAAACATAGGGTTGGTTTTCTAAGATTGGTTACTCCATGCTCACAAGGATCTCATATGTCTAAGATCTCATAAAGCTCTAAGGATCTCACATGCTCTATGGATCTCATAAGTCTAATAAGTTCTCCATGCTCATAAGAAAGAACTTATACGAATTCATAAGAACTCATACGAACTCATAAGAACTAATAAGAACTCATACGAACTCATAAGACGAACTTATAAGCCATTGATTCTCATAAGACCTCATAAGTTACTGTTTTCATACGAACGCTCATACAGCACTAGTTTTGGAAATTATGAACATTTGATTTATGCTCTACGCTCTACGATGTTATGTTTTTAACATTGTTAGCTACTGGTTAGTACCCGCTAAGTGTTTCAATACTCAGCCGTACATTTTGATGTCGGCGGCTCCATTCAACATCTGCACTCCAGTGTCATGGGTCGAAGAGAAGTACATTGAGGAGCCGAGAGGCAGCTATCCCGAAGAGGGAAAAGACTTAGACAGGTGGCCTTACGAGGCATACTATTGAGCGACAGTGAGCGAGTGATATGTATCTATATTTTGATGAGTGAGCATATTCACTCTTATTTTTCTTTTGTCACATTGTATACGTTGTGGAATACGATTATGTTATAAGATAAAAATTTAAACTTCTGTTATAGCATGCCTGGTTGATTGTCCAGGATGGTTTGTTATGTCAAGATAGTTACGCACAAAGTTACACCTAACTCCTAGGTGGGATTTTGGGGAGTGACAAATTCACTTGAAACAGTTATGCATGTTTTCGAATGAGATTATAGATTTGTAAGAGCATCTCCAACACTGAAGATACACTTTCTCCATTATTTTGTTCTAATGGAGTGCTTCCTAATATTTTTCTGCACTTTTTGAATCTGCAACTCTAACACTACTCTTTACTTCTTCCCTATGTCTTCCCTAAAACCTCTCCTCATGCTTTCACAGGCTTTCAACGGTCGAATTTTCAAAAAACAATAATAGAAAATGGATGGCAAGGCTTCAACACTCGCTAGATTTGGCAAGCCTTTTTGGGAGGGAGGCTGTAGGAGCGTATTTTCCCCTTCATGCTCCCTAAACTGACGAAGGGAGCCAGCTTAGGGAGGTCTTCGAGATGCTCTAAGGACTTAAGATCTAAATTGTGAATCGATAAAAACGAACAAAATCATAGGATTTCTCTCAAAAGGGTTTCAAGCATAGGGTTCAGATCTCTTGGGTCAAGATTCAATATGCATTATAGGATTTGAACCATAAATCCTAAGATTTTAATAGCACCAGCTGGAAGAGAAAAATATGTAAGCAAACAAAAAGAAAAGATCAATGGACGAAACTATAATGTGAAGAAATTACCTCAAAATTAAAATGAGCCTGTTTCCAGATAAATAGGGGGAAAAAAGATATGAAAATATAGACATTATTAATTTAAAAACCCTGCATGTTCTCCTTCCTCGTGATGAATTTCTATTTGCAGGTAGAAAGAGGACTATTAATTATTTATATTGTTAGTGATGACAGGCTAGACAGCAAGTGCAAAGATATCCTTTTTCTCCATTCTTTAAAAAGGGATTCTGTCTCTAAATGAAGAGAGGGGTAAAGGTTTTCTGATAAAAGATGTGCTCAACGCGGTGTTGAGAACTTCTCTTATTCCTTTCAAATACCAAGTGTACTTGTCCTTTCCCTTTTAACTTTTTTGGTCTCAGATTGTCAGACCAAATAGCTGTTCAAACTTTTATGGTACACTTTCTGCAAGAAACTGACTTTTATGTCAACAAATTAGCTTTTTCTTATAATTAACAAAACTCAAATGATTACAGAAATTCAACACACAATAGCTTGACAAAAACTCTGTGAGATTGATGGAGAGGCATCTTCAACAGGCAAAACAGAATAATGAACAAAGAATTATCCCACCAAAAGCATTTTCAGTAAATGGACTTTCCAATTCCATTTCTGGAGAAGCATATATAACAATAAGTAGTCAATGTAGGTGCATTCAGTTATTCAACAGATACTCCCACAAAATGGGCAGTAAAGCAGATTTGCTGGAGGAAGAGGTTTAGGATATACAGCAATGGGATTTTAAATTGTAATTCAGAGAAACGAAAATGGGAAAAATAAAAAATAATCCGACCCGACCAGGAGACAACACACGGTCAAACCAAGCCCTTGCCCGCCTGAATTGAATTCATATCTCCTTTGTCTGGTCAAATGTCGAGAAAATGAAAGAAAGGAAGAACAAAGGAGGTGCAACAACTATTTGTTAATTATCTTTGCACCTTTGGCTCTTGTGTATGCATACTACCGCTCTCATCTTCAATTATTGTGAAATAAAGGGGAGAGAATTTTTGTCACAGAATGAAGGATGCATGAATGGATATAAATAACCCTTAACTTTTCTGTGACTCAGTAATACGAAGGTACTATATTGCTGGTTGTGCCAATTGGATGCTCGAGATTGCTTTAATGTCTCTTTACATCCGAATGACTCCTATGAATGGGGGAAGAAGATCTCCTTTTCTTTCTTGAGTAAGAAATAGAGTGTGTGAATTTTAGAACAAGGTCAATAATGACCCAGCTTCTTCGCATACAAATTGCTAAGAACAGTAATATTCAGCAATCAAGAAAAAAATCATCTAAGACAATTTTTCTAGCTGAAAATTTACACAGAGTAAGTCACAAATAAATAATGCACAACAATGGAAAAATTCTAGCAAAATTGGAACCCGGGATACTAACCAAGTATTGCAAGGAAAAAAGAACAAGAAAGTAATTCCCCATGTGAACACAAATAGATAGGATATAACTTGAGAGATTCAGGTGTCAATTAGTTAGAACATTCCAATTAAAACAATCGAGAATAATTCAATGGATGGTGAGGTGTTGTTAATATTGAGAGATTAGAAAATACATACAACGCAACATTGCGGTTCTCACATAATGTGAGTTTACCTTTTACCAAGCTACACAATTCCTGCAAAACTGTTCTTAAATTTCCTCCTCATTGTTTGTAAATTACAGAAAAAGCTCAATATCTGTGGTTACGGCAGGTGACAACCAACATGAATGCTAAAGATACAACATGGCAACCAAACATGGGCATTCTTTTTTTAAGTCCCTTCCAATTGGTTGCTGTTTATGTATTCCAAACCGAGCATGGGCTCTGCAGCAGCAGAATACAGTGGTTTGCTGTTCTAATCCCTATTTCATCTTGCATGGGATAGGACTTTATCCTGCGGAAATAATCTGGTGTATCAAGGCCATAAAAGAGAAATCACTGCATCAACAGTGGCCATTCACAGTTTTTAAGCCTTTTGAACCAGTAGGGACCGGCCAAACCATGGCTTGGGAGAAACCAAAGTTAGCTTTGGATGTCTTATTCCTCAAATGAACGCATACATATTTTCTCCTGCATCAACTGCCAGTCTTCTCCAAGCTGCTGCGGGTTAAGCTCCATTGCAACCTTGAAATCCAGTAAAGATATTGGGCAACGGATTGCCTGTTCCTGCATGCCTTCCAAGGGCCCACCGCTACTTTGCATCTGTAAGTGATGACCTGGCAAGACGCCGTTAAGAAGCTTCCCATGAGGCTGCTGCTTGTAGGAAGGGTGCTTCGTTGGCTCATATCCATACTTTGCCCTTGCCCCTACCAGCTCAATGCAAGAGCCGATCAACCGCTTCAAGTACGCATCCAACCCAATATTCAATAAATTAGAACAATCCATTGACACCCCTTCAAGGCCCTGTGCTCCTGCAATCTCCTCCATATGTTTCCTGAGTGTCTCGGTATCAAATAATCCACCACTGTCGAAAGAGCCAGCAAAAGTACTACTGCTTGCAACAGGAATAGCTCTGCGGGCCCCACCTATACTAGCTAAGCAAAATGGAATCCCAAGAGGAGCACGGAGCGGACTTCTAGTGGAGTTGAAGTTGTTGGACTGCTCCTCCTCGTCCCCTTCTTCAACGACAACTACTTCGTCCTGACCATTGCTATGTACAGAAACTGCACCATCTACTGATCTCTTTATTTGTGGGTTCTTTGTAAAGTGATGAAGCATAACCTCCTGTTCATTCACAAGTTGCTCCGCAAGTCCCTGATGATTCTGCACTGGCCTCTGTAAATCACATGGTATCAAATCCCCATTTTCCATGACAACCTTAGTAACGCAGTCATTTGTAGTCACTGATTGATGAGAAGAAAATTCCTCCTTTCCATTTGGTCCAAGAGGGCTAAGTCGATCCCTGAGCCTCCGGTCGCGAATTCCAGACCTGCCATTTCGAGGAGAAATCGGCAAAACATTCCCATTCGACCAAATTGATGGACCTGGAGCGTGAGTTGGAGTTGGACAGGGCCCATTTTGCTGATACCCATCTTCTCTTGAAGGAGACTTCTTTCCATCTGCTCTCGTGGACTTTCGAACTTCCCACTCATGAATTGGTGGTGGGACTTTCGAATGACAGGCATTCTTAAGAATCGAACTTATAAACAGATTGTGCAGAGGAAGATTCTCTCTTCCGAGCATCTGATAACATAACTTATCAAATTCACCCTTGCTTAGATTCTGGCTCAATAGTCTATTCAAATAATAAAAATACCGCTTTGATCTGTCAGTTCCGAGCTTCTTAACTATCTGAGACTTCACGCGAGCAAGATTGATCCGGGAGTTCTGCTGTGATGGTTGCATTGCTCAACACATAGAACCCATACACAATTCACTGATGACCAAAATCCCCAGATATAAAATCCTGAAATCTCAGTTTCCCAACTGAATTAGTGTTTGCACCGTTTCCAATAGTGATTCTTGCACATCCCTGAACCTTGATCTAATCTATCCATATGCAAACCCGAAAATGCAAACCCGAATCTCATCTTCAAAAACGGTAACCTAGAAAACAAAAAACAAAAAATAATCCTCAAGCAGAGATCCCACGGACTACATAACTTACTCAATCCCTCCTAAACAGTAAAATGAAAAAACTTTAAATTCCGATCCTTCGAAAACAAAACCCTAACTTTAGCAACCCCATCTCTCTCCCAAAAACACAAATTTTCAGCCACGAACTGCAAAACCCCGATGCACCTCTCTGTAACTTCCAGAAACCCTCATTTCATCAAAATTCGAACAGATAAGAGTAGATAAATTCGGTAGGTGCTCTGAGATTGCGAAACAAACCTAAACGGGAGGGATCGCAGATATATTTGAGTTCGAGCTGAGTTCAAGGGTTCGAATAAAAAAAGTTCGAAATTTACAGAGAACAGCAAAACAACAAATAAAACAAAGATTTAAGCTTCAAAAGAAGAAAAATTGAAGTAAGGAGAAATCAATCTGACCTTTGGAAGTTCTAAAACAGAGAAAAAATGAGATTCAAAAACGCATCAATAGAGACTTCGTTCGATTCCTCAGAGCTTCCTTCAATGGTTGTTCCTTCGATTTCGCTCGCAATTATCTCTTACTGCAATTTTGTTTCTTCTTCAAAATCTCTCTCTCTCTTCTCTGTGAATTTGATTGCACCATCTTCGCTGCTCTCTCTCTCTTTTTCTTTCGTTTTTTTTTTTTTTTAAATGTTTTTATTTTTTGTATTTTTCTTCCCAATTGCAAACTTTTAACTAAGGATAGCAATTGGGCCGGGCTGACCAAAGCCCGATCGTCAGCCCAAAGTTTGGGTGGACTGGGCCCGGAGTGGCTAAGCTTAGGGCTGTCAATCTGGTCCTCATGTGAGGGAATCTGCTGCCCCGCCCTCAAAGCCCTCAAATTTGAGGACGTTTTCTATTATTCATAAAGTCTTAGGCTAGGTGGGCCCAAAAATGAGATTATTGGCATTAAAGCACTTCCCATGAGATACAAGCTATCTCTAGGGTACTTAGTGAAATAAGATTGAAAAAAAAAAAAAAACGATTCAAATACATGTCCATGGAAATAGCCTAGTGGTAAGTGTGTCCTTGTCTTGCCTTCAGTAATCACCTTGTGGTGTTATTGAGTTTACCAAAAGAAAAAAAGTGTGTCCCCTCACTAGGAGGGAGGTTCCAGGTTAGAGTCTCATGCAGGTGGGCGTTGTGATTTCCCCACCCTTTACTTATAGCAGATACTAATCCACTGACACTAGACTGTGCAAAAAAAAAAAGCAGTGATAGGCGTACCCATGAAACCCATTTAGAAACCTAAGGCTGGGCCTCATTGGTCCAGCCCACTCCTCTTAAATACTCACCAACTGTGGTGAGTATTTAAGAAGGGATGGCTGGACTTAGGTTTCTAAATGGGTTTCATGGGTACGTTAACTATTTCCCAAAAATAAAAAGTACGAAATAGTGTACATATAACATTTGGAAAGAGTGTGTGCACAACATATGATTTCCATGGATGCTCATTTCTGCCTAAACAATGCTCATTTGTGTCTGAACGCTCTCTAGTCATAGAATTCAATTTTTTCCCAAACCCACACAAGGTGTTGCTACATTTCAATATGTTTGGTACTCAAGGTAACTTGAAAAAGTGACATTCGCTATTTGCGTGTGAGCTTTGAAATATGGGATTGGGGCTAGCATTTCTCTTTGTACATATCTTGTGTTGTTTCTATTTGTGTGTTTTTAAATTTTAAATTAAGTGGAGAGTTGATGAGAATGATTTAAAATTTTGGGCGTTTATATTGTAAAAATAGTTATTTATAGTAGAGAACACGTGTCATGCCCGGGATGTAAAAAGGAGCAAGATACTTTTAATAAATGTAAGAAAATTTTTCAATTTTGGTTGTGAATTTTTTTTTTTTTTTTTTTTTAGAAGCAAGTAATTTCACAAGGCAAAACCTCCGTTGGTGGTGCCAAGATGCAAAGGTAACCATCGTTGCCTGGAGGTAACCGGGAGTCTCTACACCCATTTTTAGAATTCTTCCAAATAAAACTAACAATTTATCATCTAATATATTTTTTAATCAATTTATCATCTAGTATATTAACTTGTAATATATGTACTAGTTATTTGGGTTAGGTGATAAGTAGTGGATTTAGACAACTAAAAATCAAATAAATTTCATCGGAAGTATAACAATGTCGTATTTATGATTCGAACTCGACACATTATTTCCACAATAATCTAATGAATACCGATCTAAGATTCAAAGAAATAAATCTTCTTCAATCAAAAAAATGAGATACTCGGAACAATTTCCTCAATATAACAATAAAAATAACTAGGATTTAGAAAACTAGAAGAGAAACAAAGGCTTCTCGGGTTTTTGATGCAATCACCCGCCATGTTACGCAATCATGCAACATTTGTAACAACAAATGCTTCCTCTTTGATCCATCTACTCCAACCCTTTTTTTTTAATCTTGTAATAGCCTTGACCTTTAAACGTTCCTAGAATTATGGCACAAATGAGTATTTAAGAGGGGAGGGCTGAACTTAGGTTTCTAAATGTGTTTCATGGGTACGTTAACTATTTCCAAAAAATAAAAAGGACGAAATAGTGTACATATAACCTCTGGAAAGAGTGTGTGCAACCTAATTAGTCAACATGGTTTCTTATTTCAAGGTTTTTGCTTCCTATGTTCCATGACTACCTTTGATTGGTTATATATGTATACATATGATTTCCATGGATGCTCATTTGTGTCTGAACAATGCTCATTTGTGTATGAACACTCTCTAGTCACAAAATTCAATTTTTTCCTAAACCCACACAAAGTGTTGCTACATTTCAATATGTTTGGTACTCAAGGTAACTTGAAAAATGAGTGACATTCGCTATTAGCGTGTGAGCTTTGAATTATGGGATTGGGGCTAGCATTTCTCTTTATACATATCTTGTGTTGTTTCTATTTGTGTGTTTTTAAATTTTAAATTAAGTGGAGAGTTGATGAGAATGATTTAAAATTTTGGGCGTTTATATTGTAAAAATAGTTATTTATAGTAGAGAACCCGTGCCATGCCCGGGATGTAAAAAGGAGCAAGATACTTTTAATAATTGTAAGAAAATTTTTCAATTTTGGTTGTGAATTTTTTTTTTTTTTTTTTTTTAGAAGCAAGTAATTTCACAAGGCAAAACCTCCATTGGTGGTGCCAAGATGCAAAGGTAACCATCGTAGCCTAGAGGTAACCGGGAGTCTCTACACCCATTTTTAGAATTCTTCCAAATAAAACTAACAATTTATCATCTAATATATTTTTTAATCAATTTATCATCTAGTATATTAACTTGTAATATATGTACCAGTTATTTGAGTTAGGTGATAAGTAGTGGATTTAGACAACTAAAAATCAAATAAATTTCATCGGAAGTACAATAATTTCGTATTTATGATTCGAACTTGACACATTATTTCCACAGTAATCTAATGAATACCGATCTAAGATTCAAAGAAATAAATCTTCTTAAATCAAAAAAATGGGATACTCAGAACAATTTCCTCAATATAACAATAAAAATAACTAGGATTTAGAAAACTAGAAGAGAAACAAAGGCTTCTCGGGTTTTTGATGTAGTCACCCGCCATGTTAAGCAATCATGTAACATTTGTAACAACAAATGCTTCCTCTTCGATCCATCTACTCCAACCCTTTTTTTTAAATCTTATAATACCCTTGACCTTTAAACTTTCCTAGAATTATAGCACAAATGAAACGATTTTCCCTCACTAATGAAATTTATCCATCTTCAAATTCAGCAATGTTAGATTGTTAGTTATCCAAAAAAAATAAGTGAAGAAATTTTTTTTAAACATGGTTAAAATAGAACAAAAGAATAATAAAAATTTTAAGAAAATTAAAATGTTTCAACTTCCTTGAGATTTGGAGAGATCATTATTATTATTATTATTATTTTTTTTGGGGGGGGGGGGGTTCTGAGAAGATATTATTGTAGTGTTTGTTCATGTTTCTAGCTCTATTTCTCAGATCTAGAGCTATGTTTTATTGTAGGGTAAATGCATAATAATGTTTCAGCTTCCCTAATATTTTTGAAAGTTTTTAGTGTAGATGCAGGGTAACTCAAACCAGGCACAATATTTTGAGTGGCATGGGGGCCGTTTAGTTTGGACTATTGCAGTTACAATTGATTCTACAATATGCAATGTCATGAATATGCGTTATCGTAAATAAGCGTTGTCATGAATAATCCTTTTTGAAAAGCACCCTATCTATATTTCTTTATATGGTAACCCAGGTTAAGAAAATATTTAATTATTCTAATTACATTTCTGATTGTTTTATATTAGTACAGTTAAAGCCATGTACTACAAGATTCAATGTTGAGACCTGCAAAGCCACTTTGATGAATGGCTTCCAAGTTATTGGGGGATGCAAATAAGTGAATTATCATGATTGCCGGAACTTTGGAAGTAGGGGTGTCAATGGGTTGGGGTTGGACTTGAATTCAGGTAAGTTACATTGTGAAAACACCTTGTATGAAAGACCAGATTGAGCTCATTTTAATCAAGCTACTATTACTATATTATTGGCTTTGATAAAGCAATTTATGCCTCCCAATTGACCTATTCATTTTTATCTATATTATATTATAGTTATTTATGTGACCCAAAATTTTCTAAAGCCTGAGATGTACCAAAAAAAAAGTGTGTGTATATATATAAACTATCATACCTCTCGAAACGAATGGAGTTGCCCATTCAACTAGCGAATGAACAACAATTAAAAGAAAAGTAGAAATACTATGGCCTAATAATATTGCATCTTTTTAATTCTTGTTATAGAAGTTTTCCATTTTAGAATTGATAACGTATGGCTTTTAATAATGTATTTTTGAGAATTTTTCCTTTTTAAAATTGATAACGGATTATTGGGATCTATTCATCAATTAAGAGCATGGGAGAAATACCTCCTACAGTTGCAAGCTCCACTTGTCTCTGGTTTACAGGTGGAAGGAAGTGCTCTGTCAGTGGGCGGTCATCTGACCTATGAAAGACGCTCCGAAGCTCAAGTTAGAAAGGGAGTTTTTCAAAGTTTTCAAGAAGTAGTTACCCAAAGCTCACTTCAGAGTAACGACCTGGAGTAATGTTAGATAAGTAAACAGTTTTTCAGAGTTTGCAGGTGTAATGACCCCAAATCCCACCTTGACCAAAATGGGACCTTGGCTCCCCACATTTCTATAACCTGCTTAAATCCCATGACATACACGAGTCTCCAAAATGAGAATAATAAAATGCAATATAAAACCAAACCATCATGTACAAGTCTATGGTCAACATAAACGTAACCCACCATAACCATAATAGTCTGATACCCAACTATAAAATGATCAACTAAGCAACATCATCTAAAGTATGATATGTCTAATACAATAACTCCTCACAACTCAAAAGTAAAGGCCTAGTAATAAGGCCACTTGTCCAAGTCTCGCTCTCCCTCAACAAATGGATCACCCTCCTTCTCTACACCGTAGGCCTCCTCTACCCAAGGCTCAGTAACTAACTAGGGTAACATACCTACCAAGACAACAGTCTGACTAAGTACAAAAGCGCTCGGTATATATAAAATCCAACCAACATCATAGTAATCCTGCACTTAGTTAGTACCATAACCAATAGCATTATAACATAATCAGAGTGTGAAAGAACATGTGCATATATATATACATCATATCATCACCTTGACTCGTGTATTTGTGAAAAACTTAGACTTATGTGACAATGTGTTTAAGGTTATGAGACCACGTGCTTATGAGATGCTTATGTTTATGAGTCTTTTAGCAACTTATTCAAATCTTTCATCGTGTGTATGCAATCCTTATGCTTATGAGTTTTTGAGCAGCTTATTCAGATCCATACACTTATTCAGATCCCTCATCGGTCTTATTCAATCCTACTAGGTGGATGCAATGCTTATACTTGTGGTCAATACGTGTGACTTGTGTTACTCTTATCTTAACACACATGTGAGTTTGTGCATAAGTGTTGTAATTAACATTTGAATCGAACATCCCTTAGATTCCAAACCTCCACCAAGAAACTCCGCCAAGTTACATCTCTCTAGTTAAAGAATTCTCAACATGAAAGTCTTTTCTCTAAGCTTTGACCTTCCCGAATATCGATTATCATACAACATAATTAGGACATAATTTAACATAACAATCATGTATATCACTTTATCATAATTGATATCATTTTCCATAGTAGTTCCACAAATATCAACATCTAAAATACTTCTCCTCCATCATATAAGCCCAACCTCCATTTGAACACCATCCACAACCATATAAACCCACAAAATTCATCAACATATATTCTCATCCTCTATTTCATCCATTCATAATATTAAACATCACATAATATTTCATAGAAACCCTAATTCATATTCACAAAGTCATTTACATTCATAGTACACATAATTCATACTATATTTCTCACAATATTACTATGTCCATGTCAATAATCTAATATTTCTACCTTAATCAATCTTAAAACATGCATATAATCTTAATAGAGTTAAGTTGGATAGTATATCGACCTTAGGGGTCGTTTCCTTCTATCCAAATTGCTCAATGAAAGCTTTGGGGATGATCTTCTAGCCAAAGTCTTCTTCTCCGGGTGAAATCTTCCCTCTACAAGCTTCCTCCCTTGAAAACCTAGGGTTTTCTTCTCCCCTTTGCCAAATTAGGTAAAAGTCTTAAGGATATTCTAAACCCTCAAAAATAATGTTTTTATTTGTAGTCTTAGGGTTAAAAACCTTAAAATTTCGGACAACCTTTTTTTTTAAAACGTTACTGTACGACTTCGTTCGAACAAATTTATATTCGTTCATATGAATCCATTTCCGTTTGAATGAACCTGGGCCTTTAGAATGGAAATGGATGATAAAATTGTAAAACTAATAAACCACTGGCTCCGTTCGAACGAATTTATATTCGTTCGAATGAAACTCCCCAAATTTGCTTATTTTCAGCATTTTACTATTTTCTATATCATTAACTTAGACTTTTATACTTTTTTTAAACATTCCAAAGCATAAATCAAGATTAAACACACATCAAACTCATTCATTGACATTAAATCATAACATAAAATATAATTTGACCATTTATACCCCTGATAAACCAAGAAAATTACATGAATGGAATTCGGGTCTCTACAGTAGGCGAGAATGACAAACCCTCCACCTCTCTTCCCTCTTATAGTTCAATACCTATCTTTGGTTGAGGATTTTCCCATCTCTTTGTTGCTGATATATTGCACAATATTGATCATTACAATTATAAATGTTCCCATAGGGGATTTAATACATTTAATGTCAATCAGTTAATACGACTTGATGTCTAGCTAGAGACTGATGGGTTTGGAACCCTCATTAAGGCTTAAGTCGGTTGATATAAAGGGCTGCAGGGTTTGTCTTATCCTTCTTTTGTCATGTTCAAATGAGTGCTCGAGCTCTACATACCACTCGTGCTGATTTGGACGAAACAAGAATGCAATGGACCGAGCCAAACTGGATGGAGCAAAACTGAACAGATCTAACCCATTGGAGATAGACTGTTGTACTCAAGTGACAACTAAGTATGAGGACTAGGCTGACACTTGCCGCAATGATTTATTACCCTTACATTTCCCCCTCGGCCTCGGATTGTCTCTGGCGAAGCCAGAAAGGGCTCTCGGGGTTTCATACATTGTGCGACAGTTGGCGTAAATATGGGGAGAAGTCATTCCATTTTCTCCCCATAATTTTGACTTCTCCCCATTTGATATCTCTCACCCTTATTCTCACACACTTATCACCACATGTCTTACCATGGGTGGAGAAGTCAAAATCATGGGCCTATGGAACCTCGAGACAAGCCCTTTCTGGCTTCGCCAGAGACAATCCAAGGCCTTCCCCCTCTAAGGATCTTGGGCCCTAGGGCTGTCAATGGATCGGATCATGATCCTGATCCGATCCGGATCCGATCCGATTAGTCGGACTTTGGACCCTATATGTGATCCGCCGAATCGAATTCGGATCGGATCGGTGAATTCCGATTATAATAGGATCGGATCTGGATATAGGGTGATCCGATCTGATTAAAATCCGATCCGATTATAATAATTTTTTAAAATTATAAAATATTAATTTTTAAATAATTAACATTAATTAGAGTTAATTAAGGTATTATTAGATTTTATATTATTGAAATAGATTTTTTTTAAAAAAAATTAACCTTATTCAGATCGGACAAAATGTAATCGGATCGGATTCGGATCGGTTACTTCATGATCCGACGGATCTCGGATCTGCCGGATTCTTAATCAGATTGAATTTGGATCTAGGCAGAATCCGATCCGAAGCCGACCCATGAAAGCCCAATTGGCCCTACCCAAGGTTCCAAGAATATGGTCTACTTTAGTTTGGTGATCATTTTGTAGTCCAGGCGCAATCCAGTTGTACCCATATGCAATCGACGTCATATCCACATTAATGGTGCCACGGCTGTTACGCCGTCATTCATATTTCTAGGAAGCATGGTTACTCTGTGAAAAGTGACAATCTCAACGTTTGGCATTCGGGCTTCAACAATCGCCATCTTGTCCTTGACCTAAGCACGTCTACAGTCGAAATGCAGGGTATTTTGGGCAATCTGCAGATTTCGAATTCGTATAAAGAGGGGGAGCTAGGAAGTTCGAACCTCTTACTAGTTTTTAGATCTCCTTTCCTTGTTCTGGTTACATTCGCCATCGTTGCGGCTTCGAAGCTCTGGTTTTGGTCTTTTGCCTAGTGGGTTTTCAGCAATTCCATTTCTCCGTCAATGTTTCGTTGTATAGTCTTTGTTTACTCTTAGTTCTTCTCCCTTTTCTCACTAACCCCTAGTCCCCGTTGCCATTAGTCAACCAGGTCAGTTCGGTAGAGGTCCTTCTAGACCCGTAGGTGTCCCTAAACCAACTTCTGGTTCCGGTAGGAGAAAGATAGGCAGGTCTATCGAGTGGATAAGGGTATGCTATGATGTACCCGAGTTCATCCAAATGTACCTTATAGCCGATGACGAATGGACTGATTGTTGTGCTAGTCAGACCGTGGTTTACGAATAACAATTGGTCGCGGGCCTCTGCTTTTGTTTAGACCCTTTGGTCGAGGCAGTCCTAATAGAACTTAACGTTGCCCTTTGGAAAATGCACCCAACCTGTTATTGTTTCATGTTTAAAATGATCCAAATTAACCGATTTTAACAGAGACCAGTTCAAAGTAGGTCGTTGAGGAAATTTTTTTATTTCCGCTATGCCAAAAAGTGCCAGAAGAAGGATGATCCATTTTTCTACTGGTCAAATCGTCCAAATTGTTGTCAAATTTGTCCCTGGCATTCCCGATGCAAGCACGAACTCGAAAGATCTCCCTTTGATCGTTGGCCCCGAGAGAACGCCAAGGCCCAAGCAGTTCCCTGTGCGTTCCACAAAGGTAGACTTCTTGGTCGGGCTTTATGCTTGAATGTGCTCGTGAAGATGTTTCAAAGTAGCTTATTTAACAAACTCTTCTTCCATTGTTTTCTTTGCAGCGGTCAATTTTGTGGTGGAAAATACTTCTCAAAGCCGCAAGCAAGCTCCACTTGGCTTTGGTTCACTGGTGGAAGGAAGTGCTTCGTTAGTGGGCGGTCATCCGACCTGTCCTGAACGCTATGAAGCTTGTAAGGGAGATCCAAAGTTTTCGGGAATTCGTCCGACTTGTTAAACGGCTTTGGCTTGTCTCTGGCGAAGCCAGAAACCCCTCTCGGGGTTCCATACATTATGCGACAGTTGGCCAAAAAATGGGGAGAAGTCATTTCATTTTCTCCCCATTTTTTTGACTTTTCCCCATATGATATCTCTCCCCTTTATTCTCACACACTTATCGCCACATGTCTTATTAAGGGAGGAGAAATCAAAATCGTGGGCCCCATGATTTTGACTTCTCCACCACTTATCACCTATTCTATGGAACCCCGAGATAAGCCCTTTCTGGCTTTGCCAGACACAATCCCAGCCCTTGTTAAACACCCCTCTTCCCTCCTATAGTCCAATACCTATCTTTGGTTCAGGCCTGTCCCATCTCTCTGTTGCATCTACAAAATTGATCATTAGAGTCATAAGTGTACCGATCAGGCATTTAATGTTAATCAATTGATTTGACAATGTCTAGCCAAAGACTGAAGGGTTTGGAACTCTCATTAAGGCTTAAGCCAGTTGATCTAAAAGGTTGTAGGGTTTTTCTTATCCTTCATCACTCGTGCTGATCTGGACATAACAAAATGCAATGGACGGAGCTAAACTGTACAGATCTGTCATACTGGAGTGACAACTGACATACTGACTAGGCTCACACAGTGGTTTGTTACGGTTACATTTTGTTACTAAATTACAAATTTAATTAAATATTTATCCATTATTATAATAATAATAATAATAATAATAGAATTAGTCTTCGGTACTTCCAAATATACTCCTAAATCCTAATCATTTAACTCTTATCAAGCTGTTAGGATCAAAGCTGATGTACCATTAGAGAAGACAAAATAAGCTAAGGTAGCTTTGGTAACACTAGTCTTAATAGAAGTGTTTTTTTGAAAAGTATACTTAGTTAGACTTTAGACTATCAAGTTGAAGGTTAAGGTTAATTGTATGTCTACATTTTAGAGATTTTAGGAATAAAAACCTCTACTTTAAAAAGCATTACACACTTACTACTGGAGTGTCCTTACTCTAGGAGCATATGGTTTGGGTCTGCATTATCCCTCCCTCTTCCCCCAAGTTCAGACGTCTCCATTCAATGGTAGTGGAACAGATGGAGTCATCATCCGGAATTTCTAAAAGCTAGCTCTTCTCTTGGAATCCGCCTCACCGTAATTCTTTGGAGTATTTGGAAGATCCGTAACTTAGCGGTATTTGAAGGCTTCTCAGGATCGTATCCTGGCTATCAATCAGGCCGATGATCTCTTCCAGGAAATATCAAAGAATCACCATCATATCTTACCAGTTACGAGTTCTGAGGTGAAAACTTGGACACCCCCTCGTGAAGGTTGGATTAAGGTTAATGTTGATGTTGGGGCTCTGGACAGTGGAGTGGCTGCTGGAGTGGGACTTGTGGCAAGAAACTGCAGAGGTATCATTATTCAAAGCAAGTGGAAGGCCCTAATTGGGGCATCAGCTTGCATTGCAGAGACCGAAGCTCTTCGAGAAGGTGTTTTGTTGATCCTATCTAACCACTACCCCAAGTCTATCGTTGAATCAGATTCTAAGGCACTGGTGGACTTCTTAAATGATGCTGCTCCTCTCTCTCAGTGTTATCTACCCTATCATGGAAGACATTAAGTATTTAAGTAGCCAGTGTGGGGATGTATCTTTTTCCTTTGTTTATAGAGAGACCAATACGATGGCCCATAACCTGGCCCAACGAGCTCTAAATGTTAGCCTTCGGTAGGCCCTTTGTTTTGGAGGATGTTTCCTCTTCTTCTGGCCTTTTGACCAGATCAGTTGTAAATACCTCTTTCCATTAATACAGTTGCCTCTTTACCAAAAAAAAAAGAAGCTAAGTACAGGATTTTATCCCTAAAATCTCTAAAATGTAAACATGCAATTAACCTTCAACTTAACAACCTAAATTCCAATTAAGTATAATTTTCAAAAAAGCACTTCTTTTTACACTAGTGTTACCAAACGTCACCTAAGTCAAATATTGGATTTTAGTGGTTGGTTATAAACGATTAGGATTAGGAAATATATTTGTGAGTACCCATTGAGCAACTCATAGTAATAGTGTACCTAATAAATTAGGATACTTAAATACTTTCACTAACCTATTTAAACTAGAAAACAGTAAATATTCGAACACCTAATAGTTATATTTGTTTAATTTTCATAAAGATAATGTTTATTTTTTAATAAAAAATATTTCGTTTGTAACAGGACACCTAGTAAGTTAGGATACCTATTAAGTTAGGATACTTAAAAACTTAACAAAACAAAAAAAACTTAAATACTTCTACTAACATGTTTAAACCACTAACCTAACTAATTAGTTTAATAATTAAATTAATGATTAGTATCTAACAACTTTATGTAAATATATTAGGGTAAATTACACTGACCTCCCTGAGGTTTGACAAAATTGCAGAAACCACCTCTTGTTTGTGAATTACACTGTCCTCCCCTTTACTTTCATCCTAGATAACAAATTCCCTCTTCCATTAGTATACCGATCTTCCTATTTTTGATCGGGCGATTTATGAATGTCTTATTGAGCTGATTTTTTTGCCATATGTCCCCAGGAGACCCATATTGACATCTCACGGTCGAATTCCAAAACACCCCCCAGGTGTCACGTTATTAAGTGAAGGCTATAATGAGCATATCTCATTTATAAATGTCTAATCGAGCTAATATTTTACCACATTCTCTCGGGAGACCCGTTTTGACATCCAACGATCGAATTCTAGAACAACCTGCCACATCATGTTATTAGGGACTACTCATTGAAGGATTTAGTGATGATGACTCACTTATAAATGTCCAATTGAGCTGATTTTTTGCTACATGTCCCTCAGGAGACCCATCTTCATCTTGACATCCAACGATGTCTCGCACGTTGTCGTCCTCGCGGCCCATGTGACCCCAATGTGTTATCTGAGATGACACTACCATTGCGACCCCAGATCAGGCGGGACTACCCATTGAATTTAAGCATATCAATAAGCAAAGAAAAAGAAACTTACAAAGATTCCCTTAGTAACGATGAGCGAACCATCAGCCCAACTTGCTTGAGTTCGAAAAAAACCTACCATGTCTCACGTTATTCCTTCACTGAGCAACTCCTAATAACATGTCGCATGGATGATTGTTTTAGAATCTGACCGTTAGATGTCAAGATGAGTCTCTTGGGCAAACACGACAAAAAATCAGCTCAATTGGACAATTACAAGCCGTCCAATCAAAAATATGAAGATCAACATGATAGAATATGAAGATCAACATGCTAACAAAAGAGGAAATCTATTACTAGAAGCAGAGGGGAGGGCAGTGTACTTTAAAATCAAAAGGGGAGGTTTCTACAATTTCACCAAACCTCAGGGAGGTCAATGTAATTTACCCAATGTATTAAAAACATATCATATAAAATTAAGGAAAAATTTGATTTTATTTCGCCAAAATACCAAAATTTTAAGATTGAAAGTATCAGTCCAATAAAATATTCAAAAGATTAAAATTTAAATTCGAGATTGAGTGTTTCAATCCAATAAAATATACAAAATATTAAAATTTCCAAAATTTCAGTCTCAGTGGTTGTCCAAAAATTTCACGACTCCAAACTTAGTCTAAACGACAAAAAAAAAAATGTTAACCCACAACCAGCCTATATTGATCAGCTTCCTTCGCATGTGCTGACTAAAATTAATTGGACTAACTTAATAGTGGGTCAATATGGACCACAAACTATAATTTTGTGAGTCATTTCAAAGGATCATTCCCCATTTATGGATATACTTGCACCTCTCTGTATGGTAGATCTTCAATCAATTCAGGAATGTGCTTCAACCCAAAGAGCCATCTCATCTGGTGGCTCACAAACACAATTAAATGGAACAAGTGGGATATAGACCCAGAGGAAGATGATGCATCAACAGTGTGCAACCAACTCAAAAGAGTATAATGCTCATGGCACACCATCCACAATGTTAGTATTTTTTTGCCTTGTTAGAGGAATCCACCTCTGCTGTCAACAGGAATGGAATTCAGCAGAGCTTCAAAAGAAGATTCACTAAATACCTTCCAAGTAAATCCTAAAAGAACATGAAGCAAAGAAAAGCACTCATGGACTTGGAGATGACAAAAGCATATATTTTATATACTATTTGTATCTGTATCGAGTGTTTCCAGAAATTCGGACAAAAGGTCTTTAAAGAGTCTTCAGAAGGCATACAGAGACATCCCCTAACCCAATAACAATATTCCAGGTGAGAAGATATCAAGTCCTCACAAACATACATCCCCATCCTATATGAAAATCTTTCCTAAAGGCATACATAGGCAGTAAGAGCAGTTCACCATTTTTCCTGCTTTTCCCACTTTGAAATGCCACAAAATAGTCCCATTGAAAGCATCATTATTTGATAAGAGTTTCCGCTAATGAATCTGCCTGCCAGCAAAAAATCCTGACCAGAATTCACTGTCAAGCACCAACTCCATCATGCAACAAAAGTGCCTGCAAATTCCATATATCTTTTACCACGGAATGCTAAAAAGAAAAGAAAAAAATGCAAAACCAAGCTGTTTGTGTGGGTTTGTGTCTGCGGTGCTCCTGAGGTGAATTGTAAATGACACAAAAATCCAACTCATTTGTCCAAACTGTATGATGAGAGGGATGCCATCTTAGATGGGGCATAGCCCAAAAATCAGACTGATCGAAAACCAGTTGGTATATTAAGCATCTAATTTAGAGATAAAACTCAGCAAGGAAGAAGATAAGCCCATATTGCATTGGGCATACGATTTAGACTCTAGGAGAACCAGTCAGGACCTCGGAATAATGATCTGGAGGTAAAACATGGACAGCAAAATAAAAAGAAGATTAACCATCGGGAAAGAGGTCCATATGTCATGCAGTTAATTCTGTGATTATCTGACTTTGGATTATACTACATTCAATTGGCGTCAACCTATTGAATGCCTGGAGTCAGCGAGCCATGTGAATCGAGTATCATCCACAAAGGCTCCTATGGACCATAAAGAAAAATACCGTTCAGTCATTATTATGACAAAAACATGTGCAGGCGAGAAATAGATAGAGAGAGGAGATATGGTGAAGTTAGTGTTTATAGGACAATAATGAGAGAGAGAGGGAGAGAGAGATGGTGCAGTTAGTGTCAGTAGGACAATGATGAGGCAATGCCACTGGATTAAATCTTCTAGCAGCAGAAGATGATAGAAAATATTAACAATTACCATATATTTGTGTAATTGGTACTGGTAAAAAGGTTGAACTAAAACCTCTAAGTCAGAGGTTCAAGAGGAGGTATTTTTTTTTTATTGGTGTCGGAGGCAATATGCACCAGATCAATCTTTCAGCTGTAGTTTCAGTGAAGTACCTGTACAGGATATTCACCAAATCAATCTATCTTTCAGCTGTGGTTTCAGTAAAGTACCTGTACAGGATATGCACCCAGATCAATCCATCTTTCAGCTGCCTTGGAGAACCTTATGAGGATCCAGTTGCCCACTGCAATAGCTGGAAGGAACAGCAGACAGCTCCTGCCTTCCTCTCCACTCTTCACCAGGCTTCAAGGTGATGGGCTTTTCCACACAAGCAGCTTCCACACACAGCATATGCTTGTACTCATCATCCCCAAAATCAGGCATGGCCTTCGCTTTCTTGTCCCAGGGATTCCACACCACTGAAGAGAAAACAAAAACAGTAACAATCACTGTTTGCAATGGTATTTCAATACCAAACAAAGAAAGTGCCCCCTTAAGACTGAGTAAATACATACGCATCTCATGGTAGAACTACAAGGTAGATTTTGGATTACAAGGATGATATCAACAGCTAAGCATTCCGCATGACATAGATGTAGAGTGGTTTGAAAGCATGCTTGATGTATCCCACTAAGGAGACCTTTTACACTAGAATCAATAATTAAGATGATTGTATCCAATCAACCTATAAGAATTTCCTAGTTTGTGACCCATAGTTATTATTAACCATTAGAAAAAGAGATTAATTGGATGATTACAATAAACCAACTGGGTCTGCTCTGGGAAATCTCCTATGTGGGATTCATTGCCTGTAGTTACCGCCCAATGCATGCAAAACAAGTGTACCAATAGGCTGTTGCTAGACCGACCATACAGTCTACCAAGGAGGTAGCTTAGATTCCCTCTACATGCTATAGCTTGCTACCATCACCATATGAATAGCAAATTCAGTACAAATTATAAGAAAATACAGCAGCTTCAGGGAAGCAGATGAACATGGCCAAACTCACCAGCATCTGGAAGTCCATCTTTCCGCAGGACGAAAGTTCTCTTTTTTTCATGGTCCAGAATTGCAATCTTGGTAGGCGTGCTGACATATATTTTGTCCACCTTTTTTAACAAAGAAAATGTGAAATATATTAGAACTAAACTAGTAAACAGAAAAAATTACATTCCCACAAAGCCAAATACTCACTTCCGATTCAAATGTTATTGCATCCCCTTGTTCAGTACATCGCTCCCTATCCTGCAGGTTGTCTAGATAATCCATTGTCTCCAATCCTTCTACACGCACTTCACTGAACACAAGCAGCTTAAGTCAATTCCCAAAATGCAGATTTAAGATACATCATAGAGAAATGAGCTTAACATTTTGATGAAGGTACGAAACGAATATGTTTTAGTTCATTAATTAAAGTAACAAAAATTTGCATTCATCTCGCAAATTACTTGAAAAACACTTTAAGGTAGCAATGAATCCGCTTTAGTTGTTCATTTATTACAGTAATGGAAATCCGCATTCATTTGAGTCTAAGAATTTAGATAACTATTTCAAGAATTATATACTATATACTAAAGAAATAGGAGTGCCAACGTGGCACTCCTATTTGCTCTTCTTTTATTATTTGTGATGCCACGTCAACCCTACTACATTTCTCATTTACTTCTCCCCATTACTGCATCTCTCATTTATTTCTTGACCTAAATACAGCTTCATCTTTAAATATAGAGTTTTCAAAACTCTTTCCTTTCCGAGGAAGAAGAGACCATTCTTCATGAAAAGTCTTTTCCTTTTCCAACAAGCTGACCATACCTTTCTCCCATAAAGAGCTGCGATTTGGGGGGTTCACATCTCCCTCTCTTAGCACTATCCAGTCCTAACCAACATCTCCTCTCTTCTGTTTCCAACAAAGTTGCTCTCTCTCTCCATTTCATTTGTTTTCAGTCATATTCGTTTCCCAAAAAAACTCTTATCTCCCTTGGCATCTGTAACACCTTCCCTCTCTTCCTGTTCGTTTCCAAGAAATCATCTTTCCCTATACTTTCATTCAATTTTCTGCCATCTCTTTTATCTTTCCCAACATCAGCAAACAAACCTGCAAATTTGCTTCACAGTTGGTCATAAAGAAGGATTTTCATCCGATGGCAAATGCTGTTACCAACCAGGTACTATGGTTGCTTCATGCGTCAACTGATTGAAGCCTTGAAAATCACAAGGATCAACAACATATCTTCTTAATCAAAATCTTGTTTTTATGTCTTTCCAACCGAACATAACGTCTTTACATCTTTCTAGATGGCAGCAGCTTGAATTGAAGGTGTTGCTTTTTTTTTTGTTCATTAACTTCTCTATTTATCTTTTCTACTTACGCCGCGTTCTCCGATGACGAAATTTCTACTTCTTTATCTCCGTTTCGTTCTCCAAGTTAGTGATTTGAGATTTCTTTCATGATTTCATATCGTGTCCACAATTTATGGCAATTCTGGAGAAATGGCAAGATTCCACTTCAAGATTCGTGATTTATTCTTTGTGCTGGGATCTTACGATTTGTATTGCTTAACTGAGAAACTCCTCTTGATTTTTTTTTCTCTTCTTCTGATGCGAGCATTTGTGAACGATGAGGTTTGCATTTACAAGGTATGTATTTTCTGCTTTTCCCTTTTCTTTTGATTATCATGCTCATTTCATTTTCTATTTTCTTCTGATTTCTTGGGTTACCTATCATATTGATCTGAATTGAATCTTCACGATTTCATTTTCTTTCGTCTGAGAAAATTATTAGAGACCGGATGTTATATTCATTCCAACTAGATGTGTGCGAGTCAATCAAATCTTTTCCAATCTAGATTAAAATGATAACTTGGGTTCTAGTATGATGAATCTTGGTCTCATTATTGTTTAAGCTTAAATGATCGATGTATTTTCTTTCTGAAGCCATAGCTCTAATACTATCATGATCACCATACTACTGCAATACAGGCATTTGGCTTCTATTGATCATCTGATGGATTAACAGAAGCTCCGAAACACTCTATCTCAGCCATGGGAGAGGTTTGGAAGATGCCAGAAAGGTCCACAGAAGTGTCTGAATGAGGTGGAGACACATGTTTCTGTGGTGGTGAAGGAAGTAAATGAGGAAGCATCCAAATGAGGGCAATGGCCTTGATCTGGATAAATACTCCTGAAAAAACCTTAAAGAGGTCATTCTCAAAGTTCCAGTTCATGATGATACTCACTCAATTTCATTTGGTTGACTGATACTTAATTAACGAAGAAATATCTGAAGGTTGGACTTAAGGGCTAGCCTCCTTTAATAGATGGGGAGATTTTTCAGTCTGTCAAGGTCGATGGTTGTTTCTGGACCCTAGAGGAGGCGTTAACCATCATTCTTTTGACTAAGCACAATCGAATGGAGTGATGGAAATCTTTGTATAAAGGTGACCCAAAAAGCGACAATCAGAAAGTAGTACCAGTGAACAAGCTTTCTGACTTGGAACTGGAAACTCAAGAAACTATGGAAAATATGAAGCATTTAAAATGTCAATCCAAACAGTTGGATTGGTGGGGTAGGTCAATCCAAATGGATTGTTTTGTGGTAAAAAAGGAAGTTCTATGACTTACAAATGGTTGTTTTTAAGAAATCCTATTTTTTCTTGATTATTTTCTTAATAATTTTTTTTTTTACACACCCGTGCATCGCACAGGTATCTGCTAGTATGCCCTATGTAATTATAATGTGACTTAGGTCACCGTCACCTAGTTAGAACCCTTATCGCCTAATCAGGGCCTAGGCAAACACTCGTTAAGACTCAAGAGGAGTCGCCCAAATGGTCAATACTCTCAAGGCCTCATCACTCGGGCACTAAAGCACTAGTGAAAAAGGCGCTTGAAACCCCTATAGAGCATAGTTACCAAACACCCATATTATACCCGTATAATACTTTTAGGGGGTCGCCATTTAAAACGGTGTACTTTTGCCGTGTTATGTATTATATGCATATTTCCATATAATACTCATTTAATACATGAATTACTTATTAAACACATACAATACGCGTATTTTTGCCATAATTTTACCGTGTTAAACGCATTTTCTATATTAAATGATTGTTATTGGTTAGTATCATAATTTTTATTTATTTATAATTACTAATTAATTATAATTTTCCCATACTTTTGTCGTGTTTTTGCCGTATAACGCCTGTTCCCGACTAGATCATTGTCGTATTATACTGATACCCATACTTGGTAACTATGCTATAGCCTATAGAGTAGGATGTCTTTACAGAAAACATAAGATAATTAAAATAACACTTTCTACTCAACAGATTTTATCTAGGTTCTACATCTAGCTCTGCCTCCCTCTTTCTTTAAACTATGCTCTCTCTGTTTTTGCATGTGAATTCTGGTCTTATGTATTCTTTATTTCTAATTTGTAGTATTTATTTTAAACTCTGTACGAATATTTCAATTTTTAGTGAAGTTTGAATCACCTAAGCAATGTCTTGCCTAGGGAAAACTTATCGCCTAGGCACCGCCTAGATGCTTTGACTATACAGAAATATGCATACATAGATGAGGGTTCAATACCAGGTATTCAACTTAGGGAAAACTTATCGCCTAGGCACCGCCTGGATGCTTTGACTATACAGAAATATGCATACATAGATGAGGGTTCAATACCAGGTATTCAACTTGCTTCTCAAGACTTCTTTGGTGTCCTATTGTTGTGATCAAGAAGCCGTCTATGAATAGTATCTTTGAGAGAAGAAAGCCTCAACAACATTTTCAATAAAGGTCTTCGAGTAATTTGCTAACAGATAATGAAACCATCGAGAACGCTCTGGGAGCTTGTTTCATCCCTACCTATCTGCAATCAGCCACATTCTTCTCCTCCACCCTTTTCCACCCCAAGAATCAATGATTAATGTGAAGGAGTCGAGAACTTCGACATGTGAAATAGCTAGAACATCGCTATTATGTTAGTTTGATGCTCTTTTTCTCCGACACGAGTACACATGGGTGAAAAAGGAAAAGAGTAGAGAACTCTTAACAGGTGGGCCAATTAGAACTCTATTGACATGTTAGCTGTTTTGTTCCTCGAACAAACATGGTGAGGGTCATGGGTGATGGGACTATTGAGTTTTAAAAGGGATTCCTTATTCAGATTCTAGACTGGATTGGCCATGGAAGATAAATGCTAACACACTATGATACTAGGGTTATGGAACACATAAATGCTATGTCTTGAGGTTCACCCTTATACTTCGGTAACACTTGGAACCCAAACTGACTCTGATACCAATTAGGAGGGTAGGGGCCCTAAAACACTCTAAAGGCTCAGGGTCCAGGGAGCAAAGCAATAGACACTACTATAATATAAATCACAAGGGGGTGCAGAAAAAAGAAGACAACTAAGAACCAAAACTACACTAAGACCATTGACGGATCTAGGTTCTCGATGCAATTTTGTAAAATGACCACTCCGTTCTTAACACCGTAAGTCAAATGCCTTAAATGCACCATTGTTAACATGACTCCTCCTACAAGGCAAACTCTAACAGGTCTTTCTTGAAAATCCAACTCCCTGGGATCTACACGGGTTAGTGCTTCAGTTATAGCTATCCAAAAATTTCTAACAGTATCCTATTAGACACTAATAAACTAACCAGAGTGTCAAAATACAATCATTAGCGGACAATAAAGAGAACAGAACAGTGACGAAACAATTAAGGCAAAGCACAACACAGACTAATCTACCTCCCAATTCAGGTAGGTATCTACCATGCCCTGCTTCTATCCCCCCCAATCCACAATCACAACGGAATTAGGGAGAAAATGAGCCTTAATTGGCCATCAAGTGATAATTAAGTTAGTCCTAATTTATCTTCTGAAAGAGCTCGGATACCACAAGTTGGTGAGGAAAGGGTCTTGGATTTACGCCCTGTGTGTGATGTTCTTGACTTGAGAATGGTTGAAGACCAGCATTAGGGTCTGTAGACTGTACTTCATTTCCTTTGGTTGGGTCAAAGGTATCTGAGTGGGTGTTGAGCTATGTTGCATACACACGGACACAAGTGTCAGTGTCAGATACGGGGTGTCGAACACAGAGAACCCCAAAACAATAAGATTCAAGGACACAGGAGGATATTTTATTTTTTAATTTAAACTTATTTACTTTAAATGTTATGTGAATAATACTATATGATTAATAAGAAAACGTATTAAATATAAAATAAAAATTATTGCAAATAATACTTAGTAATATATTACAAACTACTTAATCAAACAATATAAACAGACATGAATTAAAAGCAAATAAACTAATACACATAAATTAATTCTAAATGTTAATTTTAATCTCAAAAATGATTAATTTAAAAGAGGTTTTGTAGCCTGAATTAAGCCGTTGCCCTCTCTCTCCCTCTCTCTCTCTCCCTCTCTCTCTCTCTCTCTCTTCTATTATAAGGATCAATATTTCCTCATATTCTAACTCTGTTTTTTTTATTGACAACAAACAAATCGTTGTTCTTCTCCTCTTTCCCTATCAGCATGGTTGTCAAGGCAACTAAGCGACAGACCCCATGGATGTCTGAGGCGCTCAAGAAGTCTCCTGATGAATTCCTTGCAATTCTCCCCAATATGAGATTTATATATGCTGCACTTCCCTGAATAAGGGGTTGCCCTACGATTCATATCTATACCCTATATAAAAAGCGTGTAACTTAACTTTATTGTTAAGATATATTTTGATAGAACTATCATTGGAGACAGTTGGGAACATGGTTTTAAAAAACGCCGAAACTGTTACGTAAAGCCCGTTACGTAAAGGTTTCGGTGACCTCCGATACCCGATACCGTACCTTTACCCGTTTATCCCGAAACAAAACCGTAACGTAACGAGCGTTACGCCCGATACGTAAAAGTTTCGGTTGTAGGACTGGGTTCCGAAAATCCCTAAACTTATTCTAAAACCTCATCTTTACTTCCTCTCTTCTTCTCTACCTATTCTTAGTACATTTTTTTTCCTAAAATCATTTTGTTTTTTTTGTTAATTAACAACTTGATTTGGAGTTTAATTCATAGATTTGAAGGAATCCAAGGCATGTTCTTTATTTCGGGTATGTTTCAACCCTCGACCCATCTAATTTTCTTATTTATAAATTTTGAGCTTCTTATTGGCTTTAAAATTATCTTGTTACCATGGTTCAAAATATCGGTATCGATCGCCGTATCGGTAAGTCCAAAATAGGATATGTATTGGCGTATCGGTACCGTATTGGTTGGATACGGTGGAAAAATTCAAGATACGCAAGGAAAAACTTGGATATCTTGCATAAAACCTCTTTTAATGCAAATATAAGCTAAAAACAAACTAAATGAAGGCCTCCAACCACATTTATAATCATACATATGAGAGTTAACAAATTTATAAGTTAAAAAAGGCGTGCGCACTGATAAATATGTATGAAAATACAAAGCATAGTTACTTAACCAAGTGATAGAAGCCCGCTTGCATTCATAAATCAAAATATGAAAATACATAGACCCTTGTATTCACAAATCAAATGACATACATAATAGAAGCTCAATACCACATTGAGCTTCGTGTCAGGTCATACTCTATCATTGTGGGATCAAGAATTAAGTATAGTGATACATTATAAGTGGTCCAGACATGATGACACCACTGTGTCCAAGTCATCATCGTGCAGTACATGCCCAGATACATTTCTACATATGTCTGCTGCTGAGTCGTGATCTGCCCATAACTGTCAGTCGAAGACTGGGATTGAGCATCATAACCAGTGGCTCTTGATAAGTAGGGTTGGGCTGAGGCATTATAACCAGTGGCTCCTGATAAATAGGGCTGGGGCATCATAACCAGGGGGATAACCTTATTTACATATTAATATCTAAAGTAAATGAAAGAAAAATTAAGTTATAATCATTTACTTAAATAATATATTATGTAAATAAATTGTGTGTATCAGTTCTGTATTGTGGATCCTAGTGTAAATGGAATGAGAAAAAATTAACTGAAAAATCCCCGTATCGAGTGTATCGGGCCTGTATCGGCCCGATACAGTGGATTTTTTTTTCCAGCGTACCAGTGTATCGGGTAGCTCCAAATAGGATACGTATCGGCCTATATCGGTCGATACGTATCGATATTTTAAACCATGCTTGTTACCTCATTTATTATATGTTTTTTTATTTTTTTTCTATTTATTGAAATTTTTTTAAGCAAAAAAGAAAAAAAATAAGTAAAGGCCGAAACCGTTACGTAACGGCGTTACGTAAAGGTTTCGGCTGTGTCCGTTACGATGTCCGAAGCCCTTTTTTTAAACCTTGGTTGAGAATTAAAAAAAATAGAAAACAAAATCTACAATAACTGTCGGAAGGGGAGGGGGGGGGGGGGGGGGGAAGTGATGGACTGCAGGGATAAAAAAAAATCTACAGTGACAACTATGTATCTTACCTGTTATTTATGTGTTATGTGATCTTTTTTGTGCTTTTATTTTGCTATATTTTCTTCTCGGTTCATTCTCTTTGTGAACCTTAACTATTTCTACTAGTTGTATCTTGTTTGTTGCTCATTTATATCATAATGCCCTTACCGATCAAAAAAAAAAGCATAGCAATCTAGCTATCACAGTAAGGCCTTGTTTGGTTAAACTTCTCTAAAAAGTGACTTTTTAACTTCATTTTTTGCAAAATGTGAGCCAATGAGAGTGGTGACTTTCCTCAAAAGTTGAAACCTTCCATTTCAGTAGAAGTCAATGAAATTCACCCCTGCCAGCTTCCCTTAAAAATCAAAATTTAGGCTTCTATGCAATAAATGAACAAATTACATGCAATTTTTTACAACTCTTAACTTCCATAAAGAAATAAGTCAAATCAGTCCAGAAATTTATCCAAAAAAACTTTTGTGGCTGGCACCGACTTATGCCTAACAACACAATCCTAAGCACTAAGCTTTCTCTCTCATGAATGAGGATATGAACTCTAATTCCATGTTTGAATAAGTTATACTCATCTGCTTTTTGGAATTCTAGGAGACTACTCCTCTTAGTAAATATCCAAGCAGTCTAATGTGGATTCATCAAGACATGAATTCCAAGTCATATTGTTGTATCTTTCAAGTTTAGCAGGAAATCTCTCATAGTGTAACACAAAGTGAATTGTGCCTTTTGAAGTACCTCAGAACGCAAATTAAGTATTTCAGTGAACTTATTCAGGGCTATTAATTTATTTACTCAATTTTCCTAATACATAGGCTGTTTTTTTTTTTAACGATAGTTAAAATTTCATTAAAACAAATGAGGGCAAAACAAACAAGAGACCGACAACATGAGTTCACAAACCGTTGCAGAGAAGCTACTCCCAACTCCTCCGGGTTCATCCCAGATGCAACACCATGATAAATGAGATGGCGAATGTTCGATCGGACCCAAGACAACAGGAATATCACAACCTCAAAAATACGAAAATTTCGCTCCTTACAAGAGGTACAGGAAAGTGCTGATAAATTAAGATTACCCGAGTTGAGATACACTCAGACCTTCATTTTTCTGCATCTTGATATAGAATCATATAGAGTTGGGGTTGGATCACAATCAAATTGATTAAATATTACAAGAGACCTCAACGTAGCTAGACCATGAAAGTGCAATCCCATCATCATTTCTGATGTAACTTTCCCAGGATTAGATCATCTTGTCCCACCTTCATGTACAACAGTAAAAGTAAGATGACAGCAAATTCTTAGTGTTAATGTAACTTTCCAAAAATGAGCATGTCATGCAACTAAGAGGTAGATAAGCAATCCAAGGTTCCCTTTACATTTGATGTAGACGCAAATATTTCACCATTAATTAGGTAACCAACAGGCAACAGCCAAGAGTGTTTTCCTTATCTTTTCACAACATTGTTGTGGCACTTGCTTCAATCCTTAGAGGGACTTTACCATCTTAAATACTTTCTTCTTGTTCTTGGGAAGAATGAATCTTTCTAGTAACTCCATGTAGATCCCTTCCTTAAAAATCTCCATTTAGGAAGGCCATCTTAACATTCTTCATCTCATGTATGATCAACTTGATTGCAGCAAGAGTTATCAACGTATGTAATCAGTGCACCAAAATGATCAACAATTTGAAATAGACAGCTGTAGTGGTTTACACATTACATATCTACCTTTTGTGCATGTGCTTATTTTTTAAATTATTTTCAAACCAGGACAGAATTTTTTTTTTCATCAATCTTGAGATCGCTTTAATGTTTCACCCAAAGTTGTAGGGAAGCTCGTTTCCCATACTCCCTTCCTCAAACAGACTCGCTTCCTAGGAAGCTTGTTTCCATCACGTCCCATTTAGTAGTCAAAGGGAGATGTATGTGTAAAGTGATGGGGTAGACCATAGTCTATACCCTAGGGTGTAGACTCTAAGCAAGGTTTGGAACCTAAAGCACCTACTTTTCCACAAAAATCTCATGTAAGATGAAAGCAAAGATATAGCCACCCATAATAACATAATGGGAATGAGAAGAATAGATCTCATTTCTCGCTTCCCGTTTCCTAAGGTTTTAGCCTCGCTTCCCGCTTTCCTTCTCGCTCTGGTAACTATGATTTCACCTATAATTATTTACATTGAAAAAATATCTTTAAATTTAGTGTAAATGAATAGTAGATTCATAGATCTGATTTATTTACATATAATTCAAGCTAAAGTAAGAATAATCAATGAAAAACGACATAATGAAAAAAAATGAATCATGGTTTGGTAATTGCTGAAAAATCACTTATCATCAAATTTTCTCCCAAAGTTTGGAGGATTAGATCAACAATCCTCATATGGAGTTCTTGATTTTCATTAGAAAACATAAGCAAGTAAGAGAAAATGAAAAAACTGAGTTTTGCAGGTTCTTTATGGAATTCACACCAGAAATAGGTGTTCGGTTGAAATTTTGCAAGATTTTCGACCGAAATTCTGGAAAGGTAGCAGTTATTTATTTTTTATATTTTTGAACAATAAATTAGAACTAATATATATAACTCAATTAACGGTTTTGAACGTAGATAAAAATATGAAAGAATGATAGAAGAAAACGAGAGTATCACTAATTATAAAAGACAAGCGATGACCATGGTTCAAAATATCGGTATCGGTTGCTGTATCGGTAAGTTCAAAACAGGATACGTATCGACATATCGGACCATATCGGATGGATATGGCTGAAAAAATCAGGATACGCTAAGAAATGCTTGCATGCGCAATGAAAAACTTAGATACCTTGCATAAAATTTATTTTAATGCAAATATAAACTATTAACAAACTAAATGAATGTCTCCAATTATGTTTATAACCATATATATGAGAGTTGAGAATTTTATAAGTTGAAAAAGGCGATCATGTTGTGCTGATAAGAAGGCATGAAAATACAAACCATAATCACTTAGCTAAGTATAAGTAAAACAATTTAGATATTAAAATCTTACATTCAATGAGTTAAATCTCTACTGTTATAATAAGAGAAGTAAGGTTAAAAAGTAGATGATTTTTTTTCAATTATGACAAATAATCTCCCTAATGTTATATTATCTAACTGTTAAATAGATGAGAAATGCTTAAGGGTATCAATGTAATTTCTTACATATGTAACTACCATCTCAGATCCACGAATCCCTCATTCATTTCTCTTCTCCCACGATCTTTCCCTCTGCATACATTTTGAACCGGCACACCTCTACAAGGATGAGAACATGGTCACATGATTTTACCATTTTTTCTCATTCCATTATATTTTCTTTCCCCATTCAAAACCATAAGAGAGATCCCTCTCTCTCTATATCTTTTTCTTCTTTTGCCGCTGACTCTACTTCCGATCTCGCTATCATTGCCGCTCCTGCTCACGTTGTCCTTGCCATTGCTACTCACGCTACCATAAACACGAAAACTCCTTTAGAGACGATACTTCTACTTGCTTGGTTTACATGATATATCAGATTTCTGTGAGTAGTTTAACCTCCATTAAATAAAAATATTCTGAGTGTAAAATGTTTCGCACTTCTAATATTAGTTGATAATCATGATTAGAGAGGGTAATTTCCCTTCTAATATTAGTTGATAATCTTGATTAGAAGGGTAATTTCCCAATCAAACAGATGGTTTTGGTATGATTTTTGTCAGATTCGATGGGGAGCAGTGGAAAGTTGATGAAAACATATTCTGCAAGTTTTATAGGTATGAATGAAAGAAATGATCTATCACTTATAACTATCTTTATTTCTCTCACCATTGCATTCAATCCAAGAGAGAAAGATGTGTTTATGAGATTTTTTTTTTCTCCTTTTACATCCTTTGTGATTTTTGATTACAAGGGTTCAGTTTTGGTTAATGTGCAGGATATGATTGCCTTTGGGATGATGGGTATTGTTCTATGGCTGATATAAGAGGATATATGCATCTGTTATATGGCTAATATAAGAGGGTTGGTGATTACAGAAACGTAGGTGGGTCTACATAAGAGAGATGGGCTGCATAAGAGAGATGTGGTGATATAAGGTTTGTTTATTGGTATTATACAAGGGACTGAGATGGTGTTGAGCATGAGATTTGATAAGTTTTTTAAGAGGAGGAAGTTTCTAAATGGGGTGTACATGGGGCTAGTTTGAAAGGGATCAGGGCTATGCAGATGTGAAGGGGTGGTCTTTGAGAGGTGTGTTCAAGGGGTATATAACGTGAGAGGGGTGTATGCTGATTGTAGAGTTGTAGTGAAGGCGCTACTGTAAGGTGAAAGGTGACTGTGAGAGTTGTAGGTTGCTTCTTTTGGACGTGAAATGCAAAGGTTAGGTGGAGGGAGTTGAGAGGGGTGTATGCTGATTGTAGAGCTGTAGTGATGGCGCTACTGTAAAGTGACTGTGAGAGGGGGTATGTTGCTTCTTTTGGACATGATGTGCAAAGGTTAGGTTGAGGTAGTTGATTCGGGCCTCCAAATATGTCTCCCTAATTCCCTAATTTTTAATTCAAACAAATAGTCAAATTAAGATTCATGCAATGCAATTTCATAAATTTAGTAGTGTATTTTAAATGATAGAATTTTGAACTCTATGAAATTCAATTCAATGATTTTTAATTCCATAGACTTTAATTTCTTAGATTCATTCTAATTCTATAAATCCAAGCACAGATATATGGGTTAGTTCAACGGGCTTTGGGAAGAGTTGATACTCTTCATTATTTTCATTAAGCCATACCCTACAAACGAATACATTTGGATTTCAGCCATCGTAAGTGGAAAACAAAGAAAAAGAAATGCAGATTAACCAATTTATTCTACGGATATATAGGGATTCCTTACTTTTAGAGTTATTAAAATTAGGATTTGTAGGATCAACATGCCTTAAAAATGGAGTGCAATCATACCATTATTAATGTATCAGATCCTATCATAATTATTGCAGTTAAAGGACCATGGACGAGTGGTACTACAAGTTTTCTTGGGTTTTTACATCACCGACATCATTAGATTTTGTATACTCACCTTCTAATAATAAAGTTAGATAATATTAGTTACATTAAATTAACAATTTATTTCTATGTAAGACACTAGCATATCATCAAAACATCATTAGAGATCATCGATTGTATTGCATTTCACATGTATTCAAATTATTCTTTTCTATCAATTCATTATTTATGTTTTTTTCCAGTACTTAAAACTATTCACTCACGTGCATCACACGTGCATTCCGCTAGTAAGAATGTATTGAATTACAACTATGTATTTTAAGCTTAATGTAAGTCTTTTTATGTTAAATTGTTACACTGTTGTTGACTTTTTGAACCTGTAGATGGAATTTTTTTTTAAGACTAAAGTATGAGACTTTTTTTACCAAACTTTTGGGTTTTGATAATTTTTGATATAATAAAGTTAATGTAGTTTTGATATTTGAGAAATACCTTATCATTTGAAAGTTAAAATTTTGACTAAGTCCCTAAAAGGTGTTAAAAAGAGGGTTTTGTTCTTGAACTGAAAGTTGACTTTTTATTATTCATGAATTTGAATCAAGATAATTCTTATTGAATTCAAATGGCGGGATAACCTTATCTGTATATTAATATCTTAAGTAAATGAAAATAATATTAATTTAAAATCATTTACTTAAATAATATTTTATATAAATAAGTTGTGCGTATCAAGTCTGTGTTGTGGATCCTCGTGTAAATGGAAGGAAATAAAAAATTATTGAAAAATCCCTCATATCAAGCCTGTATTGATCTGATACGGGGGAGTTTTTATTCCAGCGTACCAGTGTATCGGGTAGCTCCAAAAGGGATACGTATTGGCCCGTATCGGTCAATACGTATCGATATTTTAAACCATGGCAATGACTTTGCAGATCTTCAAAGTCCCTCCTAATGGAACACCAAGCAAACCCTGTTAAGAAAGCTAGATACCTCATCAAAAATTCAACGATCCATTTCCTTCCAAATAGGCCAAGCTATTGCCCCTAGAAGAAAGGACCATAGGACACAAGATTCAACCTTCATCAAGAACTAACAAGATAAGAAGCTTTGGAAGGAGCTTGGGGACACCCAAACAATTTCTAAGCGCGGTAGAAAATAACTCTAAATACCAAACGCATAGGAACAATGCACTAACAAGTGATCTACCGATACCCCCGATTCATGCACTTAAAGCATCGTTAGCCATTCTCCACCTCTTTGCCTTAAATTGTCACGTGTGAGATATGCCACCCATAGGAAGAAAGATACCTTTAAAGGCATACTAGGATTCCACACCCTATGAAAAAATGAGTAATAGAACAGACCCACAAGGAAAGGAGGAAGGATCTCACTGTAATTGACCTCTATTTTACTTGGTCTATTTTTTCTCATCCCTAGGGGAAGGACAATGGATGACTCCCTGCAGTCGCTGAAGAAAACGGAAGAAATCTTCCATCTCTCAGTCATTAAGATTACATCTAAGTTTAGGGCACCAAACAACTGAGTTGCACACCCACTCAAAACAGGATGCCACTGGTGCGACATGACATGCCATGCGATATCGACATTTAAAACCTTGACTATGATTAATGGCCAGTTCAAAATGATAGCAAGCATAAATCAAGTTCCTTATAGTACCTGATATCAGAAACAGAGAAATAGGTGTGATATGCAAATGTGAAAGTAAATGGTTTTCCATCAGCGTTGGTATTTCTGATGCGGGATGTCAACATCAGATCTCCTCCAGGTCCCAAAGCTACCCTTATCCGGAACTCATAACTGCAATTGCAAATGATCAAAAATATCAAACTGGTTCAGCCAAAGAAGGATATATAATTACAAACCATTCTACTAAGCATCATATACCTTCCACAACATTACATAAAAATGCATCAAAATTGACATCTGTCCAGAGATAGAATGTTAAGAACAAAAAAATGTAATGCTATCAACTTTAAAGTTTGTGTACCTGTGAGGCCAGATTTTCATATCTTCTTCAGATGGCTTAAGGATTAAATCAACAAAAGCCTTAGTGGAGCTATTTGTTGGAAAAGGAGGAGGATCAGTGTCAATGCCCCAAAACCTGTTTCTTGCAAATCCATGTTGTTCAAGAGATCCATGACTTCCAAACTGCATATGCAGAGCTATTGTTCTTGACAAGATGAATGGATTGCAATCAAAACAAAGCAACAAGGAAAATGCAAAGAAGCACATACTTGAGGAAAGCATATCGGAATACCTCCGCGTATCGCCTTTGGAGGCTTGAAAACAGCCTACAGAAAACATTAACATTTTTTTCTACAATAAGAGAAAATATAAAAAGATAAAATTACCAGTACGAATGAAAGAGGCCATAAAATATACTCAACACCCTTGCCTTCAGTTAAATAAAGCAAAATAGTGATGCCGCATTAGCATGTCAAGCTTATCTACAGATGGATTACTATCACACCAACGCAAAGAAAGAAAATATATTCAATGTCTTAGACAGTTTATCCATGTTAATAGAAAGAAGGTGATTAACAGCATTCATGTATCCATATAACTAAGAAAGTGCCATTTCAAAAGAAAAAAATAATAATAAGATACCGGAACAATAGGAAATATCTAAAATATTATAACTTTTATGCCTCAGATAGGTTTCATCTCCGTACCCATGGAAACATAAACATTTCATGCAAAACATTAGAATGTGACAACTTATAAAACCATGGTCACACATTACAGAAGCAATCGTAGTAGCCAATCATCACCATCATTGCCTTAACCCCAACAATTTGGGTCAACAACACAAATCCTATTCCGCCATTGCATTCAATCAAAGGCTACAGCTTCGATCAAAGCGTGTTTAATCAAAATTTTCCCCCCAATATCTACATACATGTCATCTTTGGCCTTCCCCTCACCCCTTTGAGCTTTCAACTTACAGCAATTCACTACTCACTAGTGCAATCATTGACTAATTGGTTATAGTTGAACATGTCAAGACATGCATAGAAACAAAGTTCTTCAATTTTTTTCAAAAAATCCCCATTAAGTCACGATTTTTCGTTGATAGATTAATTTATGAAGTATTTGTGATTTTTTCAAAAAATCGCGCATTTTGCCAATTGAACGCAAATTATTCACGACTTTTTGAAAAATTCTCGAATAACTATCTAATATAGAAAATATTATTTATAAGTTTTCATAATTAAAAAAAATTATTCATCTCTTGACCGACATTTTTCCGATTTTTCCATAATTTTGCCGATTGTTTCCACATTTTTTTCCTAGCCGAATAGTTCTCAAACTCCGACTTGGTAACTATGCAAACAACCTCAGTCAACTCTCCTTTATTCTATCACCTATTCTCTCAAATGCACATTTTCTTAAGTCTTGCATTTCCTACTATTCCCCACTCATCCATCTTAACATGTTCATCTTGAGTATGCTAATTTTATGCTTCTTAGTGGACCAACATTCTGCTCCATTGAGCATAGTTAGTCTTATCACGGTTTTAAACATTTTCCTTTTAGTTTGATTGGAATGACAATCACATAGCACTCTAGAAGCACATCTCCAATTTAGCCATCCAGTTCTAATTCAATGGGAAAAATCCTCCACAATATCTCCATCTTTATCAATAATTGCCCGAAATACCAAAACTCGTTACTTTGGGAAACCTCGTCGCCATCAATCTTAACTATTGCCTCAGGCCCTCAACCCTATCCATGTTCTTACTAAGGTTGCATTCAATGTTTTTTTTTTGTCTTAGTCTGACTTATTTTAATGCCCTTAGATATAAGGTGTCTCTCCACAATTCAATTTTTTTATTTACTCTTTCCCTAGTCTCATCGATTAATAACATGTCAGCTATGAATAACATACACTAAGGAACCTCCTCTTGAAATCACAGTAGCCAACTTAATATCAGTTGTGCACAAATGGGGAGGTATATGGGTATTTACAAAGGTAGGGCAGTGGACTTTGTCCTTTTGAAATCATATTAGTTATTAAAATTAAAAAATGGAAACTATTTAGAAACTATAATTTCTGAAAACCAATTGCTTTTCAATTAATAAACTAAGAAAGATTCTTAATAGGACCCACAAAATATGGCTTTAAAAACTATCAAGGACTCAATCAAGAAATTCCTAGAAATTCAATTTAGAAACTCAAAGCCCAAACTTTAAAAAATAAAGAATCCAATCTAGTAATCCTGCTATAAACTTGCAACTAGTCCATACTTGGCCAATAGGTTGCTCAAATCATGGTCAAATGGCACAATCTAGGGATCGTTGGCTAGTTAATCAAATCAACTTCCTAGTAATAGAAAAAAAAAAATCGAGGTATTCAAGCACTTATTGTCATAGAATAATGTGTGCGCAAATGGAGGTATTATGATCCCATATATCATGGTTTTAAATATCCCTTTAAACTGCAAAATAGCACTTTTTTCACATGAAACTTGCCAAAAAAGCAGGCATGATACTTTGCACTTCACAATATATTGCAATATTTTAACTCATCTTTGTTATTAGATTACAACTTATCCTAAATTCCAATCAAAATATACTAAAATTTTGAGCGAACACCTATTTCCAGAAGGAATTCCATGAAAAAACCATACCTTGGTTATGTTTTCCGATGAGAATCAACAAAATCATTTGATAAAAACTAACCATTGAAGACTAGATTTTGATGTTGTAGACTCTTTTTCTGTGTGGCCTGCATATGGCATCGATAGCTTGTTAGTGTTAAGTGTTGGTGAGTGGGGTAACTCGGTCCTACCACCAGGTCACCTAGGGGAGTTTTAACCAAATCTATTAGGGAGCGGAGCCCTACAAAGGGAGCACCCTTACCATCCCTCCTTAAAGGGTGGTTGCATGATGCAGCAGACTCAAAGAAGCATAACTTCCCACCTGGAATTCTGCTTGTGAAGATCTTGTAAATTCAAGATCTCTTGAAGGCCTACAACAGCTATTTCTAAAAATTGAGCATTTGTGAAAAAATTTTCATTTTGGATACTTAATTAGGTTCTCATGGCAGTTTATGACGAGATCATGTAATAAAATATTGTGCGCATCTATACGCATTTGTTGATACTTGATGAGTATCGGTATTTAAGGGAAACGATACAATACAGTCAAGTACTAAAAGAAATCCTTAAGTTTGGACCGTATATTATTGTATGGGTCATATCAATACTGATGCGACTGATATGATACGTATCAACCATATTGAACTGAGAGCTATCTTGAGTTTGAGTGCTCACAAACTCACTATTTTGATATCTTTTGGTTCATATCTCCGTACCCCCTCTTCTAACCCTAAAACCAAGCATTATGTTGCTTTCAAACGATCAAAAAAGTGAGGTAAGGTCATATTTCTTTAAATTCATTTTCTATTGTATTAAAATCCTTCAATCAATCAAATCTTGCTTTTAGATCATAGATATATGGAATTGTGGACAAATTTATAGATCTATGATCTAATCAAAGGAGATTTGAAGTTACATTTTTCAATTTTTTTAAGAATCTAAAAATACATAATAAAAATGTCATTATAAGCCCCTTACACTACACATTTAGGTGTGATTTAAATTTATGTTAGTGTGAAAATGAAGATCTATCAAATCCCCACACTAACCTTAATTTCAACGAAAAAAAGTATTTACTTTTTGATAATAAAAATAAATATTCCAAATTAAAAACTATTAATTGTTTTGATTGGTAAGCAAAGATTATAATATATTATCGGAATAGAAATACAAATGCTACACAACAGTTATAAAATTCACAAGCATATAAACTTGGGAAATAAGTAAATCAAAAAGCATATAGAGGTCCCCTTAGACTGTAAGCTATTCCAACAAAATGAAACTCAATCCAACACTTCTCTCAAATCCTCCTCTGCTCGCCGAATGGAACATCTGTAGAGACCCGAACTTTTTTTCTTGCCCTTAATACAATTAATAACGATAGATTAGTCTTTTGTTATGTTTTTATGCATATTTAATTATATCTAAGCGGTGTAGAGTGGTTTAAATGTTTTAAGTGTTAATAGGGTGAGAAATTAGAGCTGACGATCAATTGTAGGAGAGTCGACGATCGATCGCCCAGAACCTGAAATCTGGGTAAGCCCTTGTTTTGTGCGACGATCGATCGCACTAGTGTGACGATCGATTGTCCTGAACCAGAAAATTTGAGAAGCTTCGGTTTCTTAGACAATCAATCGTAGCCAATGCGACGATCGATCTCCCAATATAACGATCGATCGCAGGCCGCGATTTAGGTTTTTAAAAGAGTTACAAAAATCAAGGTTTTAAACTCATAGGCTATAATAAAGGTTCTAATTCGAGATTTTAGACTCTAAAGGGTTTCTAACCTAATTTGGCAAAAAGGGGAGAGAAAACCTAAGGTTTTATAGGGAGATTGCTTAAGAATGAAAGTTTTGCTTGGAGAAGAAGATTTGCTTGGAAATCAACCCCAAAGCTTCAAGGAGCTTCATCTTGCGATTTGGATCTAAGGGAATGATCCCAAAGGTCGATATGTTTTCTAACTTACTCTATTAAGTAATCTCTAAGCTTAAGTATATTTGATTAAGAGTTTTCTTGCATGATTTTCATGAAAATTGATATATAATGATGAATGGAGGATTCTATTCATGAAATGGGGATTTTGGCATGTGTTTAAGACTATAAGAATCAATAGTTTATGCTATATGCTTTGTTAATTGATGAATGAATAAGAAATTGTGGAAGGGAAATGATGATGAATTGGGATTGAATGAATGGTGATGAGATTTGGTATATAAGCTTATGGTGCTGTAAGCCTTTAATGGAGGATGAGTTATATGAATTGAAGGAAAAGTGTTTGTTCTTATGTGTGAATGGAAATAAAATTGGTTTGAAGTTAAGAAATGTATATTGGAAATGAATGAATTATGCTAAGAATGTTGAATATAATTCTTATGCTAAATTATGTTAAAAATGTTAATGATGCTCCTTATGTTAAACTATGCCTTAATTATATTGAATGGTGGTTGGTATTCGAGTAAGCCAATACTTAGAGGAAAATCTTCCAAACCGAAAATTCTCTAACTATATGGTATGAGACAGTATAGTGGAGTTTCCATGGTGGAAGATCAGAATCTAAGCGATGACCAACTCGAATGTCAATTACGACACTCAAGCACACGTTCACTTCCATGGTAAGTCTATAAATCGCATAAATCTCACATGTCTCACAAGCATGCATGCATAAAGAATATCTCACAAGCTCATAAGTATTGGTCCGTGGAAGAGACATGGAATCTCATCAGAATTATCTCGCAAGTTCATAAGTATTGGTCCGCAGAAAGGATATAGAATCTCATAAGAATTATCTCGCAAGCTCATAAGAACATGCATCATGTAAGATCAAGTCTAAAAGTCTCTCACGCTCACAAGTCTACACGAGTCAAGATGAAAATATGATATGTCTCGCATGCTTTAACGCACTCTGATTATATGTTTACGAAATAATTATGTTACTGAATATGTTCTAATGATATCATGTTGTAGGTTAGACTGCTTATCCACCGAGTGTTTTCAATACTCAGTCGACCTGTTATTGTGGGCAGAGTCGACCTGTTATTGTCGGCAGGTTTAGAGTCGGAGCCGATAACTGAGCCTTGGATAGAGGAGGCGTAAGGAGAAGAGGAAGAAGGTGATTTCTTCACCGAGGAAGTGAGGGACCTCGACCGGTCTCCTTACTATTAGGTTTCTTATTTTCGTTTTAAGAGAATTGTATTAGTTTTAGATGATGTTGTATAAAGTTTATACTTTGTGGATTTTAAATGTGGTGGGTTATGTTGGGCAGATTACATTTGTACAGGATGGTTTAGTTCATATCGAAATTTTATTATTCTCATTTTTTTGGTGACTCGTGTTGGTAAGCCTTGGTTTCAAGCAGGTTTAAGAAATGTGGCGACCCAAGGTCCTATTTTGGTCAAGGTAGGATTTTCCTTCAAATGCACCTAAGTTGATATTGTAAAACTTAATCACTCCCCCCACTTCCGTCTAAAATTCAATCATTTTATCCAAAATTTCCCTCCAACATTATAATGAGCATCTGAATGTTAACCAACTGACACACTTTTTTTTTGGTTCAAAAGGATAACATGTAATACACACACACCACTCTAAACACAAACACACATCCAGACCTAAGGTAACCTCTATAGGTGTCATAAGGGTAAGTCCAAGCAACCACCCCAAAAGGGTCTATCTAACGAGGACTGATGGCCCCTTATACACCCATGCGAAGTCCAATGCATGAGTATATAATATAAAAATTATAATTTAATAATGAGTATACAATATAAAATATTTTTTAAAATTTTAATTAAATATATTTAATATTGGTCTCATTTTAACGGTATTGTCGATATCTTTTCAACTGTACCAATTTTATAAAAATCAGATTTATATATTGAAAGTTATACTAATTTTATTAAAGTAGGGCGAAAAGTGTAAAAGGATACCATTGGTATATAATTTAAAATAGATATGAGAAGAAGGGTAAAGTTGGTATTCTACATAAATAAATAGTGTTGGAGACAGATTTCGGAGCCCCCACTTGGGTCTCCAAATTTGGAGACCCAAAATCGTTTCATCAAAATAGAGCCCCTTTTTAGAACCCGGTTGGAGGGTGAACGACTTGATAAACTTTCTTAACAATTGTCATTTTATGTTTTTTTTAGTATATATATTTTTTCTTTTTATTTGAACACAACAACGTAGTGACCAAAACCTTTCGCATAGGGTGTCGATCTCAGTCCGAAACTTAATTTTGGAAATTTGGACATGGATCCTTTTATACCTTTTATAGACCTCACTCCTATAAAATTGTGAGCTCAATTTCAATCTACTTTTTTTTTTGGGTCAATATCTCTTACCTACATTTCAATCTACTTATTTCGCACTCCTATAGGGTAAAACAAAATTCTTTCTTAATGTTCAAAAAGTGAGTTTTTTTAATCAACTATAAGTATGTTTTAGAGACTTGTATGTTTAGGCACTAAATATGTAGTATAGATATTAGATATATTTTATAAAATAATTTATTTATTTAGTATATGCAGGTTGTAGTAAGGCTTTCGAACTGAATGTATTTTTTTTAATTTTGTTTATTTCCCAGACCACGTATACAATATGTAAAGGCAGTAAAGCGGCTTGGATTTTTAAAATAAAATCTAATGCATTTTAGGAAAACTCTAATCCATTATTGGATATCTATCATCTCCCCTACTACACTTGCGTGATATTCTTCTTAATAAAAAGTTGAGGAATGCTAGCCTCACTCTCAATCAACCCATATTCTCATCTTCTACCACTCAACTATCCAATTTTTGTGGCGAGAGTGCTTTAATGATTGGTGGAGGATGAGAGTAGAGATTGATTGAGAATAACACTAGCACTCTTCTAAAAAGTTTCTAATAAGACTACTGTACTCGTGAATACCCCTTTATCAATATAGGATTACTAAAACTTTGTATGGTGAGTGTGCAAGGTCATTTTTGTTTCTCACTCTTAGTTAGTAGGATTAGAAATATGTTATGGGTTAGTTAACAGTGGAGAGTTCAACCACACAAACCCTCTCATAAGACTGAATCCCAAGACCAACCAACCAACTGATGTGGTGCTGTACAGTGTACACAACCAATGGGTGCAAGCATCGCTTTTCATAATTTATAGAAAATAATGAAGAATTTAAAAAGATTAACCGCGGAGATCAATCAATTGGACTTGATGAACCAATGAGTAAGGGACCAAAACAAAGAATAATAACAAATTTGGTAATGTCTAATAAGTAATTAGCAGGGGCACGTGCAATGCACGTGAAAGCGAGGGGAAGGAGTTAACCACAGTTATATATTGAAAGTTATATTAAAAGGAGTTAACAACATCATTCTAAGACAAGCAATTTAAAGCATGAACAAATGTGAGATTGAAAAGAATGAGAGTCCTAAAAAACTTTCTTATTTCTCTCTTTCCGTATCATCCATGATATGAATCTAGGAGCACACTTACCAAAGACCAACAAGAAAAGAATTTGGGAAAGAAATAAGGAAGGAACCAATCTACACCTACTTTGGAGAGGAAATACCCTCAAATTCCACACAATAGGCCAATTAAAAAGTAAGTAATCCAATGTATCTTCTAATGAAGGCACAAAAAACAACAATTAACCATCCCCCGCCCTCTATTTTTTTAGTGTGATAAGTGCGAATCTTTCATAGTAGTAACATTCCTTAAGAAGAAAGATATCTTAGAAAGAATGTCACGCTTCATCCTATGAGGAAAGGGATCCGAAGGTACTAACTAACAACCCAAATGACCATAGTAGTGATCTCATTGAGAATTGACTATTGTAGCCTCTAGACCAAATCCTACAGTGCATACCCTGAGAACACGGGGGGACGAACTAAGACGCTCCAAAAGTCCACCCATATCATCGATTTCCCAATTATCCAAATCACGTCTCAACTTCGGACACCACACCACCATAATAACAAAGTCGGGGTTCGGGAATAATTCGGTGAGGGTCTAGTTCAGCAAAGTCAGAAAAACTTAGGGAAAAAAACAAAAACAATAAAAAAAAATTAATAATAATAAAAGAAAGTATCATGATAACAACCATAGTTACCAAATCGAATTTTGAGAATATTCATCTAGGAAAATTTTTGATAAAAATTTGACAAAATTCAATAACAAATCGATAAAAATCAAGAAAGATATTGAATAAGATTACTATTTATAAAATTATAAACAAACATATTTTATAAATATTAGATATTTATCCGGGAATTTTTTTTTAAGTCATGAATAATTTGTGAAATTCGCAACTTTTTTAAAAAGTCGTGCTTTTTTCAAAAAGTCGTCAATAGTACGGGAATTAATCGTTCCTCGAATAAGTTGGGTAATATTCGGGACTTTCTGGAAAAAAAATCGGAGAACTTTGTTACTATGCCCACCACCCTATCATCCCTCATCTCGTAATAATTCCCCACTGATACATTCCTATCAAGAGCTAATAAGAAGATGTTGTTGAAGTCCTCATTGAGTTTTGCATATCTGCACATCCTTCCAAAACCTAACTTTTGACCCTCTACCCACCTTAAACCTGAAATTTGCAAGAGTACATTTGTAACTGACATGATACATTTCCACTATACCATAAGAGCTCTTAACCTCTGTCAGGACCCAACAAGATGCCTCCCCATATTTGGCCATAAACTATCTCTTTCCTCTCCGAATCTCGATACACATTTCCCTAACAACGCCTTGTCACTTGAACTAAAGCCTTTAGGTCTCTTTGGACAACATATTTCATCCCAAGAAACTAGATGATATTTCAATCTCACTTCTTGCTCCAAAGAAACTCCTTTCGCATCTTCTCAATAGTGGTGGCTATCATATGTCGGATGGTAAGGGTGAACATAAAGCGTGGGAAGACTACTCAGTGCTTTTGATGGGAGTTAATTTCCCCCCCTTTTTATTAAAAAATTAATTATTAGAAATAAATAAGAATCATGATACCAACTATTAACAATCATTTAAAGTCATCATTCAAGAAGAGAATTGCAATTATAAAGCCCTCAAAATATCATCATTCACCATTCAACCATTTAACAAGGGGATATCATCATTCACCATTCAAAAAAAAAAAAAGTCATCCTCTAAACTAGAACCCCATAATATTCAAACTCTAACATAAAATCCAAACCATAATAATTCAAACCCTAACATAAAATTCAATAATGTCTTTGTTATAAGCAGTATATGAAAACCCTATCATAAGATTCAAATAGATGAATGAATATGTTTTTTGTTTAAAACGGCGACCCTATAAAAAATTTAATAATATATATATATATATATATATATATGTTTTTTGTATTGTACTATACGAGTTTAATATAGAAAACACGTTTTAAACACATATAAAATGCGTTTTTTGTGACAATGTACATAAGAAGTGAACCATTATATCTTTGTGTATTTCCTAAGACATTATATTTTTATTAGTGAAAAATGCTTGCACTTGTTTAGACATGTGTTATTTGGTATGTCAGTGCATGTGCGAGTTGTGCTTTCAAATTTTTATAACATAACATATTGTTGTGTCTTGTATGAATGGTTGTAATGGCAATTGTCGTACTTTATCTATCATATTATTAGCCCATCTGAGCATTAAAACAAATTTTGTTTAAAGTTTCAATGTATTTCCTCCATATCTTGACTTTTTCTTACGTATCCACGATACCTTTTCTTAAACCGGACTTAATGATACACACCTCGAAACTATAGTTTCAACCATACTCCATCGTAGCCTCCTCATTCTCACAAGTTGTGACGAACTGGCAATGATGATAGGAATTGGTATACGCATGGTTCAAAATATTGTTGATATTTCGGAAATATTGATGATATGTATCTTTTTCGATGACTCCCGACATATCTATACCTGGTATTTTGGTTTTTACAATTTTTCGTAAATGTCGATCAATATATCCGAAATATCGCACGATATTTCGGAAATATCGGTCGAAATTTACGAATCACGGATTGGTTTTTATTAATTTTTTTTGTTACAATTATTTATTTAATACAATGTCTTTTTATTTTAAGGGTTATACTTGACTTCATGAATGTTTTATTTAGTGATGAATTTTAATAATGTGTTATTACTAGTATTATTTTGTTGCAAAAAATTATATTATTAAAGAGAATAAAATAGGTCTACATATCCCCTTCAATTGACCAAGAGAATAAAATGTAGTTAATTATTTTTGACAATATAGAGAAATATCAAGAAGAAATTATAACTCAAACAAGCAGACAACGCATGTCACTTAACTTGGAGATACCATTATTGATGTATTAACAATTATGTATGAAATCGATTGTATTTTAGTTAATTGTTATGCTCGATTGAGAAATGAATACAACTATTTATATAAGTTATATCAATATTAGTGAAACATTGTCGTCAGAGTCAGCGCACATCTTTAGTCTCATTTTCATTGCATCTCTTATATACATTGATGTTTGTTTTTTAATTTTTTGATTCTCAAATGTGTATTGACATCTATTATAACATTTCTTGAAGTTTCATTGAAAAAATCCATGTTTTCACTATTTTTTTCGATTTTTCCCTCCACGTGCAATATTGTTCCCGCTATATCGATATATCTTGCGATATATCTACGATATATCTTTTTTCCACAGCTTGACATGACATGCGAGATCGACATTTAGAACCCGTATATGAATACCCAATAATATTAATACCGCATTCAACATGAGCAGGCACCAAGAGTTCAAAAAGTAGGAAAAGAAAGGAAAGATAAACATCAATGGTTATTTCAGGATCTGCAATGATATACCTAGACTAGTCAAAAGCCTGTCTCATTTCCTCTTCATTTTCAACAGGAATGCATTGACAAAAGTGCCCTTCCGTCTATATAATTTAGATTGTCATTGCATGCTGTAAATATGTTACAAGCTAACTCTTCTTCCCATAAAATGCTTTTCAAGTTTAATCCTTTTGAATGTACTCCACATTGTCATTGCATGTTGTAAATATGTTCCAAGATAGCTCTTCTTCTCATAAAATGCATGTCAAGTTTAGTTCTTTTGACAGCAAACAAATCGATAACAGGCCTGACACTTGACAAAAGTGCCCTTCCGTCTATATAATTTAGATTGTCATTGCATGCTGTAAATATGTTCCAAGCTAACTCTTCTTCCCATAAAATGCTTTTCAAGTTTAATCCTTTTGACAGCGAACAAATCGGTAATGGGCATTGACACTTGAATGTATATTATTATATCTTCACATACAATAATTTTTATTCTATGAAATACACATTAACATGTCTAACATGTTTGGCACTAAACATGTTTGTGACCATATTCTAGCTCAAAAGTCAATTCACAAACTTAATTTGACAAGATTCAACCAGCATCCATTATTCTATAATCTATGAACTAGTTGTAAGTATGAGCGTGCTAGCCCTACTCTCAGCCAAAAATCAACACATCCCCTTGCTTTCAGCCAAAAATCAAACACTTGTCCGGGCTTTAACAGGTGTTGGTTTTTGGCTGAGAGTAGGGCTAGCACAACTCTATAAGTATATACAATAGGTGTGACTCTTCAGGAATGTTATGTTACTAGTACTACATTATTAACTTGATGCTGGTCTTGGACGTAATGGAGGTCCTGAATTTAATAAGCTGATCCATAGTAAAAACAATTACATAATGAAATGTTGTGTAGTACCTTACTACTGACAAAAAGCAACTCTTCCCCATGGTCATTCTTCCAAGATGTCACTTGAGCCCCATACAGATACACCTGTAACAAAAAATTGGGAATGATTATTGTAACGTTATATTGAATATGCTTAAGCAATCCATAATCCAAACTTTTTTCATCAAAATGAATGCATTTGATTCCAAGATAAGTAGCACAAATGACTCCATTTAACAAATTAGAATAATACATTAAAAAAAATCAAGAGGCATAATAAGGAGGCAGACCTAAAGAAACCATGTGGACAATATTGAAGAAATGGATCAATATTACCGATTAAAAAGAAATGGAACAATATTCTGCACTGCATGGTTGGCTAGGTGTGAAAGTTCATGCTATTAGAGTAGGTATATGGATCAGGTGACCAACATTCAACCACCAGTATCAAGATAATAATGTATGTAAGATGGAGTCCCCATTTTCTTTAAATAAACTTCCAGTGGTAAGTACATCTGACATAATTGAAAAACTCTCACCCAGTATGGGGTGACAACAGGGCAGGTTCAGTAACGGTTGGGGTAAACCTAAAACCATAAAATGAGAATTATAATATTTGATTATGGGGTTGACCCAACGCATTGTGAACCTTGCGAAGGCAATCGATTGGGCTAGGCATGGGCTGGGTTCAACATGAATTGGAGCAAAGTCCAACCAACCAGTGTAGTCAAAATGTCACCTAGGCCACCACCTCACCTAGCTAGGACCCCTGATGCAGGACATCTAACCAATACTCCCAAAAGCCACGACTAATAGGAGCAGAAGATTAAATTCCTTCATCTCATAGCCCAGATTCAGGCTCTCAGCCGTCAGCCGAACCCCCCTCGTGGAGCCATGTTACACATGTCACCCCCACCCTGAGTGTTCCTCCACTTCACGCAAGCTGCCCCACTCGAGCTCAGTGTGAAAATGCCCCTGCATTACTCACCTCCGGTGAGGAGTCTCGAACACTAGACCTCTGGCTCTAATATCACTTTGATACAAGACATCTAACCAATACTCCTAAAAGCCGCGACTAGTAGGAGTGGAAGATTAAATTCATTTATCTCATAGCCCAGATTTAGGCTCTCAGCCGAACCCCCCTCGTGGGACCATGTTACACATGCCACCCCCACCCCGAGTGTGCCCCCACTTCATGCAGGCTACCCACTCGAGTCCAGTGTGAAAATGCCCCTGCATTAATCCTAATTGCCTAGATCCCGATCTAGGGAGGGGCACTCACTAAATAAGAAAGTTCTTATATAATATAAACATAAAAAGTACATTTTAGTCGGTGAGGCATCACCTGGACGCTTTGACTACACTGCATCAAACATTGACCAAACCCAACTTAAAACCAAATAGGATTTTAGTAGGTAATGTGAACCAGAATCCGGTTAGCACTGATTCTGTCAAATGGAATTACCTGCTTGACCCAACAATTGCCGCCCCTACTGTCAGGACATCTTAATTTATGTAAGTTTCCCCTATTTTTATTGGTCAATGCAAACCAGAATCTGGTTGGGACCAATGTTACCTGGTTTGTCGGTTCACTCGATTTGAATTCGGGTTCACAGTTTGTAGTTCGCCACTCTAGACTCTAGAGTGAATCCGGTTCACTAGGGGTAGGATGAGATAATTCGTTTTTCGGTTGGCTTAGGTTATTTAGTTTGGTTCGCTAATCGCTACTTACGCATGTAAAACAAAATATATATTTTATATTATATTATAAAAATATATCTTTTAAGCATGTAAACAATATATTACAAATACTTATTTGAAAAATAATTTTTGAAAAAATGCTTTTTTATGAACGGTTTGTGAACTTAAAGTATAAATTTGCCGAACCTAAAGAAAAATATCAGTGAATTTGAATGAAAAATTTGACAAACTAAAATTGCTTTGAAACCACAATGTGGTTCGCTCAATTTTCACAAACCAAACCGAACCACGAACCAGTTCAAGTTTGCTCGGTTCGTTGAAGCATGTAGCGAACTTGATAACCCTGGTTGGGACTGATTCTATCAAATGTAATTACCAGGTTGACCCAACAATTGCCGCCCCACTATTAGGACATATCTTAATTTATGAAAGTTTCCCCCTTTTTTTTTTATTGCTATCACTTGTATGCTTTATAATAGTTCTAGTTTTGCAAACCTACATAAATATGTATATTTTTCATATCACATGTATATACCAACTAAACTTATTTTGAAATATCTTCAAACCAACAGTTTGTAGAGTTTTTGGACATGTTGGTTTATCGAATTCGCCTAATGTTCCTAACACCATAATTGTCGAACACCGTCACGTCATCTGCATTTAAGTTACCTCGTAAGTTGTAAACCTCTGCAATACTTACATTTGTCAATCTCCTTCAAAAATAACAAACCAACCACCATGCAAAGTGAGGTTTAATTTTTTCACCACTCACAAGTTCAGCCATATCCTCTTGGAATTCCAATCAACTCAATTTAATGGTATAGCAATTCATTAGTAAAATTCTGGGACAATACATGTCCTACTAGCATGTACATGGGGAGATTGCATTAGAAATACAATTCTTCCTAGCCAAAAAGAGAAATCAACACGGACCACAGCGACAACAAGGATATAATCCAAGACACGGAAAATAAAAAATTGTAGACTGCAAGCAAACACCAACTTAATGATGATGTTTACTAGTCTAATCACACGAATTTGGTGAAGTGACTTCAAAAACAAGGGAAGCAATGCTTGCCCCATTGGTTGTGTGTAGTACACAGTACACACACCTTTGATCCGGGATCAAGTTCCGAGAGGTGGTTGATATAACCAGTTGACCAGTCATTTCACTAACCTAGTACAAATTCTAACCGGGGTTGTGGCATAACCATATATCGTGAACCACAAAAAAAGGAAAATCAAATAACAATATTTAATCATATACCCAGCAATCACTGTACTAAATTTAAAATGGATAAGTAAACAGATTCACATGCCATATCTTTCTTCTGCTTTTCAATTATGGGCCTTACAGCCTCACCTTATACTTTGCCTAGATTTTAAAAATCAGTACTTACCAAAATCATCACATCTATCTTATGGTTCGAGTTCTGTCTTACAAAGTAAGTGGGTGTTTTGGCTCCGATATCCAGCTTTGAAATAAAAGAGAAACAAAAATGATAGTCACCAAGGTGTTGAAGCAAAAGTCATCAGCACCCTCCATACTCTGATTAATGGTACGACGCAGTCGAAGCCATGGAAATTGTTGGCTGGAAGATATACTGTAACGTCGTTGTTTCTTACTGGAATGGATACATGTACGCAATCATGCTGTTGAAAAATTGGCCAGAGTATGAAACACATTACTATACTAATATTTTGATATTAATCTAATAATCAGATTAGCATTTTTTTTTTTGATCGATAAACAAGAAAATATATTACTAAAAGAGCAACCAAAGAACAAAGAGGAACAGCACACCTGGTTCATGAAAATATGAACCAAAGCAAACAGCGCAAATTCAAAAAGCACCTAGCTATCCCTCGACAAGGAACCCCCACCGCTAACCCAAATCAGTCATATAACATCTCCAAGCTCACCCCTTCCTGCCTAGCTGAAACCCACTCCACCACCAAAGACCTGGTTCTATTACAAATACTGAGAAAAGAAGAGGGAGAATTCTCGAAAACTCTCCTATTCCTCTCTTTCCAGATTGACCAAGCTATGGCGCCCGGGAGAATTAACCACACCGCTAACCTAGTACTATCCCCATGAACTACACCCCAGCAAGATAAGAAGTTGTGAAAGGACAAGGGAAAGACCCAAGCCACGCCCAATCGGGAGAGAAAGAAGCTCCAAACCTTACTAGCTATAGGGCAATGCAAGAGAAGGTGATCAACCGACTCTTCCGCTTGGAGGCACATAAAGCATTGATTCGTCATCCTCCACCCTCGACTCTTCAAGTGATCACATGTGAGGATTTTGTTCAAAACCGCATTCCATAGAAAAAATGATACTTTAGATGGAATGTCTGGATTCCACACAGCTCTATGAGGAAAGGAGATGGAAGGACCAGTTTCCAGCAGTAGACCGAAGGACCTCACTGAAAAACGACCCTTGTTGTCTCCAGCCCAAATTCTGCGATCCCGACCTTGAGAAACCGAAAGTGTAGACCACAAGCGCTCTAACAACCTACCATACTCTGCAATCTCCCATTCATTCAAACCTCTTCTCAGAATAGGACACCACGCAGCCTCTCCACTGGCTCTATCAATATAGTCCCTGACTGTCGCCTTCTTATCCGAAGCTAACCAAAAAGTAGTGGCAAAATCCTCCTATAGCCTCGAAGACCCACTCCACACATCCTTCCAAAAACTGACCTCTGAACCATCCCCAACTTTGTACTGAAAAAAAGGAACAATTTGGCGAGCTACTGCCAAGATTCCCTTGCACAACCCCACCCCGTGGGGCCTGGTCGCCTCCTTAGGAACCCACCAAGTGCCCTCCCCATATTTAGCAATGATGATCGATCTCCAAAGGCTCTCTCGCTCCTCCCCGTACCTCCATATCCATTTGCCTAGGAGAGCCTTGTTGACTGAAGACAAACGCTTCAAGTTGATGCCCCCGTCACTCTTTGGGCGACAAATCCGGTTCCACTCAACTAAATGATACTTAGCTTGATTTCCTTTCCCATGCCATAGGAAATCTCTCTGCAATCGTTCAAGGGACACCACCACTGATCGGGGAATAACCATAGTAGACATGAAATATGTTGGCATGCTGCTCAAAGTGCTATGGATCAGAGTTAACTTCCCCCCTTTGGATAAGAAGGATGCTTGCCACCCTGACAATCTCTTAGCAAACCTCTCCAGAACCGGGGCCCACACTGCCTTAGATTTAAAACGAGCTCCGAGGGGAACCCCGAGATAAACTGATGGAAGGAATCCAACCCTATAGCCGATACTCTCTGCTAGGGTGTCTATGTCTGAGATCTCCCCAACGCCCATTATTTCGGATTTTGACATGTTAACTCGCAACCTGGAAACAACATCAAAGCAGTGAAGGAGACCTTTTAGAAAACCTAGATCCATACAGGAAGCTTTGCAAAAGATTAAAATGTCATCGGCAAACTGGAGGTGAGAAATCCTCAATCTTTCTCTCCCTAGAGAAAAACCCTGAAATAGCACTCCATCAGCACGAGTCAGCATTCTGCTCAAGGCTTCTGAGACCATGATGAAAAGAAAAGGAGAATGAGGGTCCCCTTGTCTCAACCCCTTAGAGCTTCGAAAATAGCCAGCCGGACTTCCATTGATGAGGATGGAAAATGACACAGAAGAAATGCACAACCGGATCCAATGTCTCCACCTGAGCCCAAAACCCATTCTTTTCATCACATAGTCTAAGAACTCCCAGTTTACATGGTCATAGGCTTTCTCCATGTCCACCTTACACAAAATGACCGATACCTTAGCTCTAAGACGGTCATCGATACACTCGTTGGCGATTAGGATGCCGTCAAGAATTTGACGACCCTCCACAAAAGCTCCTTGTTGGGGAGAGATGATACACCCCATCACTCTCTTAAGACGACCTGCTAGGACTTTGGAGAGGATCTTGTACACACTACTAACAAGGCTAATCGGCCTAAAATCTCTTATGTCTACTGCTCCTTTCTGTTTTGGTATCAGCACGACAAAAGTATTGTTGATCACCCTATCAAAACTCCTGCGCTCATACAATTCCTGCATTACCCCTAGGAAGTCCTTGCCAATAATATCCCAACAAGATCGGTAAAATTCAATAGTAAAACCATCCGGGCCTGGAGCTTTATCCCCAACTATATTCCGGATGGCCCCTAGGAAGTCCTTGCCAATAATATCCCAACAAGATCGGTAAAATTCAATAGTAAAACCATCCGGGCCTGGAGCTTTATCCCCAACTATATTCCGGATGGCCCCCAGGACCTCCTCTTCTTCAAAAGCTCCCTCCAAGGATTCTCTCTGGTCCGCGAGAAGACTCTCAAAAGGTAACCCTTCCAACTTGGGACGCCACACTTCCTTTTCTTGATATAAATCCTGGTAGAAGGAGACCACACTCTCCGCTATCTCGGCTGCATCCTCCCGACACTCACCATCCACCCTAAGCCTGGAGATAAAGTTACTTTTCCGGTGATAGTTAGTCATCCTGTGAAAAAATTTAGTATTCTGATCCCCTTCCTTAAGCCAACGGATTCTCGCCTTCTGTTTCCAACTAATCTCCTCCAATCTTGCCATGTGAATATATTCCTTTTTTAAACACTTCCTTGAGTGGGACTCCTCAGCGGAGAGCAATCTCGAATCTTCCCCTAAGTCCAACTCCCCGATGCCCTGTAAGAGCCTGGCTAGATGAGCCTTAACATCGCCAAACACTTCTTTATTCCAGGCTTTAAGGCGAGTTTTGAGCGCCTTAAGTTTGAACCCAAAATCAGATTAGCATATTTTATACTTCTGTAGAATAAAAATGAAGTATAATGAACAATTCTGATATTGAGTAAAAAAATTATTTCATTTCTTCTATTTTGAAATCTTTTCAACAGCACATGATCCAACGTTTAAGGTGTGTGATGTATAATAAAAAAACGTTGGTTTGTTTGAGCAATTTTGAGAATTTTCTTTGTCAAGGGTATTTCTGTCCTTTTATCTTTTTGGTCTCATTTTAGTTCTGTCCAGAACTTGTGAGAGCTTGAGAGAAATTTTTTAGTCATTTGTTTACATGTGGGGTCTTATTTCTAATTTTAAGATGTTTTGGGTGTTTCTTGTAAAAGGGGTTATAAGTGATATATAAAGGGTCTCTACAAGCAAAACCTAATCCGAGATTTCTAAGAAAGAAGACTCCCCTCCAGCTAGGGTTTGAGAGATTGGAATTTTCCTTCGTGACGGTTGAAGCTCCGATACACTCCAATCATCTTGTTGTTGTGTTTCGCGCGCAAGGATCTATTCATCCTTCAGTACAACGACTATCCTGCAATTCAGCAAGGTCGGTTATCAGTTGTGGCTTGATCGATGCCCCTACGCAGCATGCCAGCATCTTAGCACGAGAATAACTCTAATCCTTTGCTGCTATTCGTTTTGTAGCAACTTTCTTTAAGGTACTTCCTCATTTTACCAGATTTGGAAGTAGTGTTTGTGGCTAGTTGAAAGGATATTTTCAATATTATAAATTGTTGTGTTGTTATTTCAATTCTAGCTTGCTATTTTGCCCTTGATTTACATCAAGTGGTATCAGAGCAAGTTCGCTCCTTGTGGTTGTTTGTCTACTTTATTCCATTCTTGGGGTAAAAATTATGTTGGTTATGGCTGCAAGAGGTGCACGTAGGAATCTTGGTCGAGGGGGCAGAAATGCAATAACTTATGAGATGTTTAGGAACAACTGACATGCAACAACAAATCCAGCAACTCACACAAATGGTGATTCGTGTAACAGTCGCCGATCAGCATAGTGACAGTGATGGAAATTCTGATTGTGTGAGAAGGGTAGCAAATGATGATGATCCAATGATTCAAAGGGAAGATGGTAACTCTAGTGATGAGAGTAGAGCAAAAATTGATAGGCCTATGAGAGTTTGAGACATAACAAAAGACCATAACGATGGGAAGATCGCATTGTCCGAGCTCTACAAAATTCTAAAGAGTATGGTGTACAAGTTCAGATTTCAGATTTTGATGGTGAAATGGAAGCTGAAGAATTCTTGGACTAGTTGGATAGTTTAGAGAGCTATTTAGATTGGAAAGAAGTTCCGAAAAAAAAAAAAAGTAAAACCTATTGGTGCAAAACTAAGAGGACCAGCTTCCACATGGTGGAAGCATTAACATAATGATCGTGAAGGGGAAAGGAAAGTTAAGAAGATGGGAAAAAAATGAAGGAGAAGTTGAAGGCTCAATTTCTTCCCCGAGATTATGAGCAAAGCTTATACCAAGAGGTACAAAATTTGCGGCAGCGTGATAAGACTGTTAAGGAATACACTCAAGAGTTCCATAAACTTTCGTGAAGAAATAGTCTAACCGAGAATGAAGCCCGAAGGGTTAGCCGGTATGTGAATCTCCTATGGTTGCCCATACAAGATGAGATAGGGCTGCATCTCTTCTTCAAAGTGAGTGATGCATATCAGCTTACACTAAAAGTTGAAGCCAAACTCATCCGTGGTGCTCCTAGAAAGATTGAGACTGATCGTAGTGAGGGTGCAACATCTAGCCGTGGGGACAATGCCAACCAAAGAAGACGAACAATAGCTCCACCCCGTCCTAACAACCAATCAAATCCTACTAATGGAAGAGGTGGTCAAGGGTGTGACACCCTGAACCCGCGCCTAAGGAATCAAGTTCCGAGATGCGCGTCCCCTCGTCATAACCACGCATGCGGAAGCCTTTACCCACGAAAATGCGAGAATTTTCAACTTTTCTTATGAGCTTACATAAGTAATAACAACTGGTCATCACAATAACCCATCATAAGCAATGCGTTACCTCACTGGCTACAGTAGCCTTTACGTTTGGCGCCACAACTGTGTCAGTACACTTTTCAAACTCTATCAAGCGTAGCTCCTTGCCAATTGGTAACCGCTACAGAACCTGAAGGCATAAAATGAGAAGAGTGAGCTATAGAGCCCAGCAAAATCCACAATCTATCTAGGCTATTTTTCACCTAGTAAAAATCATCTCTAATGACATAATATTCCATTACAATTTTTATATTATAATAATATATAATATCGTAATCCGTGACCAGAGGTCACTGAGGGCTATTCCACCCTATCCCAAGGCTTCTGACCTCAATTTTTCAAGTTCATTCAATCATTATCCATGACATCAGGTTATCGATCTAGATAACAACTCACACTTTATTCTCGAGTCCACAAACTCGGTCGACTGGGTCTCTGCCCGTGCACAACCTTTACACCTGAGTCCGTAGACTCACTTATTAACTAACCGAGCTCACACCCATTCAAACCATACCTTGAGTCTTTAGCCTCAATACGTAATTCAGGCCTTCACCCGATATAACCAACACAAATCATCAAATCTCGGCTAATGTGGGGAACCTGTCCTCACGGCCTCTCCATCAGAAACAACACAACACCTCTGACCTTAGCCACTGTGATGAACCATGGAATTTCTGTCAGATAACACAACACCTCCGACCTCAGCCACTGTGGCGAACCACGACATTTCTGTCAGATGACACAACACCTCTGACCTTAGCCATTGTGGCGAACCACAACATTTCTGTCAAATGACACAACACCTCTGACCTTAACCATTGTGGCGAACCACGACATTTCTGTCAAATGACACAACACCTCTTATCTCAAACACTGTGGCGAACCACGACATTTCTGCCAGATGACACAACATCTTTGACCTCAACCACTGTGGCGAACCACGGCATTCCTGTCAGATGACACAACACCTCTGACCTCAACCATTATGGTGAACCACGGCATTTCTGTCAGATGACACAACATAACCATCCACTCCAGACCTAACCAAAGGGGATCTATGGATATTAAATCCACCCACTCACGAATATCAGTCACGGAGGACTCACATAACACCACCACTCCAGACCTAGCCAAAGAGGATCTATGGATATCAAATCCACCCACTCCCAACTATCAGTCACGAAGAACCCAAAATAAACATCTTTTGTCATTCCAGCCTCTGTTGGGTGCGTACCTGCCCATACAGGTTAATGCCCCCTCAAGGTAACTTTCTTGAGTTTGTAACCTCAATACAATCCTGATTCTGTAAACCTGATACAACCTTAGGTCCATAGACCCGATGCCATCCTAACTCTCCCAACTATCAGTCACAGAGAAACCCAGGTTCTTGGTAGATACCGCTCTCCGGACCTAGCCAAAGAGGGGCCACAAACAGCATTTCACACAGTTTAGGTTTTCTAACCGTGGAACATCCCCAGTTATAGTCTTGCTTGAATAATTGAATCAGTTGGGCCTCACTCCTGAGGACCAAGCCCACGATATACCGTTCCAGTGTGGAACACTACCTGGCCAATGAATCTTTTCATCGCCTTTCACACGTCTAAGATCATCACATCATATAGTTGTTCCGATAGGGAACATATCTGGGCCGATGGGTCCATTAATTGCCCTACAAACACTCAAACGCCATCACATCATACAAAGTTGTTCCTATAGGAACATATCTGGGCCGATGGGTCCATCCATCGCCCTATAAACACTCAAACAGACTTTTCAACACCCCAGGGTGACGATCCGACACACCCAGGACCAAATCCATGCTCCCCGAGGGTCCACACGAAGTCCAAAACATCATCACAACCCAACATGGCCTCCTGGGCACTAGCGATCGATTGCCAATCCTGGCCAATCGATCGCCCAGGCATTTGCATGTAGGCGATCGATTGCCCCCCCCCCCCACAGGGAGATCGATCGCCCACAGTCTAGTGAGCCTAAATCTAGGGTTTTTCAATCCTAGACCGAGGGCTACACCTCTCTACTCATTTTCCACGATCATCCACCCTTCCATACATCCTCCATGAGGTCTTCGACCCATTTTCATCCACGCCAAACCACACACATACATTCCACATAAAATCAAATATCGTAAATAGGAAAAATAGAGGAGATAGAAGGGGTTTTACCTATTTCACGCACTTCAAGGCTTCTAGAGCCGAAACGGACACCGCCAATGCGCACGGGAGGACGATCAACCCCAAGGTGGAGCTTCTCGCCTTCGAACCTTCATTTTCTCTCTAGATTTCTCCTCTCTACAGGCCGATCAAGGCATCGGGGAGGAAAACAGATGTCGCCAGCACGTCAGGAACGTCAAAAAAAACCCAGGTAGACTTCCTCTTCTTTCTCTCTTCCTTTCTCTCTCCTCTTTCTCTCTCTAGCTTGAACTCTGGCAAAGCTTTGGCTCTCTGAAATTTTCTGTGAGAATGAGGCTGGCCTCTTATTTATAGGCAAAGGATGGTGAGGTGAGATCATGTGTAAACCACGTGACCATTAAAGGTGTGGAGTGTTGACCGGGTCAACGGTTTGACCGGTTGACTAAAACTCCGACCTTCCTCGGGTATATAGCCTTCAAAAACCTACTATATGACCTCTGATATTGACGAAACTTCAGGTGACCGAACTATAAACAGTCCGACACCTACTGTAGAAATTTCGGGGAAAAATACTAAGTTTGGACAGTCAAAAATAAGTACGGGGGAAAACTGAAAACCCACTAATTTCCTGATTTCAGATACAAAACATGCTGTCATTTTTTCGTTTGAGATGATTAACTGTCAAAACGATAGCCGCACAGATTTCTATTAGAATCTCCAACAATTATAGATCCCAACTGAATTCCGGAAAATCTGGAATTTCCTGATTTTCTCGACCGCAGTCTCACGAATCGATACACGACGGAACGAAACCATAGGTGACCAAACTAGGGACAGTCCGACACCTACTGTACGAATTTTGGAGGAAAATGATGAGTTTTGACAGTAAAAAGTAAATCCGGAAGAAAATTGCAAAACCCACTGATTTTCTTATTTCGGACACAAAACACGTTGCCATTTCTTTATATGAGATAATAAACTGACGAAACGACAGACAGTAGTCCTCACGGCCGACCGACACGCTGTGCTACCAGCCGCACGGATTTCTATTAGAATCTTTGCGAAATATTGAGCCCAACGGAACTCTTGAAATCTGTAAATTTCTCATTTTCTCGATTTTCTTACATACAAGACCTCTGCGGTCCCACTAATCGATACACAACAGATCCGGCACGACAATTGATCATCCAGATAGTTGACCCGCACATTGTGAACGATTTTTGAGTAAAAACACTGAATTTTCTTCTATGCAATCCAATTCCGAGCAAAACCCACTTTTCACCAATTTAACAAATACTTAACTTTTTAATCTCATTTAAGAACTCATAAAATTTTAATTTTATTATATTAAAATTTCAGGTCGTTACAAAGGGTGTGGCAATTTCCAAGGCCAAGGGGCCATCAAATGTTACAGGTGTTCAGAAATTGGACATACATCAAATGAGTGTATGAGGAGAAGGGGTGAAGTTTAATTCAATCTAGCAGAGGATCAAGAGGAGGAAATTGAAGAAAATTCTGCAAATACAAATGATGAAAATCAGTACGAAGAAACTCGTGAGTCCAATGATGTAACGACCCGGAATTTTAATATAATAAAATTATGTGTTTATGGGTCCTTAATGGAGGTTAATTAGTTAATTATTTGTTAAATTAATAAAAAATGGATTTTGCTCGGGATTGAAGTGCACCGAAGAAATCTCAATATCTTTTGGTGAAAATCGCACACAGTGTGTCGGTCGACTACCGGGACACACCCCTACCGTATCGGTTCCGTCAGGTACCATTTCGCAGGACCGCGGGGCCATTATGTGTGATAAAACTGAGAAAAACAGGAAATTTTCATATTTCTAGAAATTAAGTGGGACCCAATATCTGTTAGAGATCCTAATAGAAATCCGTGCGGTTGACACTAATGCGTGTCGGTCGGCCGTGGGGACTAATGTCTGTCGTCTCGGCAATTAGTTATCTCAAACGAAGAAACGACGGCCTGTTTTGTGTTTGAAATCAGGAAATTAGTGGGTTTTGCAATTTCCTTCCCGATTAAAGTGCAGCTGTAAAAACTCAGTATTTTTCCCCGAAATTTTTACAGCAAGTGTCGAACTATCCCAAGTTCGGTCACCTAAAATTTCGTCAAAATCGAACTCTATGTAGTAGGATTTCGGAGGCCGTAAATGCAAAAAAATTCAGAAATTGGTCAAACAGTCAACCGATCAAACGAGTTGACCGGTCAACTCTCCACACCTTATTGGTCATGTGCTTTTGCACATGATCCCATCTCATTACTTATATAAAGAGGGTTAAAATCCTCATTCCCTCACAAATTCTGCAGAGACAATATGCTGCCCAAATCATTTTAGAGAGAGAAAGTGAGAGAAAGGAAGAGAGAAGAGGGAAAGGGAGGTCCCCTTGGGATTTTTCAACGTCCCCGACGCGTTGGCGGCGTCTGATTTTCTCTCCGGCGTCTCGTTTGGTGTGTAGAGAGAGAGAAAAGGTAGAGAGAGAAAGTTGCATGCGCTCTATGCCTCTACCTTAGGGTTGATCAACCTTCCGAGCGCATTGGCGGTGTCCGTTTCGGCTCTAGACGCCTCAAAACGCGTGAAGCAGGTAAAACCCCTCTTTTCTTCTCTTTTTCCGCTTATTTTGCTATATTATTTCATGTGAAGTATATGCATGTCTTTTAACGTGAATGAAAAAGGGTCGGAGACCCCTATGTGATGTTGTGATTTTATGTGGTCCCTCGGGGAGCCCAGATCGGGTCCCGGGTAAATTGTATCGCCACTCTAGGGTGACGAAAAGTTGTTTTGCATATCTTGTAAGGCTATGGAGACATCCATTAGCTTGAAAATGTTCCCTAACGGGACGGTGTGTTAACGGAGTTAGTTCACGGGCGCGAGGCCCAAGTATTTCAGTTAATCAAGCGAGGCTTGGGTTAACTGGGGTTAACCTGTGGTTAGAAAATCTAACCAGGGTTAAGTATAGTCCGTGGTTCCTCTTTGACTAGGTCAGGAGAGACGGTGTCCAGTAAAGCCCGGGGTTCCTCCGTGACTGATAGTCGAGAGATGTCGGTCTGTTTGTCTAGGTCGCCCGTGGTTCCTCCGTGACTGATAGTCAGGAGGTGTCGGAGTCCTAGGGAGTTTAAAGTGGCTGAACATCAGATAGTGTATAGTCCGGGGTTCCTCTCTGGGTAGGTCAGAAGATGTCGGCACCGTGTCTATCGGGATCCCTTCTTGGTGGAACGTCAGGAGATGTTGGCATTGGTATAGATGTCGGGGTTCCTCCGTGACTGATAGTCGGGAGATGACGGTAGGCAGGTTGGTCGGGGTTCCTTCTTGACTGATACCCAGGGCGATGACGGCGAATACACGGTAGATGTTGTCAGTCAGTTGAATGGAAAAGTATTGTCCTTATTGGGTGAATGCCCATGTTGTGTGTGTAAACTTCGGATACGAAGTGGTCTGAGTTGGTATACTCAGGGTTGGTGTATTTGTCTGAGTTGGTGGACTCATGGTTCGGTATGGAATCATCGGATTCCAGGTGAGTTGGGTTGATATACCCAAGGTTTGGTCATGTTCGGGTGAAAGCCGAAACAGCGTGTGAGTCTAAATGACTCAATGTATTATGGTTATGATTTAGAGACTTTAAGCTCAACATTTGTGGGCTGTGGCCAATTAATAGTCTCAGGACTCGCAATGAAACATGATTGATGATCGAAACGATAATTTGGTAATATAATACATTCATAACTGAACCTCATAATTGGAAAGTAATGTGAGGTCGGGAACCTCTGTTAGGGTGACGTAACCCTAAGTGACCTTGGGTCACAATTTATTATATACTGCTCTATTTTACTGTAACATGCAAATTGAACTGCTTATTATATCATTATTGATGCGTGTTATTATGTGGAAAATAGTTTAGAAAGATCGTGGTTTTATTGGGCTTCATAGCTCACTGACTTTTTATGTCAGCAGATCTCGAAGCTGCTGACCAGTAAGTGAAAAGTTCAACTGGACATTTTGGAAACTTGTATGAGTTGTACCCGGCGTGATAGAAGCGCCTACTTTTGTAAAACAAACTTGATGTAAATAATACAGGTATATGCTTTGTATGATGGCTATTGTGATGACAGGTATTATTTGCTTTTTGGAAGCATCTGATCAATGTTTAAATTTCCCGCATTTTCGCGGGTAAAGTCTTTCGCTTGCATGATTTGACAAACGGACGCGCGTCTCGGAACTTGATTCCCTAGATGCGGGTTCGGGGCGTCACAAATGATGTGGAAGATCTTGATGCCGACATAGTTGGTGAAACCCTAGTCATCCGACCATCCATGCTTGCACCACCAGTAAAGTCGAAAGATGATTAGCTGCGTAAAACATCTTTCGTACTCACTGTAACGCGGGAGGAAAACTTTGCAACTTGATCATTGATAGTGGAAGTAGTGAAAATTTGGTTGCTCAAGAGATGGTGGACAAGTTACAGCTTAAGACAGTGAAGCACCCACAGCCTTACCGCATTCTTTGGTTCAACAAAAGCAACAAGGTTATTGTCTCATCTAAATGCCTTGTCAATTTTTCAATTGAGAATTCATTTAAAGAATCGGTGTGGTGCGATGTTGTCCCAATGGATGCATGCCACATTTCTTGGGTAGCATCAAGGGGACAAGAATACATATTCTTTCCTCTTGAATGGTAAGAAGTTTGTGTTAAAACCGATGAAGGAAGACGTCATCGTAAAGAGGGAAAGTGGAAGTTCTTCTGCATTCTTGAATGGGGATGATTTTGTTGCAGAAACCAAAGGAGAGGAATAGTATATATGATGGTCAGGAAAGAGAAATACAGTCCACAACCAATACCTGAAAGAGTAAAGGAGTTAATAGATAACTTTCAAGATGTCATGCCTGAAGATTTACCTAGAGGGTTACCTCCAATGAGGCAAATTCAACACCAAATTGATTTGGTGCCAGGAGCTATCCTAGCAAACCTACCTCATTACAGAATGAGTCCAAAGGAGCATGAGGAACTCTATAGACAGGTTTCTGAACTTCTAAAGCAGGGATTTATGCGAGAGGGTTTAAGTCCATGTGGTGAACCTGCATTATTCACGCTGAAGAAAGATGGGTCTTGGAGCATGTGTGTGGATAGTAGGGATATAAACAAGATAACTATCAAGTATAGGTTTCCGATACCAAGGCTGGATGATATGCTTGACATGTTATCTGATTTTTAAGTATTCTCCAAGGTAGATTTGAAGAGTGGGTATCACCAAATAAGAATCCAGGAAGGAGATCAGTGGAAGACAGCTTTCAAAACCAAAGAAGGGCTTTATAAATGGATGGTTATGCCATTTAGACTCTCCAATGCACATAGCAATTTCATGAGTCATGAACCAAGTTCTTAAGCCATGCACTGGAAAGTTTGTGATGGTTTGCTTCGACGATATATTGATTTACAGCCATGGTTCAAAATATCGGTCACCGTATCGGTCAGCCCAAAATAGGATACGTATCGGCGTATCGGTACCGTATCGGTTGGATACGGCGTAAAAATTTAGGATACGCTAAAAAAAGCTTGGATACGCAAGGAAAAACTTGGATACCTTGCATAAAACCTCTTTTAATGTAAATATAAGCTAAAAACAAATTAAATGAAGACCTTCAACTACATTTATAATCATTCGTATGAGAGTTAAAAAATTTATAAGTTAAAAAAGACGTGAGCGTTGATAAATATGCATGAAAATACCAACAATAGTCAACCAAGTATAAGAAATATAATCTAAAATTAATGATCATTAGTATATATCAACTTAGAGTAGAAAATTTAAGTTATCTATACTTAACATTTCAATGATTATCCATTTTAATTGTTTTAGATATCTAAAGAATTTATGAATACACATTAAAGTTGATAACTAATTGAAATTTAGCAATTTAGTTTCCAAACTTATTTCTATCTGCAATTGACAAGCTCGATGTTTTTTCAGGACTTAATCAATATGGGAAGATGAGGAAATTGTTGAATTATCGAAGACCCTACATCAAGATCAAACGAAGATGACTGTAATTTTATTTGACTGTGAAGTGGATGTAAATATAATTTTTTATTTTTTTTATGTAAACAAGCAGGGCTTTTGTTCAATTTTTTTATTTTTTATTTTCGATGTAAACAAGCAGGATGACTGTAATTTTATTTGGTAGTTGTTAGTCTATACTCTGTTTGTTTGGGCTCTTTATGATTCACTATTTGTGAATCCTTAGTTTTTAATGAAATTACTTTTTATCGATAAAAAAAAAATGTAAACAAGCAGGACTTCTATATTTATTGAGTGGTGTTTAGGTGATTACAAGTTTAATAGAGTTAGTTTTTTAAAAAAAAAAAAAAAAAACAACCAAGGTTAGATTGTTGAACCCCAAAGGTTAGTGAATCTTAAGCACAGTTAATAGGAGTTAAAAGGGACACGTTGGCAAGTGGGTGTGATTTTTTTAATAGGGTTACTGTTATTATTATTTTTTTAAAAACCTTGGGAGAGTTCAATCACACCTATTGACTGTCCCTTTTAACTCCTATTAACTGTGGTTAAGATACACTAATCCTTAGGGTTCAACAATCTAACCTTGGTTTTTAGAAAAAAAATACAAAAATGATGTGTCCCCTTTTAACTCCCTTTGACTATGATTAAGATTCACTGACCTTTAGAGTTAAAGCATCTGACCTTTGTTTTTAGAAATAACAAATAAAAAATTAATGTGTCCCTCCCTTTAACTGTGGTTAAGATTCACTAACTCTTAGGCCTTAGGGATAAAGCATCTAACCTTAGTTTTTTGGAAAAAAAAATTTAACGTGTTACCTTTAACTCCCTTTAATTATGGTTAAGATTCAATAACCCTTGAGGTTAAAGCATCTAATCTTGATTTTTTTTTAAAAAAATTAACCATAGTGGTTAAAACTTATTAACCATAGTTCAAGAACTGTTAAGGGGATTTATGAGGTTATGAAATATTTTAAAGGCATAATAGTAATGTAAGGGAGGGGTCTTTAAAATTTTTTTTTTTTAAAAAAAAAGAACTATTTATAAATAATTACCTTTTGGTAATTAATCAATACTTAGGGTCTTTTGTCGTAAAAGACCGTTCACTTTCCTAATTCATAACCCATCGTAACATCAAGATCCAGTATCAAAAAAAAAAAAAAGAGAACAGAGGAGAAGAGGGGAAGAGGAGACTCACCCTCGGCAACGGCGGTGGCGACGGCGTCGGCGTCGGCGACAGGTTCTTATTCCTTCCTCCTCTCTCCTTCTTCCTCTTTTCTTCCTTCTTGCTCTTTTTTTTTTTCCTTTTTTCCTTTTTCTGTTACAGACAAGTGAAACCCTATAGGATTTCACAAAAAAAAATCACAGCAAAAAAAAAAACGAAAAAAATTGGGTTTTTTTCCTCAGTGTCGAATCTTTTTAAAGATTTTGACCGAAATTTCGAAAATATCAATAGCTCTCCCTTTTTTTTTTTTTAATCTCTCCCTTAGAACAGTATCGGTCGATACTTAAAGAAAAAAAAAAAAACCGTAAAACAGCTGCATATCGCATGTATCGGTGCGTATCGGCTGCGATACGCTGTATTTTTTTCATTCCGGCGTATCTCTGTATCGGTAAGCTGAAAAACCGGTACGTATCAGCCGATACGTATCGATATTTTGAACTATGTTTACAGCAAGGACTACATGACACATGTTGAACACTTGAAGACTATTTTATAACTTTCAAGACAGAATCAGCTTTATGCCAACCTTAAAAAGAGTGCCTCCATGGTTGATAAACTAGAATTTTTGGGATTTTGTGGTATCATCTAAAGGTGTATAGGTTGATCAGTCGAAGATCCAAGCTATCATAAGTTGGCCTACACCGAAGAAATTAACTGAGATGAGAAGTTTCCATGGGCTGGCAACATTTTATAGAAGATTCATCAAGAACTTCAACATCATAGTAGCACCTATTACTGAGTGTCTTAAGGGTGGAAGTTATACCTGGAATTCTCAGGCTGAAGAAAGTTTTAAAGAAATCAAGAAGAGAATGACGGAAACACCGGTTCTAGCTCTACCAAATTTTGACGTGTTCGAGGTAGATTGCGATGTATCAAAAGTAGGTATTAGGGTTGTGTTGATGAGCCAAGAAGGAAGACCAATTGCCTATTTCAGTGAGAAACTCAATAGAGCACGGCAAAATTATTCCACTTATGACGTAGAGTTCTATTCCATAGTCTAAGCTTTGAAGTTTTTGAGGCATTACTTGATTCAAAAAGAATTCATTTTGCACTCAGATCACGAAGCCTTGAGATTCCTCAATTTCAAAAGAAAAATAAGTAGAAGGCATGCAAAATGGGTGGCCTTTTTACAAAAGTATACCTTCATATTACGATACAAGGTCGGTTTGCAAAACAAAGTAGCTATAGTTGAACTTCCTTATTTCCAAAAAATAATTGAGGGATGCCAGGCTAGGGATTACAAGGTAATGGCTGAATTTACACTCAGTGATGGTTATCTATTTAAGGGAACCAAATTATGCATACCAAAGGGGTCATTACGAGAATTCCTGGTTTCTTAATTGCATGAAGGTGGTTTGGGAGGTCACTTTGGTAGGAGTAAAACCCTCCACTTAATTGTTGTATTTTTGGCCCACTTTGCAACCGGATGTCTGCAGAGTTGTTGACAAGTGTCGTACATGCCAAATTTCAAAAAGGGAAACAGCAAAATATCAGGTTATATACTCCATACCAATCCCTACAGCTCATTAGGTTGACATTAAGATGGATTTAGTCTTGGGATTACTGCGAACAACAAGAGGTAAGGATTCAATATTCGTTGTTGTTGATTGTTTTTCCAAAATGACACACTTTATTGCATGTAAGAAGACTCTAGATGCTACACTCATGGCAAGTCTGTTGTTTCGAGAAGTGGTAAGACTCCACGGTGTTCCAAAGACTATCACATCTGATGGAGAAACGAAGTTTCTAAGTCATTTTTGGAGGACTTCGTGGAAACTCTTAGCTACTATATTAGAATACAATAGTGTTTATCACCCTCAAACAGATGGGCAAACGGAGGTGGTGTATCGGAGTTTGGGAAACCTGTTGCATTGTCTTGCAAAGGACAATATCCGACAATGGGATCTGCTTTAGCACAAGCTGAATTTGTTTATAACAATTCAATGAATAGGTCCACAAGAAAGAGCCCTTTTGATCAGTGTTTTGAAAACTGGACTGGACCGGACGGTCGAACTGGCAACAGCCATGGTCTCCAAAACCCTCAAAACCAGCTAATTAAAAACCAGCCTTAAAATTGAGAACCGGAATAACCAGATAGTTGAACTGGAAACCGGTTCCAATAACCGGACTGTTTAATGCATGAACTCCCAATTTCAGGCAATATTTTTGGCCATAATGGCCAGCCGGAAAATCTAAGAAAGAATAATCCAAACCTCCTTCTACATCAAAATTTAAGAAACAGATCACAGGAGAGAAGGAAAAAAAAGGCAAATACATGAATCATTTAATATAATTTTTTTTTTAAAACTTAAAGAGGATCAACTATGGAAGAGTGACCAAAAGCAATGCTCTTGGGGAGATAACATGATATGCATAGCTCTACCAATGAAATCCTCTATCATCTCTTCTTTGCAGCTCAAACGAACTAAAAACCAAAAGATAGCTTTATCAATGAAACCTTAATCCTCTCCTCCTCTTCTCGCTCAAACGAACCAAAAATCAAAAGAAGTCATAGAGAAAGAGAGAGAGAGATAGCTAGCTGTCCACCACTCTCGTCTTGTCAACTCTCTTGTCTTGTCAAATTCTTCATAATTCAAATGTCATTCTTTTTTTTCTTTTTTCTTTCAAATTCAAACATGTCATTCAAAATTCTTTTCAGTACACTAGTAAACAGTAATTTTGGAAGTCTTTTTCGTACACTAGTGAAAAGTAATTTTGTACCCACAACTACTTACATATCATGGTGATCTAACGATGGAAGAGGGGAGAGGTGCTCCGGAAGGAGCTTTTTTGGGGTTTCATTGTTGGAACGGTTGAACCGGATAAACCAGGAACCGACTCCCTAGCCGGTTCGAAGCCCGGTCCGCTTATTAAAACATTGTTTTTGATATTAGATATGGACGAATCCAAATCAAGTTGTTGATCTTTTAGACATATCAAGTCAGCCTCGTGCTAATGATGATACGGTTGCATATGCTGAAAATCTTAAGGAAATTCAAGATCAAGTTCGTCAAAAGTTGGTGGAAATAAACTAACGAAATAAGGAGGTGAGTGATCGACATAGGAGATACAAAGAGTATCAAGTTGGAGACTGGGTCATGGTATTTCTTTGAAAAGAAAGGTTCCCTACTAGTACTTATCATAAGTTGAAAAGCAAGAAAATTGGTCCATGCAAGATAATTCGTAAGATTGGAAAGAATGCATATGAAGTTGAACTTCCTCATGACCTTGACATATCTCCTATCTTCAATGTGGCTAATCTCTATAGTTATCAGAGTGATATTGAGCTTGGAACAAGATCGGTTGAGGGAAAGTTACTTGACCAAATTCCCAATAAGGCAAAAGAGAAGGTTGAAAAGGTAATCCAAGTGCGAGAAATCAGAACTAGGGCTAGTACATATTATCATTATCTCGTCAAATGGGTGAAAACCTGACTCGGAGAACTCATGGATAAATGAAATGGAGTTCATGGAAATTGATGTTGAAATGTGTCGAGCTTCCAAATCAACAACTCGCACGACGGCGAGTTCCTTTTAAGGGGAGGAGAATGATGTAAAAAAACATGTGGGTTTGTTTGAACAATTTTGAGAATTTTCTTTGTTAAGGGTATTTCTGTCTTTTTAATTTTTTTGGTCTCATTTAAGTTGTCCAAAACTTATGAGAGGGTTTTTTTTAGTCATTTGTTTATATGTGGGGTCTCATTTCTAATTTTAAGAAGTTTTGGGTTTTACATGTAAAAGGGGTTATAAGTGGTATATAAACTATAATTGATCATTTTCTCTACAAGCAAAACCTAATCTGAGATTTTTAAGAAAGAAAACTCCCCTCTAGCTAAGGTTTGAAAGATTGGAAGTTTCCTTCATGACGCTTGAAGCTCCGATCACCTTGTCGTTGCATTTAGCGAGCAAAGATCTATTCATCGTTCGGTACAACCATTTCCAGCAGTTTTCAACAAGGTTTTAAGGAGTATTCAAGGTTGGTTATCAATTGTGGCTTGAACGACGCCCTACGCAACATCTTAGCGCGAGAGGAACTCTATTCCTTTGTTTTTTTTTTTCATTTTCCAGCAGCTTTCTTTAAGATACTTCCTCATTTTACCAGATTTGGAAGTAGTTTGTGGGTAGTTGAAAGGTTACTCACAATATTATAAATTGTTGTGTGGTTATTTCAATTCTTGCTTGCTATTTTGCCCTTGATTTACAGCAATGTGAGTTCCTCTTATTAAGGTATTAAACTTCGGTCTCAGTCTAATAAGGAAGTTCAAAAAAATTATGTAAAAATTACGAAAACTTGAGAAACATTGGAGAAAAGTTGAAAATCTAAGATGATACTTTAGGATTGAATATTTAAGCATAAATATACATCTAGAATTGATTACATAACAAAATGCAAACATGTAAAATATCAAATGCGAGAATCATGTTAACATACATGCGTTGTCTCGAATGAATGTAGTCATTTTAGCTGTATTTTCTTTTTGATTTTTTTTCTTTTGTCAAAACTTTTTAACTATACTATACATGTTCATTTTAGTGGTCTTAAGTTGATACAAGGTTAAAATAGTCTCATTAAAAAAAATTTGCCAAGCACTAAAGTGTTCTTTCGCTTGATACTAGAATAAAATGCAAGTCATTGCTATTAGATATCAAATGAATGAAAAAACATGTTTACAATAGAGATCTTCAAGAAGGACACATCTAGTTCTTTGATCTCAGAGGAGGCTTGGATGACTTCTTCTTGAAATAAACTTCATGGGTAAGTGATATTTCTACTTAAATCGCCTTCTATTCTCTCTCAGATTTTCTCTCAAATCTCAACTACTCAGTAATCTGGTTGGAGATTTATAATGGATCTCTCCCTTAGATTTTAAAATCATATTTTAAAAGAGCAACTACCCCCCCCCAAAAAAAAAAAAAAAAACTTCATATGCTCTTTACTAAAGGTAGAGTAGTAAATGGAACGAATTCTAAGCAGATGTGGTGTATCCGAATTCGTAACCGATTACATATTCATGCCCATGGAAATGAAAGTTTTGTATGAAACAATAGGACATGTGTCGGGAAATACTGTAATTTTAATGTCACAAGAGATTTCATGTAGGTGCCCAAGGAAATGGAAACTTTTCATTTCATAGGAAACATTAGGAAATGTATCGATGTTTTAAACCATGACTCTTATATAGCTGTTTTTGGAAGAAGAAATGCACAAGCGTTATGCATGAGAAAATAATAATGACAGTGTTAATTTCCTAGCTTATTTGAGTTTTGTCTTACAAAGTAATTAAGTTATCTCCCCCTTCTATTTTAACATACTAAAGTGTCTGATGCTTCAATAACTGTATGCAGGGAAGGATCATGAGTTCCAGTAAACCATAAGAAATTGGCTACAATATTCTTGGTCAGATTATAATATTCTGCACCTTCAATCTTGATCATTATGAATGGATCGGGTTGTATCCTTGTAGGTCAAATCTAAAACAACCTAAAAACTGGGGAAAAACCCTGTACCTCCCAATAGTGGGAAGGATGGAAATCAGTGATGTAACTTCTTTTTGCACGGAAAAGAGGGAAAAAACAGCATAACCTGGAACAAAGAGTCAATTCGCATGGACATGGAGATGAATACTGGAACCAACTTTCGTGAATCCAAAGAAGAGATCTAAACTTTATTAATATACATAATCGGCTAATAAACAGGATATTTGGATGCCCTACTGTACGGTATCCAGTTCCCATTTCGCAACAGAACCAGCAAACAATCAATCCTCGTAAGGAAAATCAACACATAAACCACAAATTACAAACAGATTCTTTAAGAAAAGGAAAATATCAAAAAAGAACACAAATATCAAATCAAGCATCAGATCCATGTAATGAACAATAGTATATTAGATCCACCTCAAGCGATCGAATAAGGAAAATTTAAACCAATCACGAATCGAAATCGAATTAGATAAAAAAGATAGAGAGAAAAGAAGAGCAAAATCTGATCCTGACCTCTGCAGAACTGCCTCGAACCTCTCTCAAGACGACCTTGTCGAGGCCATTGATGCCCTTACAGAGCTCAACAGGAACCCTTTCGCTCGACATCGCTCAAATCCCATAACCTGGAAAAAACCCTCGTTTTTCTTTCTTCTCTTGTAACCTACAAATGAGAAAATTTAGAAATAAGAAAACAAGAACTCGAAATCTCTCTCTCTCTCTCTCTAAAAGAAACTTTTTCGTATAAATAGAGAGAGAGAGAGGACTACCGTGGCGTGAAGGTGCACAGTGATTATTTTTAAAGTTTTCTTTTTTTATTTTTTCGTTTTTTTTTTCTGCTTCCAGAAGTGACTTTGTTGCTCTCCTCAGCAAACGACGAAACGGTTACGATGAGATTGGTCTTATGTAAATATCCCCATTCCTCAGATAATTTACCAAAATGGCTACATGGAAGAAAGAGTGAGAAATGCTAGTGTCACGCGCATTTGATGCTCCTAAAAGACACATTCATCATCTTTGGTCGACACTCCTTAGAGCATTCCTAGCAGCCTCACCAAATTTCACTCACCAAAATAGCCAAAACCCACAAAAAGTGGTTTTGGTGAGCCACTTTTTTAAAACACTCCCAACAGCCTCACCATTTTAACCAAAAAAAAAAAAGCAGAGAGAAATAATATTTTATCATTTGTGTGAGAAAATAAAAAAGGAAGAGAAAAATATTATTTTATTGTTTGTGTGGGACCAAAAAAAGAAAGGGAGAGAGAGAAACCTTATTTTATTTTTTGTGTGGGCCCAAGGGTGAGAAGATTTAACTTTTGGTGAGTACTGTAGACTCACCAAATGGATTTCTTCGTTCTGTTGAGGCTGTTGGGAGTCATTTTAACACCTTTTTAGTCTTTTGGCTCACCAAAATAACCAAAAAGTTATTTTGGTGAGGCTGCTAGGAATGCTCTTAGAAATGGTAGCAAACATGGAAATGGGTTTACAGTCCTTTTCTTTTGAAGATGCTGGAATAGAGTTGCTATGGATTTCACAAGCGCCATATTGAATTTCTTTCATTTTGGGAAAATGTTGTCTCAAGTTAATGCAACTATTCTCACGTTGATTCCTAAAAGCTCAAGACCGAATCATTTTGGAGAATTCAGGCCTATATCGCTATGTAACGTCATATATAAATGCACCTCTAAAATCTTGGTTGGACGTCTTCGTGGAGTTATGCGAGATCTTATCAGCTGGAACCAATCAGCATTTATTTCGGGTAGAAGGATTACTGAGAATATATTGCTCTCGCATGAGTTAATACGAAACTATCATAGAAATCAAGTGAAACCTAGATGCAGTATCAAAATTGATATCAAGAAAAGCATATGACTCTGTCCGTTGGGAATTCCTTTTTGAAGTGTTGAATAGGTTGCGGTTCCCAGAGAAGTTCATTGTGTGGGTTAAAGCCTGCATTTCCACCCCTTCATACTCAGTTGCGGTGAATGGCTCCTTAGCGGGATATTTCAAGGGTACCCGTCTGCGCCAGGGTGATCCCTTGTCCCCGTTTCTCTTTGTTATTCTTATGGAAGGCTTCTCTTGCCTCCTCAACGAGGCCCTTGATCATGGTACTATTTTACCTCATCCTAGATGCCTTAATCCGAAGATTTCTCACATGTGTTTTGCGGATGATCTGTTAGTTTTCTTGAGTGCGGACATTCGTTCGGCTAATCATCTCAAAAGCATACTCAATAAATTCGATTGTATGGTGGGTCTTTCCCCTAATAAGGCTAAGAGCCAACTCTTCTTTTCAGGAACAACTAACCGTACTAAGCAGGTCATTTCCTCGATTCTGGGCTTCAAGGACGGAAAGCTCCCTATATGGTATCTCAGCCTTCCCTTGTTCTCTTCTAGACTGACAGCGCTTGATTGCCCGCCTTTGTTAGACAAGATAAGAGCTCGTATTGCCTCTTGGAAAGGCAAACTCCTAGCTTATGTCAGTCGGTTGGAGCTTCTCAAATCAGTCGTTAGTAGCCTTCATATCTTCTGGTCCGGGTGTTTTCTCCCCCCTAAGATAGTTCTTAAGAAGATAGAGCAACTCTGTACCAAGTGATCAAACTGGTCAACTTGGCCCATGTGCTTAGCACTTGACCCATGTGCTAGTGTGAGCACGGATTTTGGCTCACCAGGATTTGTTGTGATTTTAGAGTCGCTACCTATTTATTTTAAAGGATAGGTCCTAAGATTATGGATAAGGTCTTGGTTTACATGAGAGTTCTAGGTAAAAGGTTCGATTAACTCTCAGGGAAGGCGTCAGGCACCCTAAGACCCCCATTTTACAATGGTTACCTATTCTCTAGGTATAAGCTAAATTAATATCAAGTATTATTCAAATGTCTTAATCTTTAGGTTATACTAATCCAAAAAGGGAAAAGCTAACTAGGGTCGATCTCGGATTGGGTTGCCTACGTACTCATATGGGGTGAGATCAGACCGAGCGTAGTTCTAACATATGAGCCCATGTTAAGGCTAAGGGGTGTGTTTGTATACATCGGAGTGGCTAAGAGGCTAGCCCGGAGGCTAGGGCTTAGTTGACTTGGTTGGTCAAGTGCATGGTCTAATGTTGATGGGCCTGGAGGTCGAGGATTGGCCCGGTAGACCAAAGGTTAACCCAATAGACTAAGGGTTAGCCAGGTAGGCTAAAGGGTAGGCCCAGTAGGCCAAGGGTTAGCCCGGTAGGCTGAGGGTTAGGCCCGGTAGGCCTAGGGTTAGCCCGGTAGGCTAAGGGTAAGCCTGGGAGGCTAACGGTTGGGCCCGGTAGGCTTAGGATTGGGCCTGGTAGACCGCAATTAAGGAGGAGGGCTAACTGATCGTTACTCAATCTTAAATTATTTCTTCTTAGTAATAATTCCGTAGAATAGTACTAGTAAGGGTATCGAACCTCTGAGCACTGCGTTAGTTTCGTTGCCTTTTATCAAGATTAATTTTAAACTAAATGAGTTGGACAATTGAGGTTTGCTTGATTAAACTAAATGAGATTTCTAAATTAAACTAAAAACAATAGGGTTTTAAATCCTTTTGGAGGGAACATCTAGGGTTTTTAAATCCACCATTAACCTAATAACCAGTCCTTATTCTGAATTTATGCAAACCTCTTAAATTGCAAACATTCAAGTTAGAGTGACAACACGTCCCCTCTCAACTAATCAAGAAAAGTTCAAGGGATTATATCCTAAGCATATCGTATCTTCGGTTAGCACGAATGATACATATTAATCTACGGTTGTGTAATCACTCGTCTTCCCTTAGCATAAAATATCTTCGAATTTAATCTCTAGATATGTTAAACTCATTGCATAAAACCTATGTTTAAATTCTAACAAAAATTAACACACGTGATTTTAATTCCAATTTCATAATACCTAAGACAAGGTTGAGAATTTCATTGAAATTAAATATAATTCAAATAAATCCTGGTTGTTGAAACAACTCTCTCATTATGCAATCAATATTTTACAACTAAGAAATCAAAATAAAACAAAATAAATGACATAGTTACTTGGCTAAGGTTTCATCGAAACCCTATAATGGAAATTAGTTCATTGTGAGGAAGGAACACATCATCTTCATAGAAAAAGTTGTTGCACTCCTCTTTATTGCTTCCTTGATCTCCAGATTTTTTTTTTTGTTAAAAAACTCTCTACTTCTTTATGTCCACAAACTCTTCTATTTATAGGGAGAAGGGTAGATCTCGGATTAGGGTTCTTAGAAACCCATTAGGGCTCCACTTCCTTTGATCCGGGTAATCAAATTTGGACAAAAACGACTAGTGCGATCGATCGCACTCACACTTGCGATCGATCGCATAGAAGGAAAAATCTTCAATTCATTCTGTAAACTGTGCGATCCATCGCAACTTCCATCCATCTATCGCACTGACCTGCGATCGATCGCAACTGGGCTTGTGATCTATCATTGGTACTAAACCTGTGTAGAATCTTTTTTTTAATATTTTTCTTCTTGGATGACCCTTGCTTGAACCTTTTGGAAGCCTTTAATCTTCATTTTTAATATTATTTTCCTCTCATGAACCTGAAATCACTGAAAACACCCAAGTAATGCAAAATGGTATAAAATATTACTCTCAAAGGGTTAAAAAGTTAACTTTAAGGTGCTTATATGTGTAACCTCTAGCACCGATCACAACCTCAAACCTAAACATTGCTAGTTCTCAAGCAATGAATGATAAAATAAAACTAACCTAAACTATATCTACATCCTCTTTTGTGGGATCCCCGATTGCATTTTACATATGTAACAAACCTTTTAAACCCCTAGGTGGCCCTAGAGGACGAGTAAAGTCTCAAGAAGGTTTACAGTGATGACACCCACAAACATTTGTACTATCTTGTAACTATGCAATATATTCAAGTAAAACATGCAATTCCTCAACAATGATTGAAACCTATTCCAAATTTTCTAGAACACAACAAATACAAGATAATCCACAAATTATTAACAAGGTTAAATTTTTTGCTCTCCACATTCTCAATTTCACATATTTCTTAACCAATTCTGAAAAATTCAACTTATAAAAGATTTGTCAGAATTTTCTTTGATGTGTAATGTGACTAATAATTGAATGTGTGATATCAACCTTACTTTTCAATAGTTTTTATGTTTTCTCACTTGTCATTGAATTTCCTTTCAATTTAAACTCCCAACCATAAGGCTTTCACTCAATATATTTCTTTTCTTTTATAAGTGTGACTCTAAAAAATCTAAGTTCATTTACATTCTAGACAACCCATGGAGCGAGTGTTAGGCCGGTGACTCCTAAACCAGATGGCTTTAGGGCATTAGGTGTAAAAATACCTCTAAGGGCTTATTAACTCGAGTTAAATAGGCTACAAACTTAAACTAGTCACACTGGGTTATTTTATCCATTCCAAAAATCATATGGTTTGACACAAACTTTCTATGCTTAGTGAGGTAAGAGGCCTGGTTACTAAGTGTAAAACCTGGTTTGGTAACCTATTCTTCTATCACTTTTTTTTAAAATTTAGCCAAGGTTGGTGTTCAATTTCTAAGTTATCCAACTTCCTATGAGTTAACAAAAGCACTAATCAATTAGTTTGGTTTCAAACCCCCACTAGATAATGTATTAGAGTGCTCGTGCAACTTTCAAAGTATATTCATGACTTTTGGAAAATTTGAAGCCTTTATAGTTCAGTCAAGGGTTAAAAACAGTGTATTTTTGGTATTATGTGTTCTCCAATTCAACCCTATGAATAAGATTTGGATTACCCTATATGCATCATAATCTTTCAAATTTAGAATAGAACAATCTATAAAAATTCAATGTTTGCGTGTCCTACCCTATGTCATGTTTCATATTTGCGCAATCATCCAAAAATAGTACAAATAAATTAATAGTCTGGCCTATTATTTCTCAACCCCAAACTTAAAGTTTACATTGTCCCAAATATAAATAAATAGAAATAAAGCACAAAAATGGATGAGAAAAATAATACTTGACATGTGGAATGCACTCCATGAAATAAAAAGAAAATTGGGGATCAAGAAAAAAATGACAATAAAGATTACCCCAAACTTCTTCCAGAAAATATCAAAAAGAGTAATGAGCATTACACAAAATATAAATAACAGTAGCGACAAACATCCAATATATATATATCAAAATGAAAACAGTTTGCATCTACACAACGAACTCACAGAACAAAAAGAGAGAAAAAGAGATAAACTCTTTATACAACTGACTAAAGAAAAGAAAAGGAGTTGAACTCCTTACATATGACTCATAGAAAAAGAGAAAAAAAAATCCTATAAACAATGACTCGATCACTACGGAGGAGGAGGGGGTGGTGGGGTATGTCCGGCAGGATAAATGTGCAGCTGGAGTAGCCTGCATCATCTGCTGAAAATCAAAGATCTGTCGTGACTGCTGGGCTAATAACTGATCAATGTGGGCCCAGTGCTATCTCGCATCATCATAAAAAGTATCAGCCTACCTCCAGCGCTGAACTGAATGCTGCCTAAAATCCCGTGTCTCCACAAGTAAAGTCATACTAAAATTAGCCTGAGCCGAAAAATGCTGCTCATATGTCTCCCATCGCTGATTGTAGAACCCCAGAACTTTCGTATGAGTCTCGGGATGCATGTCAAGGCGTGAAGCTTTTGTAATGTTCAAAATTCAATAAAAGAAAATATTGAAATTATGTATATGTTATTTCTTAAGATATATAAGTATTAAGAAGATAATAGGTGTTCATTTTACGATTAAAAGGCGTAAGGTTTTTCCTTAAGCCTAAGAGGGTGAAAAACAGAAGGAAAAAGGGTTAGAATAGAAGTGGGATAATTCCAAGTAGTGAAATTGAGTGGAAAATACACTTAGTGTCAAAATTTGCAGAGGACCGATCGCTTGGTCAAAGTAGCGATTGCTCGGTCCAAAACCAAGCGATTGGTATCTATCGACTGGTTCAAAAATTTGTAGGCGAAGAATTTCATAGAGGGTGTTTCCAACCGATCGCTCGGTCAAAAACACCGATCGCTCGGTAGGCCACAGATCGCTCGGTCATAAGCACCGATCGCTCGGTCTTTTGCGTTTTGCAGAAATTTCATTAAGGGCCTTTTTGTCTTTTGGGCATTCTACCCTTACCCATAAAAGCTTGCTCGAGCCAAGGGTGTTCATAAACACCCTTAGCAATATATTTGATAGAGAGTGAAAGAGGAGAAAAGGGTTTTCACCTAGGGCATCAACTTAAGAGAAATCAAGGGTTTGAGAACCCAAGATTGTCCCCAAAGCTTGGATTTCTCAATCCAAGGCTCAAGCACGTGTGGAGTTCCTTCTCCAAGCTCGACAGCGTCTTCCACGACATTTCTCAAGGATTTTCTTCCATTTTTCAAGGTCAATACCCTATGCTACCCTCCTAGTCATGTTTTCCATTTTTCTTTCCTTCTTCCTCGTTATGAACATACTATGAGATGGGATGCATGAGTGGAGATGGATGTTGGGCGATGGATGCCATGGATGTTGTGTTGTGATGAAAACAAATGTGAAGGGTATTTCACCAATAATGAACACACGTGGATGATGGATGAGTTGGATGATTTATTGATCAAGAAAAGCATGATTTAAGACATGTGAAAATTCTAGGGTTTCATGCTAGTGTGTTTAATTGTTTTCTAGAACGGCAGCATGAATATAATTAATGTGTTGAAATGAATGCTATTACATGTATTATTGAACTCCATATGTCATCTTTAATTCCAAGTGATAGCATGCACATGAAACCATAAGCACGACATGCATGACATGGTTTACCAAGTTTTTTCATGACAAGGGTTTTAGTCTCGATTCACAAACACCATGATAAGGCCAAACGGAAGGGTTGATAGAAGAGGTAGGGCATATCCTACGATATGTTTTGCCTCACTTTTGACAAGAACAAGAACACGTCAAAGGAAGATGTTAGTGCGCCTCCAAGCATGCATGTTTATTTTATTGTATTTTCGCAAAAGAGGGGGTTTACACTTCTCTCCCTTCAAGTTGAATTTTCCATATCTCAAAACGAGGGGGTTTACACCACCCTCCCTTCAAGTTGTTCAAAGGCACTAACATTCCAAGCGCATGAGCATGTTTAAATTCCAAGCAAGCAAACATGAGCATTTTAATTTCATGACATGACATGCATGACACGCATAACACGACAAGACAAGCAAGACAGAACATGACAAGACAAGTTTTCAAGCACGAAAAGAGTATTTCAAGTCAAGTCAAGCACACGATGATTTCAAGAGTTTTCCTAGCTTTGATGTGATGCAAACATGAAATATAAATCTTTTACCTTCCTGTTATAATATGAACTGCTTCTACTTTATTTTCATTATTATGTTGATATGATTATTGGTTAGTATTTGGTATCTGTTGAGTGTTTCAATACTCAACCATACATTTGATGTCGGCAGGTGTTAATGGAGCAATCACTCCTTTTGACATATGTGCTCCTGGTCCATGAGAGGAAGAGGAGTACTTCGAGAAGGTCCCTACTGAGGAGCCTCATGTAGATGGTTACTATTAGGTAGTAGATTCTAAGTGAGTGTGACTGAGAACGAGAGATTATATACCCATGTATTTTGGCGGACATGTTCTCACCTTTCTTTTTGTTTACACTTTTGTACAAAAACTTGGAACATGCATATACATTGAGGTTTTGGTTAGACTTCTGCTGTGTCATGTTAGTTTATGCTTCCGCTATTTTGTCATCTATTGTATATGCCTCGTGTATTTTACAGGATGGTTTTTCAAGCATGTCATATAGGTCATAATAAGTCGTCCAAGATTCACTCTAACTCATAGGATGGGTTTTGGGCCGCGACAGGTTTGGTATCAGAGCTTAGGCTTTAGGCCTCGTAGGGTCACTTAGAATCTGGTACCACAACTTGACAAGAGCCTATGTCAGGAAGCAAGTTAAGAAGGAAATAAGTTGGAAGGGAGTCATGTTCCAAGTGTAAGACTAAACTTTAGTCTTAGTCTAAAATTTTTGCTTCAACCAAGTACGGGTCGTAGGAATGCTAGAACACCAAAGTTTAATATTATAAATACTCTGATGACTTGATGTGATGAATATGATAGTAATATACTATTATCGATTGTTCTATTGTGAAAATTGAATCAATGCGGTAAATCGTAGTCCTAAGTTAGACTCATGTGTTGCTATTGTTCTCAGGACTTTGGTCATGAGGCGGGGCATACGGGGTCGCGGACCACATATGAGAGCTTCTTCCTCTTCTCGAGATGAGGATGAGTAGCCAGACCTCTCTCAGGTTCTTAGCTCTATTGTAGAGATTTTGACATTGCTAGCGGCCAGGTAGCCTATTCCACTGCTTGCAGCACCTACCCCTCCTCCTACTACTCCACCATCTGTAGCACCAGTACATCGCACAATTGGGGTTGAGGCATTTCGAAGAATGAGGCCTCCAGCATTCCATGGGAGTGTGGACCCTCTTGTTGTAGAGGCTTGGATCCTCCAGTTGGAGAAAATCTTTGCGGTCCTCTCACCCACTGACGAGAAAATAGTGGCATCGGCTGTTTTCATGCCAGAGGGTGGGGCCCACCATTAGTGGTTGTCCGCCTTGAGGACTCGGGATTTGACCAGGTAAGGTCAACCATAGACTTGGGGCGAGTTCATGGATACCTTCTATGTAACGACCCCAAAATCCCACTAGGCTAAAATAGGACTTTGGAATCGCTACATTACTTAAACCTGCTTACAAACCATGCATACAAGGCTACTACACGAGTCTCCCAAAAATTAGAGTAATAAAATTCCGATATATAAACCCAATCCAACCTGCACAAGTCTAAGGTCTATATATACAACTCACAATGAACCAACAAGTCTGATACACAACTAATAAGAAGTCTACTGAGCAACATCCTCTAAAAGTCAAATACAAAACTCTCTCAATGAAAAGAAATGTAAATTAAGAGGTGTAGCCGCCCAAGTCTCCGGCTCCCTCCTCGGCAGGCTCACCTTCACCTCCTTCCTCAATGTATGTTTCCTCAACCCATGGCTCCACCTTGTACTCCTGCCCTAAACCTGCCAAGACAAAGTCCGGCTGAGTACAAAGGTACTCAGTGTATATAAAATCCAATCAACAATAATAATATACCTACACTTAGTCAGAAACATATCCAATAGCATAATAACATAATCAGAGTGCGGAAGAACGTGTGCGCATATACATCATATCATCACCTTGACTCGTGTACTTGTGAGAATCTTAGACTTAGAAAACCATACACTTATGAGGTACTTATGCTTACGAGACCACGTGCTTGTGAGATACTTATGCTTATGCTTATGCACTTATTCAGATCGTACAGTAATGAGACATGCCGTTCTTGGCAGATACGGACCATGCCTTATGCACTTATTCAGATCACACAGAAATGAGACATGCCGTTCTTGGCGGATACGGACCATGCCATGCTTATGCTTATTCAGAATGTCATACGTATGTCATGCTCATGCTTGTGGTCCACATGTGTGACTTATGAGACTCTTATCTTAACATACACGTGCTTATGTGCTTAAGTGTCGAAATTAACGTTCGAGTCGGTAATTGCTTAGCTTCCGATTTCCCGCCATGGAAACTCCACTATATGTCCCATACCAAATAGTTAGAATTCCCGGTTTGAGAGATGTTCATCTAAGTTCTTACCTTCCCGACTATCAATTCCCAAGCAAGTAATTAAGTATACTTAACAAACAATCACATATATATTTCTTATCATAATTCTTAACATCATTTATAATCCATTTACCACCATTTCATAAAAGTATCATAGCATTTATTCTCACAGACATTTTCACAAACACCTTGAGTACACATAATATGAATCCATTGTTTCTTTACCTTTTCATGCATTCATCAAATCATAATTTCATCCATACAATCCATATATTCATCCACATCCACAAATTAATCCCATCCTCCATACATTTACCATCCTCCATACATTCTATCCACATTCAAATCCATATTTCCATTCACATTCTCATCCATAATTAGCTTATTTCATAGAAAATTAGGGAAAATGCATCAACTATCTATTTCTACAATTCTTAGCACATCAACATTCATAAAACCTTAAAATAGAGTTGATTAGGATAGTATATCGACCTTAGGAATCCTTCCCTTGGATTCAAAAAGCTCCCGAGACGATTTGGAGAAGCTTTGAGGACGATCTCCCAACTTTCCTCTCAATCTTCTAGCAACCTCCTTCTTCTCCAAGCAAAACCCTCTCTCAAGACCCTAGGGTTTCTCCCCTTTTTGCCAAATTAGGTTAGAACTAGGTGGAGTATTTTAATATTTCGAGTAGGACCCCCTATTTATAGCCTCAAGGTCTGAGAACAAAAAGATCAAAAAGCCCTTACTAAAAATCAGCAAAAATACTCGAAGGACCGAGCGATCGGTTGCCTACCGATCGATCGGTGTTTATGACCGGGTGATCGGTCAAAAACACACTCTCTGGAAAATTTTCCCATACAAAATTTTGGACCAGTCGATAGATACCGATCGATCGGTTTTGGACCGATCGATCGCTGGTTCTGACCGAGCGATCGGTTCCTGCAGGTTTTGACTCCCTTTACTGTTTTGGCCATAACTTTTTACTCGTTCATCGGATTTTGACGATTCAACTTGCGTTGGATTCGTCTCTCGAAAATGAACATTTCTAGCATTTTAGAATTTCCAACTTCCACTTAATTTATAGACTAAAATATCCCCAAAGTTGACTGATCTGCATTTCCATTAAACAAAACTCACTATTGACTTGACTTAAACTCAAAATGAGGAAAAACACTAAACATGAATATCGAAGAGGGTTCCAACACCTTTCTAATGGTTCAAGAATCACACAATTCCAGTAAACGGTGCTAAAACTAGAGCTTCCTAAAGTTTAGGGTGTGCTATGACATCCATCCGTTACAAGTTGATTAAGCCTAGTTTACATCACCATAATTAGATATATAATACAATAAACATCAAAACATCATAAGGACTATAATACCCCTAATGCAATGCACTAAAAACATGAAAAAGATTCGGGTCTCTACATTCTACAAGAAGTACTTCCCGGTTGGAGCTCAAGAAAAGAAGGAGAGGGAGTTCATCAACCTCGAGCAGGGTTTTATGACTGTGGCCGTGTATAAAGCCAAGTTCTCATAGCTCTTGAGATTCATGCCTCACATGATTGCTACTGAGGTGATAGAGGCGAGGAGGTTTGAGCAAGGGCTTAGAGACATCATTATGGAGAGAGTCTCGGCCTTCAGGCACACCTCTTATCCAGAAGTGGTGGACAAAGCCTTGTTGATCGAGACCAACTCGGAGGTCGCCTCGAGGAAGAGGGATTTGGCAAAAGGCCAATCCAGCAGCTCTGCACCGTATCAGTATACCTGGCCAGCACCACCCCAGTATGTGTGGCCAACACCACCATAGAGGCCATCCGTGCTCCTCTAGTTCAGGCCCCACGACATGTTGCACCTCAGGCAGTGAGGTACGCTCTACCTACGGCCCCTTCGACATACATATACAAGGTTTGTACCTCTTACGGTCGAAGACATCAGGCAGGAGATTTCCGAAAGGCATCAGACGAATGCTTCCACTATGGTTGTCAGGCCACCTGATTAGGGATTACCCTAGTCGGCATTTGTTAAGCCAGCCTCAGGGGATTAGGCCCCCAGTTCCCTCAGCAGGATCATATCAGGCATCCTCCCAGCCGGCACGATCTGTACCTCTACCTCGCCAGGTGAACGAAGGGCGAGTATTCGCCTTGACAGAGGGAGATGCACTTGCATCGGATGATGTAGCGCAAAGTACGCATTTAGAGTTATTCATTTATCCATGATGGTCTTATTATGCCTTATTCTTTGTGTATGTATATGGCATGTTATATATCTATACATAAGATGTTGATGCATGGATTGACTTAGCTAGTTATAATTTCAGGAACTTTATTAGTCAATGAATGTTTGGCTCGAGTGTTTACTGACACCGGGTCTACTTATTTGTCTCGCTAAGTTTTTTCCAAGACTTTTCTACAGAACCTAGTCAACTGGAACTGGAGTTATTCATTTTAACTCCTTTCGGCAAGACAGTGGTAGCAGATAGCATTTTCAGAGGCAGTACAGTTCAAGTTGGAAGCCACTAGTTGACAGCTAATCTCATCATCCTTGGATTCCAGGACTTCGATGTCATCTTGGGGATGGATTGGTTAGCAGCTCACCGTGGTCAAGTGGCATGCTTTGAGAAGATGGTACTCTTTAAGCCGGTGGAAGGGAAGCCATTTCATTTTCGGAGGTTGAGAAGTAAAGATATTGCTCGCTTTGCGGCATTGAGTCTAGTGAACCCCGAGGCTAAGGACTCATCGACTATTCCTGTCTTGAGTGAATTCCTGGATGTATTTCCAAAGGAGTTGCTAAGGTTGCTCCCAGACATGGAGATTGAGTTTATGATTGAGCTTGCACCAGGCACGGCTCCCATCTCCCGAGCTCCGTATAGGATGGCCCCGATTGAACTCAAGGAATTGAAGACTCAATTGGAGGAGATGCAAGACCTTGGTTTCATTCAACCAAGTGTCCCACCCTGGGTGCCCCGGAGCTATTTGTTAAGAAGAAGGATGGCTCGATGCGGATGTGCATCTATTACAGACAGTTAAACAAGGTCACAATAAAGAATATGTATCCATTGCCTCGGATTGATGACTTGTTCGATCAGTTAAAAGGAGCAAAAATTTTCTCTAAAATTGATCTTCGGTCCGGTTACCACCAGTTGAAGATCAAGGCGGAAGATGTTCCCAAAACTGCATTCAGGACTCGATATGGGTATTACGAGTTCTTAGTGATGCCTTTCGGTCTCACGAATGCGCCAGTAACCTTATGAATCTGATGAACCGGGTGTTCCGACCATATCCGGATCGATGCATGATAGTGTTTGTCGATCACATCTTGGTCTATTCCCAGACACGGGAAGATCACACGTAAGACCTTCACCTTGTTTTGGAAATGCTAAGAGAGCACAAGCTGTATGTCAAACTAAGTAAGTGTGAGTTTTGGTTGGAGGAAGTGGCATTCCTAGGCCACGTTGTTTCTGCGGAAGACATCTCGATAGATCCAAAGAAGATAGAGACAATTATGAGTTAGGCGAGGCCCAAGAGTGTCATAGAGATCTACAGCTTCCTTGGGTTGGCAGGCTATTACCGGAGATTCGTTAAGGGGTTCTCCAGTCTAGCGGCACCATTTACATATTTCACTAGGAAGAATGCCAAGTTTGTGTGGAGCGATAAGTGTGAAGCAAGCTTCACGGAGTTGAAAAAATGGCTCACTACAGTCCCCGTCTTTACAGTGCCATCAGGGCGTGGTGGATTCATAGTGTACAGTGATGCCTCACACGTGGGGTTGGGATGTGTGCTCATGCAGTATAGTAAAGTCATCGCCTATGCCTCGAGGTAATTAAAGGAGCATGAGAAGAATTATCCCACTCACGATTTGGAACTTGCTGCAGTTGTTTTTGCCTTGAAGATTTGGCGGCACTACCTCTATGGGGAGCAGTTTGAAGTGTTCACGGACCACAAAAGTCGAAAATACCTATTTTTCCAGAAAGAGCTGAATTTGAGGCAAAGAAGATGAGTAGAATTTTTGAAAGATTATGAGTGATCCATCCAATACCACCCGGGTAAAGCAAACGTGGTGCAAATGCATTGAGTAGGAAGTCACATGGGCATATTGCATATATGATGGTTCGAGAGTGGAAATTGTTGGAGGATGCCTCCAACCTCGACATTAGTTTTAGTCCTACACATGGGCAATTGATGACAAATATCACGGTGAAGCCATGAATCTTAGATCGGATCCAGGAGTTGCAAGTAGCAGATGCTGAGTTGGTTGCTTTCCATGATAAGGCGGTCAGCAAAGGAAGTGAGGAATTCACCACGAACGGTGATGGGGCAATCATGTTCAAGGATAGACTTTGTGTCCTGGCCGATGTGGATCTTCGGAGAGAGATTCTGGATGAAGCCCCCGTTCCAAATATAATGTGCACCGTGAGGGAACCAAAATGTATAGAAACTTAAAGGGAAACTTTTGGTGGTAGAACATAAAGAGAGAAGTGGCCAAGTACGTGTCCCGATGCTTGGTGTGTCAATAGGTGATGGCAGAGCACATGAGACCGGCGGGTCTATTACAGTCTCTCCCTATTCCCTAGTGGAAATGGGAGCACATCTCCATGGACTTCATTGTTAGCTGGCCAGATACAACAAAGAACTCAGATGCAATATGGGTTGTGGTGGACCGTTTGACGAAGTCTGCGCATTTCTTGCCCTATCGGACTACGTTTAACTCGAACCAGTTAGGGGTATTATATATCAAGGAAATGGTTCGGTAGAACGGGGTGCTAGTCAGCATTGTATCAAATCGGGATCTAAGGTTCACATTCAGGTTTTGGAAGAGCTTCCAGAGTGCTATGGGTTCCCGACTAGACTTTAGCATCGGCTTTCATCCATAGACAGATGGACAAACCGAGAGGGTAACAAAATCATCGAGGACATGCTTCGGGCATGTTTGTTAGATTCTAAGGGCAGCTGAAAAGAGCAATTACCCTTGGTGGAGTTCGCCTAGAATAATAACTATCAGGGGAGCATCCAGATGCCACCATTTGAGGCCTTGTACAGGCGAAGTTGCAGGTCTCCTCTCTATTGGGATAAAGTGGGAGAGAGAAAAGTGTTGGGTCTTGAGTTGATCAAGCAGACCGCGAATAAAGTCAAGTTCATCCGGGATCGGTTGAAAGCTGCCCAAGATCATCAGAAGAGCTATGCGGATACTCACTGTAGGGACTTGAAATTCTAGGTTGGGGATCAAGTATTTATGAAGGTATCTCCTAGCAAGGGGATTATGAGATAAGGCAGGCGAGGCAAGCTCAGTCCTCAGTACGTTGACCCCTTTGAGATTGTCATGCGAGTTGATGAAGTTGCTTACCGGGTAGCTCTTCCAACTCATATAGCCGCAGTCCATAATGTGTTCCATGTGTCGATGCTCCGGAAATACATTTCAGACCCTTTGCATGCCATAGACTTGGAACCGTTGGAAATCCGAGAGGATCTCACTCTGGTTGAAAAGTCGGTTCAGATATTGGATTAGAGAGATCAAGTGCTTTGTAACAACACTATCCCATTCGTTCTCGTGCAATAGCAACATCATGCTCGAGAAGAGACCACATGAGAGCGCGAGACCGAAGTCAAAGCGAAGTACTCAGACTTGTTTGAATAGGTTTTTGTATGTATCATGTAATTCTGTTTTGGTTTTGTAATGCAACTATCGTCTAATTTCGAGGATGAAATTTTTATATGGAGGGAGGATGTAGAACTCCAGAACTTTCGTATGTATCTCGGGATGCGTGTTAAGGCAAGAAGCCTTTGTAATGTTCAAAATCCAATAAAGAAAATATTGAAATCATATATATGTTATTTCTTAAGGTATATAAGTATTAAGAAGATAATAGGTGTTCATTTTACGATGAAAAAGGTGTAAGGTTTTTCCTTAAGCCTATGAGGGTGAAAAACATAAGAAAAAAGGGTTAGAATAGAAGTGGGATAAGTCCAAGTAGTGAAATTGAGTGGAAAATGGACTTAGTATCAAAATTTGCAGATGACCGATCGCTCGGTCAAAGTAGCAATCGCTCGGTCCCAAACCGAACAATTGGTATCTATCGACTGGTCTAAAATTTTGTATGGGAAAAAATTCCAGAGAGGGTGTTTTGAACCAATCGCTTGCTCAAAAACACCGATCGCTCGGTAGGCCACCGATTGTTCGGTTATAAGCACCGATCGCTCTATCTTTCACGTTTTGCATAAATTTCATTAAGGGCCTTTTTGTCTTTTGGGCATTCCACCCTTGCCCATGAAGGCTTGCTCGAGCCAAGGGTGTTCATAAACACCCTTAGCAATATATTTACGAGAGAGTGAGAGAGGAGAATAGGGTTTTCACTTACCCTATGTTTGGTTGCTGAGAAAATTAGTGAAAACATGGAAAAGAAAAGAAAATTAGGCAAAACACAACTAAGAATTGTATTAGAAATATGAAATTTTCTTTTGTTTTCCATATTTTCACCTATTTTCTCGGCAACCAAACATAGCATTAGGGCATCAACTTGAGAGAAATCAAGGGTTTGAGAACCCAAGATCGTCCTCAAAGCCTGGATTTCTCAATCCAAGGCCCAAGCACGCATGGAGTTTCTTCTCCAAGCTCGGTAGCGTCTTCCACTGCATTTCTCAAGGGTTTTATTCCCTTTTTCAAGGTCAATACCCTATGCTACCCTCCTAGTCATGTTTTCCATTTTTCTTTCCTTCTTCCTCGTTTTCCCTAAATTATGAACATACGATGAGATGGGATGCATGAGTGGAGATGGATGTTGGGCGATGGATGCCATGGATGTTGTGTTGTGATGAAAACAAATGTGAAGGGTATTTCACCGATAACGAACACACATGGATGATGGATGTATTTGATGATTTATTGATCAAGAAAAGCATGATTTAAAACTTGTGAAAATTCTAGGGTTTCATGCTAGTGTGTTTAATTATTTTCTTGAACGGCAGCATGAATATAATTAATGTGTTGAAATGAATGCTATTACATTTATTATTGAACTCCATATGTCATGTTTAATTCCAAGTGATAGCATGTACACGAAACCACAAGCACAACATGCATGACATGGTTTACCGAGTTTTTTCATGACAAGGGTTTTAGTCTCGATTCACGAACACCATGATAAGGCCAAACGAAAGGGTTGGTATAAGAGGTAGGGCATATCCTACGATATGTTTTGTCTCGCTTTTGACAAGAACAAGAACACGTCAAGCAAGATGTTAGTGCGCCTCCAAGCATGCATGTTTACTTTATTGCATTTTCGCAAAAGAGGCGGTTTACAATTCCCGCCATTCAAGTTAAGTTTTCCATATCTCAAAAAGAGGGGTTTACACCAACCTCCCTTCAAGTTGTTTAAGGGCACTAGCATCCCAAGCGCATGAGCATGTAAATTCCAAGCAAGCAAGTATGAACATTTTAATTTCATGGCATGACATGCATGAGACAATATGACACGCATAACACGACAAGACAAGCAAGAATTAACATGACAAGACAAGCAAGATAGAACATGACAAGACAAGTTTTCAGGCATGAAAAGAATATTTCAAGTCAAGTCAAGCACACGAAGATTTCAACAATTTTCTCGGTTTTGATGTGATGCGAGCATGAAATATAAACTGTTTACCTTCCTGTTATGATATGAATTGCTTCTGCTTTATTTTCATTATTATGTTTCTATGACTGTTGGTTAGTATTTGGTACCTGCTGAGTATTTCAATACTCAGCCGTATATTTGATGTCGGCAGGTGTTAGTAGAGCGACCGCTCCTTTTTACATATGTGCTCCCGGTCCATGGGGGGAAGAGGAGTACTTCGAGGAGGTCCTTGCTGAGGAGCCTCATGTAGATGGTTCCTATTAGGTAATAGATTCTAAGTGAGTGTGGGTGAGAATGAGAGATTATATACCCATATATTTTGGCGGGCATATCTACGCCTTTCTTTTTGTCTATACTCTTATACAAAAACTTGGAACATGCATATACATTGAGGTTTTGGATAGACTTCTGCTGTGCCATGTTAGTTATGCTTCTGCTATTTTGTCCGCTATTGTATATGCCCCGTGTATTTTGCAAGATGGTTTGTCAAGTATGTCATGTAGGTCTTGACAAGTTGTCCAAGAATCACTTTGACTCCTAGGGTGGGTTTTGGGTTTCGACACTGATCCGGAATTCTCTGAAACTCTAAGAACTCCGGTCGTGTCATATATTTTGGGGCATCTGGATGGGTAATCGGCTGAGGTGGTGGTGGTGGTGTGGAGTGATGAGGTGAAGGTGGTATAGGGTGAGACTCATCGGTAGGAGTGTGAAAGTTATGCACCGACGGATGGGTCGTAGCCACATCAGTCTGAGTAGTCAAAATATCCTCCTCGGGATGCGCTGCAATCGATATCCTCTTCTTGGTAGCCTTCTGTAATGCTTTATAACTCTAGTCCCAAGAAGTCTGTCCAAAAATAACAACCCTCGCCTTCGGCTCATCATCTCTAATAACATGGCCCTGGGCCATCAATAACTGGGTAATGACATTCCTAAAAAGCAAGTGTCAACTCGCACTACCTTGCTTTTGGGTCTCGATTGCCTAATGCAAGATCCTCTGCATAGTCCTATATATGTAATCACTGGCATTCACCCAATACTCTGCGCACATCTCATAAAGGGCTGTTAAAATGGCACCCCGCCTCTTAGTAATATGGCCAATCGGATAAAGGTTACTCCAAAACACTGAATCTATAAACCATAGCTTCGGAGGGAGGTATGATCTACTACTGCAGTTCATCCTCTCATTTTGATACCTCCTCCTCACATCTCTCAAATCATATCATGAAGCGTGGCAGACTGATGTGTGGCTGTCTGATGTTAATATCCATGAAAGGAATTAATGGGGCACCCTATGACCTGGGCTATAGAATCCTCAGTCACCTAAAAAGTCTGGCCCTCAACTGTAACCTGTAATGCATCTCTGACATCTACTTCTTCATCCTTATCTTCATCATCCCCATCTTCATCATCATCTGCTACCTTTTTCTTTTTTCCCAGTTGCACCATATTTTAATAAAATAGGTGTACCAACCTAGGACGCCTTCACGGGGGAAACTAGTAGACAATGGAGACTCCTATTCTCAAATTCCAAGATCATTAGACCTATTTCCGGAAGCCTTCTAAAATACTTAATATGGAATTGAGTTTGAGGGGTAACCGGCCAAGTGGAAAATATACCCGTAGGTTGCTCTATTGGGGGTGGGTTAGGAATAGGCTGGGGTACACTAGAAGTAGGCCTAGGGTTGCTAGAACTAGGTTTCTCTACCAACTTCTTGCGTTTAGGGGCCATATTCACTGAAAATTGTTGCTTGGGTTTTTTATCGAACACTTGGTATGCAGTCTTTTTGTATAACCCTTCATAATGAAAACTATTATCCACACAGTCGTCTCGGCCTCCCACACAAACAATCCACACACCAAGCAATGCACACGACCCTTCCGACCTCCCACGCAACCAATCCACAATCCAAAAGTTTCAAATCAATCTAGGGTTAGTTTCAATGATTCTAATCATAGATATTATGCAATGGTGCTTAATGATTAAGTGATTAAGTTTTTAGGATGCTCTATACTTAGATAAGACAAGTGATGCTACAACCCTAAATTAATGTAGATCACGTGTACTGATCACAGATAGGCATACCTTAAATCTAATTATTTGAGATCATTTTAGATCTGCTGAGTAGGGACTTGTAGTCTTTCTCAACTTTGATTTTATGAGTTAAGGGCTTTGAATAATTACATGTGATGCAATATTAGGCTAGAGGTGGATTCCTCAACCCTAGACTTTTCTCTTATTTTCATAAATCGTTTGTAACTGCTTTCTAGTTAGATAAATTAAAACAATTTAGTCTTAAGTGAGAACGATTAACAACCAACTCTTTAACCTTTAGTTTAATTTAATTTATAGAAGATAATGGTTAGACCTGCGCAATTCTCGGTGGTTCGACCCTTACACCACTATCCTTCGGGATTAATACCAATTGCAAGGTATATAATTGAGCGATCGGCAGTTGATCTTCCCAACTGCCCTTAAAGTCTAGCAGGTAGGCATAGAGCATATCCTCAATAACTTGATTCACTCTCTCGGTTTACCCATCGCTTTGTGGATGAAAGGTCGTGCTAAAGTCCAACCGGGAACCCATGGCACTCTAAAAGCACTTCCAGAACCTGGAAGTGAATCTAGGGTCCCTGTCTGATACAATGCTTACCGGTACCTCGTGTAATTGGACTATTTCCTTAATGTACAATGCAGCTAACAGATTTGAGTTGAATGTAGTTCGGTAAGGCATGAAGTGGGTGGACTTTGTTAATCTGTCAATCACAACCCATATAGCGTCGGAATTTCTAGTCGTTCTTGGCAACCCCACAATAAAAGCCATTGAGATGTGTTCCCATTTCTACTCAGGAATAGGGAGAGGCTGTAATAGTCCTGATGGCCTCATGTGCTTGGCCTTCACTTGCTGACACATCAAATACCGGGATACATACTCTGCTACATCATTCTTCATATTCCTCCACCAAAAATGCCCCTTAAGGTTTCGGTACATTTTCGTACCCCCAGGGTGTACGGTGTACTTAGAATGGTGGACTTCATCCAAAATCTCTCTCCAGAGATCGATATCGGCCAAGACACAACGTCTACCCTTGAATGTGATTGCTTCATCACGGTTCGTGGCAAACTCATCACTTCCTTTGTTAATCGCCTTATCATAGAAAACAATCAACTCGACATCCGCTACTTGCAACTCTCATATCCGATCTATGATGCACGGCTTTACCGTGATGTTTGTCATCACTGCTCCATGAGTAGGTGGGCTGAATATAATGTCAAGGTTGGAGGCATCCTCCAACAACTTCTACTCTTGTAGCATCATGTGGGCCAAGAGTCCCTTAGGCTTCCTGCTAAGAGCATCGGCCACAACATTCGCCTTGCCCGGATGGTATTGAATCAAGCACTTATAATCCTTTAGAAACTTCATCCAACGCCGTTGTCTCAAATTCAACTCCTTCTGGAAGAAAAGGTATTTCAAGCTTTTGTGATCTGTGAACACCTCAAACTGTTCCCCATATAGATAATGTCATCATATCTTCAATGCAAATACTACCACGGCAAGCTCTAAGCCATGTGTAGGGTAGCTCTTCTCATGATCTTTCAATTACCTTGAGGCATAGGCAATGACCTTGTCATGCTGCATGAGCACGCATCCCAACCCCACGTGGGAGACATCACTATATACTATAAAACCGCCACTCCCGGATGGTATTGTGAGGACGGGAGCCGTAGTGAGTCGCTTCTTCAACTCTTGGAAGCTAATCTCGTATTTGTCGCTCTAAATGAACTTGACATTTTTCCTTGTCAAGTAAGCGAGGTGCAGCTAAACTAGAGAATCCTTCTATAAATCTCCAGTAATAGCTTGCCAACTTGAGAAAACTCCGAATCTAGGTGACACTTTTAGGTCTCTCCCAATTTATCACTGCCTCAATCTTTGTTGGTGTCGCGCCCCAAAATACCCCCTAAGAGTTAAGGGATACTTTAGGTATGACTATACGTACCTACCAAAAATCCTGTAATGAACAAGGTAAATAAATACTGAAACAATGATAATCAGAGCGCGGAAGCTAAACATAGATCGCGTAGAAAAAATTTTCTTTTCTTCTAAAATTCCCAAAATGGTATTCCAAGTGAATACAAGTATATACAAAACACGTCTAAGTCTAAGGTGGACAGGCCCACCTATCAAAATATACAAAAGAACCCTCTCGTACTCTCCCCTCAACAGTAGTCGAGGTACGGCCACACGTCGAGGTCTCAATCTGCCTGAGACTGTAGTGGAATAGACTGCTCTCTCTCCTCTATGTATTCTTCCTCGACCCAAGGCTTCGAGTCGAGGGCTCCCTCAGTACTTGCCGACATGAAAGTACGGCTGAGCATGGAATACTCAGCGAGTACAAGCTACTAGCTAACCATAACAATAATAAAACACAACAACAGTAATACAATACAGAGCAGTAAGAGGAACTTCACAAAAGAAACAATATTAAACATGGTACAATACAATCATCTTGACGTGCGTGCATGAATGCGAAAACTCCGATAAAACTCATGCTTGGAAATCCGTCTCATGTCTCGGTATGGCTTGAGAAAATCATATATGCATGCATGCATGAATGCCTTGTCATCATCTTGTAAACTTGCATCTTGTAACTTGTGAACCAGAGGTTAACACCCGAATCTCCTTGGGCTGCCAACCTCCTTGATATCTGGTTTTCTTGTGAGCCAGAGGCTAGTACCCGAATGTCCCTGGGCTACCAACCTCCTTGACGTATGCTTGATTTTAGTTACTTGTTTAGTTTTCTTGTGAGCCAGAGGCTAGTACCCGAATGTCCCTGGGCTACCAACCTCCTTGACGTATGCTTGATTTTAGTTACTTGTTTAGTTTTCTTGTGAGCCAGAGGCTAGTACCCGAATGTCCCCGGGCTACCAACCTCCTTGACATGCAATGTTTTCTTTTTGATTATTATATGCACGTGCTCTTGAAATCTCAGTTCATGCAACATGCGTGCTCGTGTAAGTGACAATAGTGACAATCATGGGAACACATATAACAAGAGGAATATCACGTCACATTTCGATTTATAGTATAACATACAAGCATTTAGGGGATCAACATAGCATTTGGTCAAATCATCATTTACAAGAGTATTTACATAGGGCTTACATCTATTTCCTTATTTAAATTTATTTATTCTTGGTTTAGGCATTTTAACAGACATCCGGTGTGCAACATTTCTAGTAGTTTTTCTTTACCCTTTTTAACGCATATTTTCCATCAATAATCATGGTATGTTCATTATTTATAGAATGCCCATCCACCGTTTTCCATTTCACACATCACATCCACATCCAACGGCATCCAATCGCCACCATCCCCATCCCATTCACACATTCGAATCATTTTCTTATCTTATTTACATTTATTGGAGATGTTACATTTCATAGGAAAGGAAAACATAATAGCAAGAATCACATTTCACTATAGAAAACCTAGATTATTGCTAAGGGAAGTTAGTAGGGTGTACTAACCATGAATCAAGGCTTGATCTTGGTTGTAAACCTTGATTGGAGCTCTAACTTGCAAGAAGAAGGACTCTTGCTTGAAGAAGGCTTGAGTGGAAAGGAAACCCTCTTGAAAATAGCTTGGAGAATGCTGCCCTTGCTTGAGAGAGACTCCCCCACGAGCTTGAGGCTTGGCTTGAAGAATCCAAGCTTTGGAATAAATCTTGGGTAGCCCAACTCTTGATTTCTTCTCAAGAGGAAAACCTAGGTTAGGAATCCCCTTCTCCTCTCTCTCTATCTCTCAAAATCTCCTAAGTGTAGTGAATGGAGCCCGAAGGCTCGGGCAAAGCCTTATAAGAAAGGGTTTAACCCCCAAAAAATGAAATAGCCCTTACTGAAATTTCTGTAAAAACGCGAAGACCGAGCGATCGGTGGTTATGACCGATCGATCGGTTGCCTACCGAGTGATCGGTGTTATTGACCGAGCGACCGGTCAAAAACATGCTCTCTAGAAAATTTCCCCATACAAAAAAGTTAACCAGTCGATAGCCTCCGATCGATCGGTTTTGGACCGATCGATCGCTACTAATGATCGAGCGATCGGTGCTCTGCAGGCCCTGACTGTTTTGACCATATCTTTTGACTCGCTCGTCGGATTTCGACGATCCAACTTGTGTTGAGTTCGTCTTTCGAAAAGGAACATTTCTAATGTTTCAAAATTTCCAATTTTTCCCTTATTTATTAATTAGACTACAAGAAAGGCCAAATAGCTACGAAAGCACCATTCATTAAACATAGAAAAGTCTGGGGTGCTACAGTTGGGTCCACTGAAATGCCTTCGGCCGATAATACATGCCCGAGAAATGCCACCTTCTCCAACTAGAACTCACACTTAGTTTGGCATACAATCTGTGCACTCAAAGCGTCTTAAGAGTAAGGCGAAGGTCTCAATCATGATCTTCCTGTGTCTGGGAATACACCAATATGTCATCTACGAGCAACACAACACACTTATCGAGATAAGGTCAAAACACCCGGTTCATCAAATCCATGAACGCCGCCGGTGCATTCGTCAACCCGAAAGGCATAACAAAGAACTCATAATGCCCATACCAAGTCCTGAAAGCCGTCTTTGAAATATCTTATGCCTTGATTTTCAACTGGTGATAACCCGCTCTAAGGTTAATCTTGGAGAAATATCTAGCTCATTTCAGTTGATCAAACAAGTCGTCTATCCTTGGTAAAGGATAACGATTCTTGATAGTGACTTTATTCAACTGTCTGTAGTCAATGCACATTCTCATCGACCCGTCCTTCTTCACAAAGAGGACCGGAGCTCCCCATGGTGACACACTAGGTCGGATAAAACCAAGTTATTGTAATTCTTCAATTTGCCTTTTGAGTTCCTCTAGTTCGATTGGGGTCATTCTGTACGGCGCCCTTGAAATTGGAGCAGTGCCCGGATAAGCTCTATCGTAAACTCGATCTCTCGATGCGGAGGTAATCCAGGCAATTCCGTTAGAAACACATCCAAAAAATCACTCACAACCAGAATAGCTGAGGACTTTTGTACCTTTGGGTTTTCTAAACTCAAAGTTACGAGGCGAGCGATATCTCTTTCCCTTAATCCTCGAAAGTAAAATGGCTTTACTCCTTCCATCATAAAATTCACCATCTTCTCAAAACATGCCACATGCCCGTGGTGGGTTGATAGCCAATCCATCCCGAGAATGACATCGAAGTCCAAGTCTTGGAAATCCAAGATGATAAGGTTGGCTAACAACTTGTTCTCCTACACTTGAACCACACTATCCTTATATATTTGTTTCGCATCAACTGACTTGCCAAGCGGAGTCGCAATGGTTAACTCCTGCTCCAATGAAGTAGACTCAGTTGAAAATCCTTTCGCAAAACTGGATGAGACAAAAGAGTGAGTCGATCCTGTGTCGATCAACACTCAAGCTAGGCACTCGTTAACTAAAAAGGTGCCTGTGCGATTAAACACTAACATCAATAGCTTTTAAGCAAGAACACACATCATACATAGGTAACCCTTAGTATAAACAACAACATATCACATAATAATAATCATTCACAACTTAAACCTTTAACATTCCTGCGCACCTTGCACGACATCATCCGTAGCACGTGCGTCCCTTTCCGACAAGGCAAAGACTCGGCCATGAGTTGCTTGACGAGGTTGCTGTGTAGATGGTGAGGGTCTCGATGCTTGCAAAGAGCCCTGTTGCGATGATTGCCCGATAGGGGGCCTACTCCCTTGAGACTGAGCTGGTAAATGTCTGCGGGAACAATCTCTGATCAAGTGTCCTTGGTCACCACAATGAAAAAAACCTCTCGAAATCTTCCTACAGTCGTCGGCCAAATGCCTCCTACCACAGTATGTACATAGCTCGTAAGAGTATGTGGAGGGTATATATCCCGTGGCCTGAGGTAGTACCAGGCGAGGAGTGTAAGTAGTAGCCGGGCGTGGAGCTGGTGGAGCAAAAGAGCGAGTGGACTGAGATGCAAAGTACAACCTCTGTGACAGTGCTGGCCTTGAAGGCAGATATGACGTAGTCCTAGCTCTCTTCTTTGCCGAGCCACTAGACTGACCCTTCTCCATTCTTCTTCTCTTAAAGAATTCTTCTACCAAGAGTGCTTTATCCACAACTTCTGAGTATGTCTCATGCCAAAACATTAAGACTCGATCTTAAATGTAAGCCTTCAACCCTCTTTCAAATTTTCGAGCCTTCATCACCTTGGTTGCTATCATGTGAGGAGCAAATCGGGATAGCTACGAGAACTTTGCTTCATAAGAGGCCACTGAAAAGTTACCTTGCTCCAAGGTGATGAATTCAACTTCCTTCTTTTCTTTCACCCCATCGGGAAGTACTTCTTGTAGAATACATCCAAGAATTTTCCCATATCCATTCTTGACCCTGTCGAGTCAACTCCCGAGTCCTAATTGTGGACCTCCACCAATGGTCGGCCTCGCCTTCATGCATAAAGGCGGCCCAGGTGACCCTCTCTGCCTCTGTAGGCGGCAGTACTGAAAATATTTTCTCAAGTTATCTGATCCATCCTTCTGCTACTAGCGGATCAATGCTTCCACAAAACTTCGGAGGCTTCATCCTCTGAAAGGCTTCTATTCTGGCTTGTGCTCTATTTGGAGCAGCAACTATAAGTGTACCGGCAAGAGGAGGAGTAGCAGGTTGCCTTGCTGCTAGTAGCCAAGGTCTCGGCTATTGAGGCAAAAGCTTGGGTGAAATCGAATTGTTCATCACCCGATGGAACATCACCTCCATTGCCCCTTGTGTTATATTCGTGACCCCGTGCACCGCACCACATGATTTACTCCTAAGGACAACGGTGCCACATGAGTCTAACTTGGATACGCATTTGGTAAAGTTTCACAATCCTTTTATCACTTCATATTCACTAACCATATAACTCATTTTCACTAAACACATAACACACATTCAAGGTATACATGGCAATGGCATAACATACAATCCGTGTTCCTAGAGTAGGACTCTAAGTTCGGTTGAGGTTCAACCTATTTTGACTAAGACTAACTTGTTAGTCTATACTTGGAATACGACTCTTCAAAACGACCCTAATGCCCTGTTCAATCATGATATCAGTTCTAAGTAACCCTAGGGATTCTAATTCTTAGGCTCTGATACCACTTCTGTCGCGCTCCAAAATACCCCCTATGAGTTAAGGGATACTTTAGGTGTGAATACATACCTGCCAAACCATCCTGTAATGAAGAAGGCTAACATAATGCAATAGAAACATTAAACAGAGTGCGGAAGCTAAAACATGAGCGCGGAAGCGTGAACTAACCTTTTCTTTTCTATACAAAGTCTGTATTCCAAGTTCTATACAAAACATATCAAAGTAGAGGTGGACATGCCCACCCATCAAAATACAAAAGAGGTAAAATCTCAAAGACTCTCTCTCTCTCTAGCAGTAGTCTAGATATGGCCAAATATCTAAATCTATATCCGCCTGCGTCTGCATCGGAATAGGCGGCTCTTTCTCCTCGATATACTCTACCCCAACCCAAGGTTCAGGGTCTATCCATAGTACCTGTCGACATAAGATGTACGGCTGAATATGGAATATTCAGCGAGTGTAAGCTACTAGCTAACATTAGTAATAACGTGTACAATAGAAACAACGAGATATAGTTCAACACGTGAATTTACAACGATAATAGTAACATAGGACATTCATAGCATAAAAGTAAAGCAATGCAATAGTCTTGACATGCATGAATGAATGCAAAAACTCCGATAAAACTCATACTTTAAAATCTTGACTTGTTCTTGAAAATAGTCTTTTGTGTCGTTCAAAAATTGTTTGTCATATTTAGAAACTTGTTCTTGTCTTGGTCTCGTTCATAAGAATCACACATGCTTGTCTTGTTGGAATCACTTATCTTACTTGTTCTTGTCATGACTTGACATGTTCTTGACTTAACTTGCTTGTTTTCTTGTGAGACAAAGGTTAGTGCCCTTGTAGCGACTTGTGAGTTGGGAATGTAAATTCCCTGTTGGACATATATGCCCTCGAAAGCCAATAAGAGACTTTTCTATGTTGATTAGACAAGCATCATATTCACACAACCAACTATAAAGGGTATTTATATTAATTACTGTCTCATATGATGATGACATAAAGTTCCATAGGTAACATTGTAGGAAAATCATGCAAAGGTTACGAGGAGATATGATTTTCCGGTTCCTTGTAAACCTAATATTGTTCGAAGCCTCTAGAGTACTGGTTGGGCGCCGTACTTCATCATGGCTTGCACATGTGTAGTTCTATGAGATAGTGCGATGAATCTCATTCACAGAGAGTGGTGACTCTTGACTAACATGTGAGTATATGTAGCAAGTACATAATACTGAACGGGATCACTAGTGGATACCCTATGGAATACATTGTCAGATTGTATTAGGGTTATCCATTTGACAAATTGTCCTTAGGCCTGAGAGGTTAACATCTTCTCAGACATCTGTCTATATGGCTTTGATGTGCCAATCGGCAATGTCCAATACATAGGATTAACTCCGGGTACGTTGGGTCATGTACACTATGTTTGGAGAAGTATGTAAACACTCAATAAGGAATCCATAACTCCTTAATTGGAGATAATGATATCAAGGTGATACTTGTTGAACTAAACTGTTAAATCCAGTACCGCTGATTTTCGGTAAAATGGTTTTTATCGAAGTTGATATTTTTAATATGGAAAAGTATATATAAATATATATGTCAGTTCTTTTCTAATGTTTCTTCAAAAGTGTTTTGGAGGTTCAGTTCATTGAAAAAGTAATCATAAGAAAGGGTTCTATTCATAAGCTAGGGACTAAGACAGTGGAATTGTTCCAATCCCGGAAGCTTACAAGTAATTTCGAAATGTGGAAGGATTTATTTGTAAATATATTGTGAGATGGTACTTACAAGCAATTCTCTAATTTCTGGAGGTTAATCACATTGTGTTAATAGACATTAATTGTGATTGGTGGAAGTCCAGGGACTTAGATAACATTCTATGATCCTAATGGAGTTTTAGGAAAGGTGTTTCCTAGTAACAATGCTTCAACCAAAAAGATGAAGTACTTGGTCCCACAACCGGAAATAGGAGATCCCTTTAGATCCCACACACAAGGACCTTCTTAAAGTATTTAATTTAATTTATAATTAAATTAATTAATTTCTCTAAGTAATCACTATATGGTATAGTGAAGCTCTAAAAGGTGGAATCACATTAGATGTGAAAAACCAAATGGGTAGGACCCATTGAGAATTATTATAAAAGAATAATTCAAGTGACCAAGAGGGTTTTGGAAACCCTTTAGGCGTGTGGGGTGGGACCCACCTAGGGTGAGACGCCCACTTCATGGAGGAAATAATAATTGTTATTATTTATTTAATTAGTTTCTAATAACTAATATCCTTATTGGACAAGGTTAGTTAGTTAGTTAGAGTTAGTTACTAATTAAAGATTCCCTAATTGTTAGGAATTCCATAGTTTGTTACTAATTCAAGATTCCTTATTGGATAAGGAGAAGATTAGTTACTAATGGATAAGGTTGGTTTCTTTTAAGATTAATCCTAATTGGATTAGGAGAATAATCAATAAAGGAAACTATTGAGGAATCCTAATTGGATTAGGATAAGGTTAATGAATTATAATTGGATTACAATTCAAGCAACCAAGAGGGAACTTATATAAAGGATTAGATGCCCAGCCCTTTAAGATATATAATTCTCCAGAATTTTTTCTTCTCTCCCTCTCCTCAAGTTCACGCCCAGCCCTCTCCCCCTTTGAGGGTGTATGGTCACCCTTCCCTTTCTTCCATTTTGTTTGGTTTTTGATCTTGATGATCAAGAACAAGTTCTTTGAAGATCAAGATTGGATCTTGTTTGATCAAGAAAGGTTCTTGGATCAAAGAAAAGAAGAAAAGATAAAAGAGCATGAAAATTTGGAAGGGCCATTAGCTTCCATTAGAGAAAGCTTTAAAGGAAAAATAAGGTTCGTGTGAATCGACAGGAGACTTGACACTTGTGAAGTTTTGCGAGTACTATTCTAACGTGGATTTGACTTAACAATTTCAAAGTCGCAAAGGTAAATGTTATTCTAACCTTCATTGAATAAAATCAATTAGAATCTTAATCAGATCTTGGGATTCGATGTATGCCCCCCAAGAACTGTGTTTCAAAAATTAAAAAGAGGCATACTTTCATTCCCTTCAGTGAAATATATATATATATATAGAAAATGGTACACCAACCTCCTTGACCGGCCTGATGTCCGGCATGATCAACTTGTTTTCTTGTGAGCCAGGTATGACATAACTTGCGATATGCCCTACCCTCGACCGGCCCGATGTCCGGATTTATCAACTTGTTTTCCTTGTGAGCCAGGTATGACATATCCGAAGGATATGCCCTACCATTCACCGGCCTAATGTCCGGCTTTATCATTCGTATCGTAGATTACATGTCTTGTTCTTGTTTATGTTCATATACTTATACTTTTAGAAAACATCGTGCGTGCTTGTGTGTGTTTGACAATCAATGAACATCTTGGCCTATATTACTTTAAAGCATCATCTAGCATTCTACAATCCTATAGAATGTGAGTTTTCAAGGGAAACATATCAAGCATTTCATTAAAATTATCAAATGGAAAAGACTCCCTAAATCGTGTCCTCGTTTCCTTAGTTTCACTTCATTCATGCAATTTATCAAACATATGGCATTCAACATCTTTAAGAGTGTTTTATTCATGTTTTTGGTCAATCCATTCATCAAGCACATGGAGTAAGTTTATTATGAGTACCTTGCCCTTCCATCATTTTCATCACACATCATTCATCCCCAATCACACATCATTACTTCATTAGTTCATCTTATGCATTTTTAGGTAACCTTAGTTCATCTCAATTTTGGAAAATACAAAACCAAAGCATCATCAATTTTCAAACAAAACCTAGGTTATTACTAAGTTAACTAGGACGGGTGTAATAACCTTGAAGATCAATACTTGATCTTAAAGAAAACCTTTGATTTGGGAACCCCACTTGATTAGGAAAGGTCCCACTTGAGGAAGATGGTCCAAGTTTGGAAGGGGTGATTCGAACCTTGATCTTGTATCTCCAACCTCTTCAACCCACAAGTCCCACCTTGGCTTCTCCAAGATCTCCTCTCTCCCTTCTCTCTCCATTTCTCTTACTCTCTTTAGGTTTAGGGTAAACCCAAAACCCCCAATGCAAAGCCCTATTTATAGGCAAAAGGGTAGAAACCCTAAAAATCCCAAAAATACAAAAAATCGTGCAACTACGATCGTTTGTAGACTCCTACGATCGATCGTAGCTCATCTACGATCAATCGTAAATTGTCCAGTATGTTTGCCTAGTTTTGGGGATTTTACGATCGTTCGTAGAATATTTACCATCATTCGTAGCTCACCTACGATCGTTCGTAGGATGTTTATGATCGATCGTAAACATTACAGAGGGTTTGCCAATTTTTTGGAATTCTACGATCGTTCGTAGAATTTCTACGATTGATTGTAGCTCACCTATGATCATTCGTAGGGTATGTATGATCGTTCGTAAGTCTGACAGAATTTCCAGATTTTTCCATTTTGGTATTTCAACCATAACTTTTGACTCGCTTGTCGGATTTTAATGATTCAACGTGAGTTGGATTTTTCATTCGAAGAGGAACAATTTTGGCATTTTAGAATCTTTCAATTTCTATTTATTTATGAACCAAATTACCCCTAAAACAGAATAGTCCGAAATTGGGTTTCAGCCACCCGGGTTTTCAACATGTCCGCCTTAGGAAATTCCACCCTTTACCACTTTATAGCACTTTCCATTGCCATTTAGACTCCCATGAGCATTCTTTATTACTGAGTTAAGACTACCCGACTTTTAATGTTCTCATTTCATAGAAAATGGGAGATTACAATGACTTAAAGCCTTGACACCAATTCTAATATATAGACAAAAGTTCTCGGGCGCTACACAAAGAGTTCTGACAGTTCAAGTTGATTTTGTGCTTCACCGGTGAACATCATTCACTGAGATAATTATCTAAACATGTAGTTAGAATTATTTGCTATCTATGGTGTAAAGATATTCGGGATTCAGTTTTCTGTATAAATTTTTTATCTAGATTCCCATCAAGTGATATCAGAGTTCATGGTTAAGGAGTATTTTTTTGTTTGTTTTAAAGGATAATTAAATAGATAAAATAATTCATGAGATGATTTTTATTTATTTGTGTATGCTCGTAGTTTTTATTTTATTTGTTCATGAGATGAATAAATAAATAATTATTTTTTTTATTATTTATCAAATGAGATTTGATAATGATAATAATTAAATAATTTAAAAAACTAGTATTATAATTGTTATAATCAATTTTTAAAATAAATAGTTTATTTTGAAATTCCTTTTTAAATGATTTGATCATTTAAAATAAATTTGTTAATTGTTTAGAATAATTAATGAATGTTTTTCTTATAAATAGATTTTATTCGAAAAATTTTAAAACCCTGTTTTCAATCCAAAATTTGAGTCGCTTGCTTAACTAGGGTCAACTCCTCTCAAATCTCTAATGACTCAAGATTATTCACATGAGACGGATCTGGAATGTACTTCCGCATCATGGAAATATGAAATACGTTATGGATAACCGCCATGTGAGAAGGTAAGACAACCCTATATGCAACTAACCCAACCCTAGTAGTGGTTTCAAAGGGGCCCACATATCTTGGACACATTTTTTCCATTTTTCCAAATCTCATTACTCCCTTTGTTGGAGAGATCTTCACAAATACTTGGTCTCAAACTTGAAATTCCAAGTCCCTTCGGCAAGTGTCGGCATAACTTTTTTTCCTATTTTGGGCGGTCTTCAACCTATCTCTGGCCACTTAAATCTTGTTCGATGTCTGCTCAATGAGTTCTGGACCCAATATTTTCCTTTCAACTTCTTCATTCCAACATAGAGGTGAACGACAACTCCTACCATAAAGTTCCTCGAAAAGTACAATTTGAATGCTTGCCTAATAGCTATTGTTGTAGGCAAACTCTATTAATGGCAGGTGATCCTTCCAATTGCCTAGGAAATCCAACATATATGCTCGAAGCATATCTTCAATAATTTGATTCACTCTTTTAGTTTGCCCATTAGTCTAAGGATGAAAGGTTGTGCTGAAATTCAATCGAGAACCCATAGCTTGCTGAAAGCTTTTTCTGAATCTTGAAGTGGATATCGGATCTCTATCTGACACAATGCTAACCGACACCCCATGCAAACAAACTACATCCTTGATGTACAAGCTTAACAACTGGTTCGAATTGAATGGAAGAAAGTGAGTTGACTCGGTCAATCGATCAACTACTTCCCATATAGCATCAGAGTTCTTTGCTTTCCTTAGCAAACCTACCAAAAAATCGATCGAGATGTTTTCCCACTTTCATTCCAGAACAAGGAGTGGTTGATCGAGTCTTGCAGGCCTTTGGTGTTTGGCTTGATTTAACACCCCAAAATCCCCCCTAGGAGTTAGGTGATACTTTAGACGTTACTGTCATAACCTGGCAAACCATCCTGTGAAATATACAAGACATACTATAGTGGAAACAAAATAAATGTGGAAGCGAAACAATGCGGAAGCGTGAACTCAATTTTTTTTTTCTTTTCTATACCTGATCAGTATTCCAAGTTCATATACAAAATATAACCAAAGTAAAGGTGGACATGCCCACATATCAAAATACCAAAATAAGGAGACCTCACTGTCTCTTCACTCAACAATAGTCTAGATAGGGCCACCTATATAGATCTCTGTCCTCCTGAGGCTATAATGGAATAGGCGCCTCTTCTTCAACATATTCTTCCTCAACTCATGGCTTAGGGTTGAAAATATCCATCGGACCTACCGACATGAAATGTATGGCTGAGTATTGAAACACTCAGCGAGTACAAGCTACTAGCTAACAATATTAATAATATAATTCAATTCATTTTACCAAATTAAACAATATAATGATCATAACATGCATGGAACTAAATGCGAAACTCTGTATAAAACTCGTGCTCATAATTCATAACTTATTCTTGAAAATATTTTTCGTGTTTTCAAAACATGCTTGTTGTGTTAAAAACTAATTCTTGTCTTGCGAGAATCATGCATGTTTTGTCTTGCTTGTTTAAAATCACACTTGTCTTGTCTTACTTGTCATGTCACGCTTGTCTTGTCTTGCATTGTCTTGCTTATCTTGTGAGTCAGATGTTAGTGCTCTTATAACGACTTGTGAGCCGGATATGTGAATACCCTTTAGCAAATTCTTGAAAGCTACTTGTAAACCGGATATGTAAATACCCTTCAGCGAAAATAGAAAAGGTGCACCAACATCCTTGACCGGCCCAATGTTTGGCATTATCATGCTTGTCTTGTTTTCTTGTGAGCTAGCTATGGCATATCCTTGGAAATGCCTCATCCTTGATCGACCCAAAGTTCGGCTTTATCATTCGTCTCACGTTTTGTTCTTGGTTGTGGTTCATATACTTATACTAAAAACTCGGTTCATGCATGCATGCGTGCTTGTGCTTGACAAATTGTGGCATCATAGTGACATGAACAATTGAAAGACGACATATAACATTTCAACATTTCTATAAACATGTGAGATTTTAACTAAACATATAGAGCATGTTAACAAAATTATCAAGTTGGAGAAAAGCCCTAAATCATGTTTGCATAGTCTTAGATTTAAACCCGTACATGCATTTTATCACACACCTAGCATTCAAGATTCTTCTAGGCATTTTATTCCTATTTTCATAGTCAAGCATTTCATCAAACATCTTGAGTGCGTGTTTTATGTGTACTTTACCTTTCTCCATTTTTCCCATCATACAACAATCATCCACCATCTCCATGGCATCTAAAATCGCCTCAACCCTCCATACATTCCACACATCTATCCACATTTAATATAATTTATACATTTTAGGAGAACATACTTGGTTTGGGAAAAAGAATGATTTGACACGGTCTTTATATTACTAGCCAACTAGAAGGGTGTACTTAACATACAAAGACTAAATCTTAGCTTGGAGGGATGATTTGACACAGTCTTAAGCTTAAAAATGGAGATCCACGCTCTAGGAAGAAGATCCAAGTTTGGGGAAGCTTGAGAAGTGAGGATTCGAGCTCCTCCTTGATTTCACAAGAAAACCCTCTTTGGAACCCTAGGTTCTCTCCTCTTTTCTCTCAAAATATGTTTATTGAAGCGTTAGAACCTTTAATCCCATGAAAATTGGGTATTTATAGGGTTGGGATTGTGAAAATCACGCTTATACCGTTTAAAAATCCATTTTTTGCGATCCTTACGCATGCAGTCATCGACGAGAGGGTTCCAGTTGTCAATGAGGGGGTTACAGTCGTCGACGAGTGAGATTTATGAGCATTCTGTTTGTCTCATTAGTCGACGAGTTCAGGGCACCCGGAGACAAGTGGATGCTATGACTGGGTTGAGTTGTTCCCCCTTTGTTATTTCGGACATAACTTTTGACTCGCTTATCAAATTTTGACGATTCAACTTGCGTTGGACTCGCATTCAAAGGGAACAATTTTTTATCTAATAGAAAAATCCTAATTCTAAGCTTTTAATTACCTAAATAGGCTCTAAAGCAGACTGATCTGAAAATGGATTTCAGCAGCCCAAATTTTCCAGCAGACCCGACTTCGGAAATCTAACATTTAGCTTAACTTCAACTCAAAATATGGAAAAATGATAAACATGAACCTTGAAGAGGGATTCCATACATTTCTAATGGTTCAAGAATTATTCGATTCCGATCAACGGTGACAAATCTAAAGCTTCTTAAAGTTGAGGGTAATGTTAAAACATAACCCTTTTTTGACACTTAGAGTATTTTATACTCTTACTCCTTCATCCCAAACATCCATAAACATAAGAAAATATCCTTAAAGCTTTAATACATGTCATAACACATCATCTACCTGAAATATATCAAAAACAAGGTGCTCATTAGCTTTGATAACCATTCAAGGCATTACAATAGGCTTTAAGCCTTAGACACTATTCATAGCACTATTCATCATGTCATGTCAAGAAAATCAGAGGTTCTATAGCACCCCGGACTTTATCATCCTTAATGAATAGCACCTTCGTAGCTAATTGGCCGTTTTTGTAGTCTAATTAATAAATAAGGGAGAAATCGGAAATTCCGAAACGTCAGAAATGTTCGTTTTCGAAAGACGGATCCAACGCAAGTTGAATCGTCGAAATCCGACGAGCGAGTCAAAAGATATGGTCAAAACAGTCCAGACATAACAGAGCACCGATCGCTCGGTCATTACCTGCGATCGATCGGTCAACTACCGATCGCTCGATAGCTGTCGCACGGTTAACTTTTTTGTAAGGGGAAAAATTACAGAGAGTGTGTTTTTGACCGATCGCTCGGTCCATAACACCGATCGACCGGTAAGCCACCGATCGCTCGGTCCATACCACCGATCGATCGGTCATACGCAGATTTTCTTCATTAAGGGTGTTTAAGACTTTAACCATCACCCTTTGCCTATAAAAGGGCTGGGTTCGTGCCTTAGGGTTTCACAAACCCTTTGTGCATTATTTTTGAGGGATTTGAAGAAGAGAAGAAGGAGAGGACTTGGTGATCGTTCAAGCTTGTGGAAGATCAAGTTTTTCCTTTCCATTTGGTGTTTTCCAACCACGAACTCACTGTTCTTGCTTGTTCCAGCCATTGGGAGTCAAACTCATTGATTTCTCTAAGGTAGATACACTCTACTACAATCTTGCAATCCTACTAGTCACTAACTATGATTCTTCTTATCTATGCCCTATCTATGTGTATTGATTTTATGTATGGAAAGGTGTGATTATATATATACTTGGATGAAGGTTACTATTATGATGCACTCTAAGTGTTTGATAAAATACCTCTAAGGGATTCTATGCTTAAATACGATGATTTCTCTTATTAAGTGCATATGCTCGCATAAACCGATGGTTTCCATGGATTTCTCCAAGTACAAACAAAGGTTTTTCACGAAAAGACGAATAATGAATGATTCTAAGTAACTCTATGATTTCTCTAAGATCGTTTCACAAGCTCTAAGGATCATACCATGCTCACAAGGAAACTCTATGATAATGCTCTAAGATCGTCTCACAAGCTCCACTGATCACAATGAAATGCTCTAAGATCTCTAAGGTTATGCTCTATGGAAATGCTCTAAGGTTATTGCTCTATGCTCTATGTCTCTACGGATCATAATGACTCTAAGTAACTCCATGAACTCATAAGAACTCATAAGGCTATGATTATCGATTGACTCACACGGTTACAGTTTTGGTTTTTGCATATTATCTCGCATACGTTTTCACGGTTTCCATGCTTTAAGGAAATTACGGATTTCATTCTCCATGTCTTGTATGCTCTATGCCTAACCGCTTTATTGTTATTAGTTTGTATACACTGAGTATTCCATGCTCAGTCGATATTGTTATGATCAGCAGGTGCTCGGGTTCCATTTGATTTGTGTGGCGAAGAACCTTGGGTCGAGGAAGAGTACCGTGACCCGGAGCCTTCCATGGATCACTATCATGACGATGGTGCTTTAGATAGGAGTCGTGACTTCGATTTCTGTTGATCGACCGACTTAGAACTTGTGTCTTTTGTTATGTGAGTGTGGGGTTTGTCCACTCCACTTTTGGGTTTCTCACACATGTATACTTGTTGGTTCTTACTTGAGCCAAGTTATAGGAGTATTCTTTTTGCTTCCGCTATGTTTAGTATTTTATTTTCCGCTGTGCATTGTATTTCATTTCCGCTATGTATATTCAGGTACTCTGACAGGTTTCCACGTGTGCCTTATGTATTATACTGGAGGTATGATATGGCGGTCACGAGTCAAAGTATCCTTAACTCCTAGGGGGTATTTTGGGTCGCGACAGGTTCTACATCCTCCCCCCTTACAAAAATTTCGTCCCCGAAATTAGGACAATACAACATGAAGGACAACTACAAAACAAATTAGGGGACTTTTCCCTCACTTCGGCCTCGCGTTCCCACGCAGCTTATTCCTAGAATGATGTTCCCATTGCATGAGGACTAGGGGAATGACTTTGGTGCGCAATACTTGCTCTTTGCAGTCCAAGATTCGGGCCGGTTGTTCCACCAATGTGAGGTCTTCTCAAATCACCAAGGGATCCAACTTGATGACATGTGATGGATCCGGGATGTGTTTTCGGAGCATGAAAATATGGAATACGTTGTGAACCGACGCCATGTGAGTAGGTATAGCAACCTGATAAGCAACTTCACCAACCCTGGTGATGATCTCAAACGGACCTACATATCTAGGGTTGAGCTTGCCCTTCTTCCTGAACCTCATAACGCCATTTGTCGGTGAAATCTTGACGAATACAAAATCACCAACAAGCAATTCAAGATCTCTCCTATGGTTGTCGGCACAGCTCTTCAGTCGATCTTGTGCAGTTTTCAACCTTTCTCTAATAATCCTTACCCTGTCTACGATCTGCTCGATCAACTCTGGACCCAAAATTTTCCACTCACCAACTTCATCCCAGTATAGAGGAGACCTGCAACTTCTCCCATACAAGATCTCGAAAGGTGCCATCTGGATGCTCGCCTGATAGTTGTTGTTGTAGGCGAATTCAACAAACGGCAAGTGATCCTCTCAACTACCTTTGAAGTCTAACATGCAAGCTCAGAGCATGTCCTCGATAATCTGGTTCACCCTCTTGGTCTGACCATTTGTATGAGGATGAAAGACGGTGCTAAAATCTAATTTGGGACCCTTAGCGCTCTGGAAGCTCTTCTAGAACCTGGAAGTGAATTTAGGATCCCGATCTGAAATGATGTTCACTGACACCCGGTGTAACCGAACCACTTCTTTGATGTATAGTGCTGCAAGTTGGTTCGAGTTAAACGTAGTCCGATATAGCAAGAAATGGGCGGTCTTCGTCAAATGATCAACCACCACCCAAATGACATCAGAGTTCTTCACTGTTCTTGGCAATCCAACAATGAAATCCATGGAGATATTCTCCCATTTCCACTCGGGAATCAGAAGAGTTTGCAAAAGACGTGCTTGCCTCATATGCTCATATTTAACCTACTGGCATACTAAACACCGAGAGACATATTTTGTCACTTCTCTCTTCATGTTCCACCACCAAAAGTGTCCCTTGAGGTTCCGATATGTAAATCCCTAAATAGGTGTTGGCAAATTCCGTGATCATTAGATAGGTCATGTGAGTCGAGTCGTCGAGTCATGTTCAACTTGTCAGAAGAGAAGAGCTAAAGATTAAAGAAGATTGAAGAAAGAGAAGAAAAAGCTCCTACTCTGGATCTAGACAGGTAATGGACTTAGAGACCCCTACCTAGGTTGAATTTGACTTAGATAAATCTAAACATACTTAGGAGGATAGTTTTAAGCCTACCAAAGTCTTGTTTGAATCAATCAAAAATAAAAGAAAATTTTTTTGGCTAAAATTCTGTCTCAACCTATCGCTCGGTATTGGGACCGATCGATCGGTGGCCTACCGAGCGATCGGTGGCTATCGACTGGACAAAAAGTTTGTATGGGGAATTTTTTCAGAGAGATGATTTATAACTGAGCGATCGGTCATTTGGACCGAGCGATCCGTTGTGGACCGAGCGATCGGTAGTGAGCACCGATCGATCGGTCCCCGTAAAAAGAATTTTTCTTTTTCTGGATTCTTTTTTTAAAACCTTATATAAACAACTTTTTGGAGACCTAATTCGTGTCTTTGATATTTTTGAAAGAGTAGAGGTCTGAAAAACTCTTCTAGGGTTTTTCTTATTGCTTTTATTAGATCTTTGTTGATCCCTCCTCTTTCTTTGATCCTAGAGAATGCAAGTATAGATCTAAACCTTTGATCTTGCATTGTGTGATCTCAGATCTGTATGAGATCTCTCTAGGGTTTGAAATTTCCTAAATTGATTCACAACCCTACACCTTGTGTGTGTGTGTCCGGTGTTTGATCCGGAGCCTTCGTGGAAGGAGATCGATCGTGTGTGATCGTGGTTTTGAAGTAGCTTGAAAAGATTTGGTCGGTGTGGAACCGAAGCTGCTACGGCGGAGATCGAACCTGCTGGTTCGTGGAAATCAAGAGTAAGAGTCTATACCTAGGAATGTCGTTTCTGTATTGGTAAGGTCTTGTCTTGTACTTGATATCTTTTCATAGTGAAGTTTATTGCTGGACAAGGTCCCGTGGTTTTTTCCCGTTAGGGTTTTCCACGTAAAAATCTTCTGTGTTTAATTTGTGTGGATTGTCTGATTGACTTGTTCATTGATTTCTAAACATATTAATTGAAAAATTAAAATTGGTTAGAAATTATTAGATAGACCTATTCACCCCCCCCCCCTCTAGCTCTTAGAGATCATTGATCTGGATAAATTTCAATTGGTATCAGAGCTAGTTCACTGATAAGGCTAATCTCTTAAGTGTGATCCTGTATTATCCGTGATCATGAGTACTCTAAGAGAAGGTGGATCCGTCTCTCGTCCCCCACTTTTTGATGGTAATAATTATGCTTATTGGAAAGCAAGAATGAAAGCCTTTCTCAAATCTATTGACGAGAGAATTTGGATGTCTATACAGAATGGGTGGACTACGCCCATAAAAACTGTAGGTGATTTGACTGTCGTCAAATATTCTGATGAATGGACCAGAGAAGAACTTGAGTCAAGTGGATGGAACACTAAAGGTCTCAATGCTATCTTTACTGCAGTCACTGCTGAGGAATTCAGACGAATTTCTTCATGTGAAACAGCAAAGGAGGCTTGGGACATTCTTGAAATTACCCATGAGGGTACTACCACAGTTAAAATCTCAAAACTCCAAATGTTAACCACCAAATTTGAACATTTAAACATGGAAGACAATGATACTTTTGATGAATTCTATGCAAAACTTAGTGACATTGTCAACGCTAGTTTCAATTTAGGTGAGAAAATATCTGAGTCCAAAATAGTTAGAAAAGTCCTTAGATCTCTCCTAGAGAGATTTCAACCCAAAGTCACTGCAATCGAAGAGAGTAAAAATGTTGACTCTCTGAAGATTGAGGAATTGGTTGGTTCACTCCAAACCTATGAACTCAATCTCCGCCCATCCAAGAAGAACAAATCTTTAGCCTTGAAATCCATCAAGGAAACTTTGGATGAGGATGACAGTGATGGAGATATGAATGAGGAAGAAATGGCTCTCTTCGTTAAGAAATTTTGAAAAATTTTTAGAACGAAAAAGAGGTTTAATCCCAAACAAGGAGGAAAATCTTTTGAGAAGTCAAAGTCTAAGCCCTGGGAAAACAAGAGAAATTCCAAGAGTGGCGACAAGAAATCCCAAGGTGTTCAATGTTATGAATGCCATGGCTTCGGTCATATTTCACCTAACTGTCCTAACAAGAAGAAGAGTAAGGGCAAGGTGATGAATGCCTGCTGGGATGACAGTGATTCCGAGAATGAAGAATCAGACAGTTCCTCTTCAAGTGAAGATACTGGAAATCATACAGCTTTCACTGTTTCCCTTTCTGGGATTCTTGAGACTACCTCTGCGGTTGATGAAAAGGATAGAAGTGATGAGAGTGTTCATACTGAGTCTAGTGATGACATACAGAAGAGTCAAACTGACTCTGAAAGTGATGAAGATTTGAAAACAACTTATGATAAGTTGTATGCTGAAAGTTTGAAGCTGACTAAAACAAAATCTCCTTGAGCAAAAAACTCAAAATCATTCAAAATGAAAGAGATATTTGTAAACTAGTAGCAGAAGAGAAGAGTGCTCTAGTTAGTCAGTTGGAAAATGAAAAAGAAGCATTTGTTATAAAAGTCCAATGTCTTTTGGAAGAAAATGTCTCATTGACTAATGTGGTCAAAAAATTAGAATTTGAAAGAGACACTTCCATAAAAGAAATTGAAGAGTTAAGAACTCTGCAAATGGAGCTGGAAACTTTTAAAGACTCTCTTGTTGATAAGGTGAAATTTCTTGAAAAAGAACATCAAATTACCCTTAAAGACAAGACTGACTTGATTCAGAAGGTCTATACTCTTGAAAAAGAAGTAAGAATGTTTGGTAACACTAGCTGCCTAGATGAATTAGTTAGAAAGTATGGATCAAATTCGAGTAGATCTGGGATAGGACATGCTGACACACCAGCTGGTCCTTTAGTTGTTGGTACAATGGCTAGTGCAGTGTTTGAGCCAATACATTCTGATCCTAAAGAAAATTTACCTTCTACATCAAGTACTAAGGCTTATACAAATTTTGTAAAGCCTAGAAATACAGCTCCTAGAGTGAATGCTTTGAGGAATCAAATTCCTGTTAGAAGAAATCCTCCTCCTCTTCCAAGATTCATACCCACATGTCACTTTTGTGGTGTGAGAGGACATATTCGACCTAATTGTAATGCTTTTAGGAGAGCTCCCCGAAATGGTTCATGGAACCAAAATCAAAGTCAAGGGATTCTTCAAAGGCAGATTTAGGTTCTAGCTGAAAAGTCTAGAATGTTGAGCGATGATGTTAATAGAATTGCTCAAATCTCTAGGACAAGAACTGGTCAATTTATTCCAAATGATTATTCAAGAGGAAACAATTTGACTTATCAAAAAGCTAGAACTGAACTAAACAAAAAAAGGTCAAGGAGGACAAAAAGGAAAAAGGTCTCTACTACACAGATTAATGATCAAAGATCTAAACAAAGTTTAAAGACTGTGTATGTAAGAAAGGATGACCTTAAGTGCTTTGTCATTCATACTGCCTTGAAAGCCCAAAACACAGAAATGTGGTACTTCGACAGTGGGTGTTCTCGGCATATGACAGGTAACAAGTCCTTATTTATTCAATTTGAGGACTGTCCAGATGGGACTGTTACTTTTGGTGATGGAAGCAAGTCTTTAGTCAAAGGAAAGGGTATCATCGATTCACCAGGCATACCTAAATTGAAAGATGCCTTGTTTGTTGAAGGACTGAAAGCTAATTTAATTAGCATAAGTCAACTATGTGATGATAACCATGCTGTACACTTTACCCAAAATAAATGCTTAGTCATTAATGGTAAAGGTAAGTGTGTTCTAGAAGGATTGAGAACCACTGACAATTGCTACGGCTTAACTCCCAGTGCTAATCCCTCAAATGTCTGTTATAAGACTAAAATTGAGGAAGTTGATTTATGGCACCGAAGACTAGGTCACATGAACTTCAAAGACCTATGCAAAATCTCTAAGCAAGAGCTTGTGAGAGGTGTTCCCAAACTAGGAAAGCCTTCTACTGCTGTGTGTGGGCCATGCCAAATTGGTAAACAAATTAGAACCCCACATAAGAAGACTTCAAGTATTGCTACTTTATATCCACTGGAATTAATTCATATGGATCTTATGGGTCCTACAAGAACTGAAAGTCTAGGTGGAAAGCGATACATCCTAGTTATGGTTGATGATTTCTCAAGAATGTCATGGGTGACATTTATAAGAGAGAAATCCGATGCTTTTGACAATTTCAAAAGTATTTGCTTGAAAATTCAAAATGAGAAAAGATGCTCAATCACTTGAATTCGAAGTGATCATGGAAAGGAGTTTGAAAACTCTAAGTACAACGATTTTTGTGATGAGTCGGGTATCAAACATGAATTTTCTGCACCTATTACACCTCAGCAGAATGGTGTAGTAGAGAGGAAGAACAGGGTTCTCCAAGAGATGGCTAGAGTTATGCTTCATAGCAACAATCTAGCTTCTCATTTCTGGGCTGAGGCAGTTAACACTGCTTGCTATATAGTTAATAGAGTTTTTGTAAGACCTGGAACAAGGAAAACCCCATATGAGTTGTGGAATAACAAGAAACCTAGTGTCAAGTACTTTCGAGAATTCGGAAGTAAATGCTATATCCGTAAGGATAGAGAGCAACTAGGCAAATTTGAATCCCGGAGTGATGAAGGGATATTTCTTGGATATTCCACCAACAGTAGAGCTTATCGAGTGTATAACTTGAGAACCTCTACAATTATGGAGTCCATAAATGTAGTTGTGGATGACTCCGGTGTAGAAACTGTGCAACTTGAGGATGATGAAAGTGCTGAAAATGAAAATGTTTCAACTCCACCTATAAATAAGCAATCATCTCCATCAAAACCTACACATTCTAGGGTCATGAGTCCTCACACCCCCACTGATATAATTGGTGATGTTGAAAGTGGAGTGAGAACGAGGAAACAAATTGAAAATGAAGTTAGCTACATTTGCTATACTTCATCTTTTGAACCCAAGAATGTAACTGAAGCTCTTGCAGATGATAATTGGATAAATGCAATGCAAGAAGAGTTACTTCAGTTTACTAGGAATGATGTTTGGTATTAAGTACCTAGGCCTAACAATACAAATGTGATAGGTACCAAATGGATTTTCAAGAACAAATCTGATGAAAAAGGTACTATCATAAGAAATAAGGCTAGGTTAGTTGCACAAGGATACACCCAAATTGAAGGTATTGACTTCGATGAAACGTTTGCTCCTGTAGCCAGGCTAGAATCAATAAGAATTCTTCTAGCTATAGGTTGCCATATGAAATTCAAACTTTTTCAACTGGATGTTAAGAGTGCCTTTCTGAATGGCATTCTACATGAGGAAGTCTATGTGGAACAACTAAAAGGGTTTGAAGATCCACATCACCTTGATCAAGTCTATCGGCTAAAAAGGGCCCTCTATGGTTTAAAGCAAGCTCCAAGAGCTTGGTATGAGAGGCTGACTACTTATCTCTTGGGAAACGGATTTTCGAGAGGGGGAGTAGACAGAACCCTTTTCATAAAGAATGTGAAAGGTGATATTGTCATCGCCCAGATATATGTTGATGACATTGTGTTTGGTTCCACATTAGACTTACATGCTCGTTCGTTTGCTGAACAAATGAAAAATGAATTTGAAATGAGCATGGTTAGTGAGCTAAGTTTCTTCCTTGGTCTTCAGATCAAGCAATTGGATTCTGGGATCTCAGTATCTCAAATCAAATATGCTAAAAATCTAGTGAAGAAATTTGGCATGAGCTCTGCTAAGCATGTAAGAACTCCTATGAGTTCTACTACAAAACTTAGTAAAGATGCTACAGGCAAAGATGTTGATCAAACTTCTTATAGAAGCATGATTGGTAGTTTACTCTACCTAACTGCTACTAGACCTGATATTGCCTTTAGTGTTGGTGCATGTGCCCGCTATCAAGCGAGCCCAAAAGAGTCTCACTTGCTTGCAGTTAAGCGTATCATTCGATATGTGAGTGGAACTCTATCATTTGGCCTCTTGTATTCTTTTGATACAAATGCCACGATAGTTGGATATTCCGATGCCGATTGGGCCGGAAATGCTGATGATAGGAAAAGCACCTCTGGAGGATGTTTCTATATTGGAAACTGCTTAGTTGCTTGGCTTAGCAAAAAGCAGAATTCAATTTCATTGTCCACTGCAGAAGCTGAATACATAGCAGCTGGAAGTTGTTGCACTCAACTTCTGTGGATGAAGCAGATGTTGAATGATTACGGGATTGAACAGAGCACTATGACTGTGTATTGTGATAATTCAAGTGCTATCAATATTTCCAAAAATCTTGTTCAACATTCTCGCACAAAACACATAGACATAAGAAATCACTTCATCCGTGATCTTGTTGAGCAAAAGATTGTGTCTATAGAGTATGTCCAAACAGAGAATCAATTTGCGGACATTCTAACAAAACCCTTAGATTCCCTTAGGTTTGAACTCCTTAGGAAATCCATAGGTTTGTGCGGAGTTGAGTAAAGATGTACTTGTTTCATAGCCTATGTGTTCTTCATGTTCTATTTATGTCATAGAGCTATATTTTTTTTGTTATTTTTTTTATAATAAAAATCCAAAAAAATTCAAAAAATTCAAAAAAAAAAAAATTGCAAAAAATAATGTGTTTGTATGACCTTATTTGTCCTATCTTTTTGCTTAATGTTATTTCCTTGAAATCATATTTAAACATATAATCCAAGGATAAATATTTCATAGGATTGAGTAATATAGGATAGTTCAATTGTTGGTTCAATCTTGTGATTGAATTTGGTCATGCTAACTAATCTCAGTTAGAGTTGAGCATACAAAGATGTTCTATTTTGTACATGCACTCTGACTGATTCTTTAGATGGTATTAGTTCCTAATTAAAGGTTCTGATATTATACCATATGGTTCCCTAGATTAATCAAATCTAGTATAACCAATGTCATAAAAAATTCCATAAGGTGAGCCCTCTAGTTATAAAAAAAAAAAAAAAAATTATTGACATGGAGAGGACTACCTGTGAGTTTGTGTGATAGCTACTAGTGAATGCAAACAGTAAGTAATGGCTACCTAGACAAACAGTAGGTATCTATATGGATTGCTAGTGTGAAAGCCCCTACTGTCATTAGAAAGAGCTACCTTCTCACTTGAGTGAAAGTCACCAGTGTACTAAAAACTATATATGTGTACTCCAAAAATAATTTTCACAATGAGTACAATTTGACTGAAAAAGAAATGAAATAAATATGTTTAATCAAATTTGGGGTAAAAATTGCTCATCATATAAATATGGATGATTATTGGTTTTAAAACTAGTTTTTGAAAATTTTAGAGTCCCATTTGAATTATAATGTCAAAATCTAGATTAAGGAAGGAAACCAATTCAAAGAGTCAAGTAATGAATTTTGATTTCATACTCACATTACTTCTAATTGTTTCTTGACTCTGATTGTGAATTTGATGCAAATACCATATTTAATCACCGGTGAAAATCAATTAATGTTTACATAATCCTTGTTTATGACTATTCTTGATATATCAATTCTTGGGTGATTATTATTTATGATTTTAATGAAATCAATTGTTGCATATTTTTTTTGGTCAATTGGTCATTTTGAGGTAAACAATGAGTTTAAACCAAACCATAGGTTGAGGGGGAGAAAAGGTTAAAATTATAAAATTTTTGAAAATTTTTCAGACCACCGATCGGTTGGTGCTAAAGACCGATCGATCGGTCTTTCGTGAACAGAGTTATAAAACCCTCATTTCTATTTTTTTTGTTCACTTGTTCTCCGATCTCCAGAGCGATCTCTCGGTTACCTCTCCTCCAAATCTTTCCTACGGTCATTCCATTCTATTCTAAAGGTTTCCCAAGCATCTAAAAGGTAAGATTTGTGCATTTTCTTGGATTTAGATTGATTTTCTCATCTAGGGCATCGTTTTTCTTGCGTTTTCTTCCATGGCTTTCGTTTTGTCGTTAATCCTTCTTGCCTATCTCATGTCTGGCGTTCCCAAACGTCGGAGGTTGGTCCTCAACAACCAAGAGGACCCTCCTCAAGATGAGGAAAACCTAGAGCCTTTTACTTTCACTCCAATAGGGCATGGTATTTCCATTGGGGACAGGCCAATTCGTAGAATGATAGATTCTACAATTGAGAATCGTCAAAAATCTTTGGCTGATAAAACTCGAAAAAATAAAGGTAAAGCTTCATCTTCCCAGTCCAGTAAGTTATCCCAGTTTATAAGTCCTACTGCTGCTCAACTCTATAGTGAGTATTTTAGCAAGAAAGGTGTTATGGTTGAAAGGGATATACATATTTCTGATTTTGGTGATTATTATCTTCCTACACTCATTTCAGATCGTCAATGGGAAGGTATACTTACCTTATCCGGTCCTGCTTCTGTCTAGTTAGTTAGAGAATTTTACTCTAATTTTTCTGAAATCAACCAAAAAAATTGGTCATTCAAATCTCGAGCATTAGAACAATCTGTTGTCATAAATGTTGATTTGATTTCTAAATTCCTTGGCTGTCCTTGAGTTCCAAATGCATATTATCCTTATATTTATAAGACTGATGAGGATAAAGACTCCATGGAACATGTTGTTACCTTTCTTAGTGGTACTCCTACGTTTTGGGTTGGGTCTCTTATTGAAGTGGCGAAACTCACTAAGGATGCTAGACTAGTAAACCTAGTTATGAGTGCAAATATCCATCCAAAGGTTCATACTGCGGACCTTAGGGAAGATAGAGCTAGATTTTTGTTTAGTCTTCTACGTGGGCGTGATATTGATCTTGCCGCTCACATCATTGACTTGATGATCCAAGCCTATCAAACTAGTACAGCAGTTGGAGCCCTACCATTTGGTTCACTCATCACTAAACGTCTTGGGTCTCAAGGAGTTATCGCTCCTCCTGATGTTCCTACTCGAATTCCTAAGGGTCCAATCAACAAAAAGACCCTAGCTCAGAGTTTTTCACATGCCTCAGTTCGAGATACAGAGGAGGGAGCAGAAGTTGGTGCTGGGTCATCTTGTCCTCCTCCGACCACTATGGATGATATTGGGAGGATGATGCGAGAGATGCAGATGGATCTCCGGACTCATGTTTCATCATACGAGGAGTTTACTACAGAGGTTCGTGGTAGACTTGGATCTCTCGATGCAGCGGTGCTGGGCGTACAGAGAGATGTTCGAGATTTTCGAGCTTACTATGAGTCCCAGCTCACTTCTGATGATGAGCAGGAGTGATCGTTCGTGATTGGAGTTTATCTTAGTCGAGTGATAGTTTTTGTTTGACATTTTGATGTATTTTGTCTTGGTTGTACTTAGTACAAACCTACTTGGATATTATTGACTTGTTATGGATGTATACATTTGAATGGTTTATGCTCATTATCTTCTATTTCATCTCATTTGGATGGTTATGCATTAATTTTCTAGTCCACCTTTGGCATTTCGAGCCAAAAAGGGGGAGAGTTATGATTGATGTGTTAAATTGATGTGTTAATGTGTTGGATGAGGTTATAAATGTTTTGAATGATGTTATGGAATGCTTAACCTGTTATGGATATAGTATTGTGGACTTGTGGATGTTATGTTATACATATTTTCATTCTTCCAATATTTTATCCCATATTTTATTTCCCATGCTTCACAGGTTTTTGATTTAGCATGTGCAGGCAAACAGGTTCTAAGTTTGGTGAATCATGACAAGCTAACATGTCAAAAGTCCTGTAATTATATTTTTGAGTCATGTAAAGGTCAATTTCCATTTTTGAATCAATTGGGAAAATTTGAACCTAGTATATGAGTTAGTCTTGTTTTGTCCCGGAATTGCCAAAGGGGGAGATTGTAAATCCCTAAATAGGTGTTGGCAAATTCCGTGATCATTAGATAGGTCATGTGAGTCGAGTCGTCGAGTCATGTTCAACTTGTCAGAAGAGAAGAGCTAAAGATTAAAGAAGATTGAAGAAAGAGAAGAAAAAGCTCCTACTCTGGATCTAGACAGGTAATGGACTTAGAGACCCCTACCTAGGTTGAATTTGACTTAGATAAATCTAAACATACTTAGGTGGATAGTTTTAAGCCTACCAAAGTCTTTTGGTCTTGTTTGAATCAATCAAAAATAAAAGAAAATTGTTTTGGCTAAAATTCTGTCTCAACCGATCGCTCGGTATTGGGACCGATCGATCGGTGGCCTACCGAGCGATCGGTGGCTATCGACTGGACAAAAAGTTTGTATGGGGAATTTTTCCAGAGAGATGATTTATAACCGAGCAATCGGTCATTTGGACCGAGCGATCCGTTGTGGACCGAACGATCGATAGTGAGCACCGATCGATCGGTCCCCGTAAAAAGAATTTTTCTTTTTCTGGATTCTTTTTTTAAAACCCTATATAAACAACTTTTTGGAGACCTAATTCGTGTCTTTGATATTTTTGAAAGAGTAGAGGTCTGAAAAACTCTTCTAGGGTTTTTCTTATTGCTTTTATTAGATCTTTGTTGATCCCTCCTCTTTTTTTGATCCTAGAGAATGCAAGTATAGATCTAAACCTTTGATCTTGCATTGTGTGATCTCAGATCTGTATGAGATCTCTCTAGGGTTTGAAATTTCCTAAATTGATTCACAACCCTACACCTTGTGTGTGTGTGTCCGGTGTTTGATCCGGAGCCTTCGTGGAAGGAGATCGATCGTGTGTGATCGTGGTTTTGAAGTAGCTTGAAAAGATTTGGTCGGTGTGGAACCGAAGCTGCTACGGCGGAGATCAAACCTGCTGGTTCGTGGAAATCAAGAGTAAGAGTCTATACCTAGGAATATCGTTTCTGTATTGGTAAGGTCTTGTCTTGTACTTGATATCTTTTCATAGTGAAGTTTATTGCTGGACAAGGTCCCGTGGTTTTTTCCCGTTAGGGTTTTCCACGTAAAAATCTTCTGTGTTTGATTTGTGTGGATTGTCTGATTGACTTGTTCATTGATTTCTAAACATATTAATTGAAAAATAAAAATTGGTTAGAAATTATTAGATAGACCTATTCACCCCCCCTCTAGGTCTTAGAGATCATTGATCTGGATAAATTTCACGATACATCTTTGTACCCCCAGGATGTACTGTATATTTGGACCGGTGAGCTTCATCCAAGATTTCTCATCTAAGCTCCTCATCGGCTAGAACACATAACATTCCCTTGAGTGTGATGATCCCTTCACCATTCAAGGCAAACTCTTCACTGCCACAGCTAATAGACTTATCTCAGTAAGCAATATCTCAGTATCCGACCCTTGTAACTCTCGGATCCGAACCCGAATATAAGGCCTGACAGTGAGATTTGCCATCATTAACCCATAAGTAGGAAAGCTGAAGCTGGTGTTGAGGTTAGACACATCCTCTAACAACTTTCACTCTCATACCATCATGTGAACCAAAAGTCCAGAAGGCTTTCTACTAAGAGCATCTGCTACCACGTTTGCCTTACCCTGGTAGTACTGAATGGAACATTCATAGTCCTTCAAGAACTTCATCCATCGACGTTGCCTCATGTTCAACTCCTTTTGGGAAAATAAATATTTCAGACTTTTGTGGTCTGTGAACACATCAAATTGTTCCCCATAAAGGTAATGCCGCTAAATCTTCAATATAAACACCACTGCGGCCAACTTCAAGTCGTGCATGAGATAGTTCTTTTCATGATGCTTCAACTGTCTGGAAGTATAGGCGATGACTTTCCCGCGCTGCATAAGAACACATCGTAGCCCGATATGTGAGACATCACTGTAAACTATGAAACTGCCACTCCCAGAAGGCACTGTGAGAATGGGGGCCATAGTAAGCCTCTTTTTCAGCTCCGTAAAGCTTGCTTCACACCTGTCATTCCAAGCAAATTTGGCATCCTTCCGCATCATGTACGTGAGCGGTGTTACTAAACTGGAGAACCCCTCTACGAATATCCAATAGTAGCTTGCCAAACTGAGGAAACTACTTATCTTAGTAACACTCTTAGGTCTCTCCTAGCTCATCATTGCCACTATCTTTGTCGGATCAACTGGGATGCCCTCGGTAAATACCACATAGCCAAGGAACGTCACTTTCTCTAACCAAAATTCGCATTTACTTAACTTGGCATACAGTTGATGCTCTCGAAGTGTCTCAAGAGTAAGGCGAATGTCTCGATCATGATCTTCCCGTGTATGGGAATACACCAAGATGTCGTCGACGAATACAATGACACAACGATCTAGACAAGCTCTAAACACCCTATTCATCAAATTCATGAACGTCGCCGGTGCATTCGTCAAGCCGAATGACATGACAAGGAACTCGTAGTGCCCATACCAAGAGAAAAGAGGAGAGATGGATGGTATGACCGTACACTTCCAAAGAGGAGAGAGAAAGGGGCATGAGCTAGAGGAGAGGAGAGAGAAAACGTTGGAATTAATCACCCTCCCAAGGGTGGACGTCCATCTCTATATATAGAGTTCCTTGGATTGATTTCTTGCAATCTAAGACTCTTCTCATCCTTATTTAATCCAATTAGAATTTCCTCAAAATTTTTCTTAATGATTATTCCTAATTAATTAGGATTTATCTTAAAAGAAAATAGTCTTATCCATTAGTAACAAACTAATGGAATCCTAATTAATTAGAGAATCTTTAATTAGTAACTAACTAATCTTATCCTTATCCAATAAGGATTCATTGATTAGTAATAAACTAATGGAATCCCAAATAAATAGGAAATCTTTAATTAGTAACTAACTAGTCTTATCCTTATACAATAAGGAATCATTAATTAGTAACTAACTAATTAAATAATAAATCTCACATTGAAGTGGGCGTCCCACCCTAGGTGGGCCCCACTTCCACACGCCCCTTCAAGAGTTCCAAACTCCTTTAGGTCATCTTTTGATCTTTATCAAAATTCTCAATGGGTCCTACCCATTTGGTTTATCACATCCTATGTGATGTCACCTATTAGAGCTTCACTATACCATATAGTGATTTACTTAGAGAAATTAATTAATTAAATTAAATTAAAAGCTTTAAGAATGTCCTAGTGTGTGGGATGTTAGACATGATGCCCAGAAAAGTCTTTTAGATTGTTACACTTTTATTCATTTGATTAATAAAGATTTCTTAATCTATTGTGTATTCATTATGGGTGGGTAATTGACCATAATCATGAGATGATCTATACGATATGAGATATCGATAAAGGTCCATAGGATATATTCTAGGAAAGTTATGTGATTAGATTATCATAGGCAAATATAACTTTCCGATTCCTTATACCTTATATAGTCATAGCTGTGGGTGAAGCTGAGCACTTCACTTATATGATTGCCAGAATGCTAAGATGTTCTCAATAGTTGAGATGTAGTTCTATCTCGAACTATTGTAGTGGAGACTACACATCAGCATATGGGTGCTTAAATGTACACTGACTGATTGTATTCAATGAGAGGCCTCTTACATAAACATACTATCAGATAATTGGTCTCTCATTTACATTGAACAATTTCGATGATCCTTAGATCTGATGAGTTCATCTATGACTGAACAGTGATCTGACTGTTTTGATTCCACCAACGTATTTTCTAACTTATAAAATACAATACAGTGATAGTTGGATCGTCAGAAATCCATGCTCATTAATTTGAGAGATTATCCAAGTTCTGGGTAAGACAGTTGATTAAGTTCAAATCCTGCGCAGGTGATTTTGAAAACAAACTAAGTTTTGAAATATACTTTTATTAAAAGGTATTATATTTATAAAAGTACTAGTAAGAAACCCGTGCGATGCACGGAAATATCAAAAATAAAAAAAAGGTGAAGAAAGAGATATAACTGTAAATATTTAGCAGTAATAAAATCTATTTTTTAATATAATTTTTTTTAAAAATAATTTATTAAGTTACTAAAATTCAATCATGAAAAGAAAATAAAGACATCAATCAAAAAAGAAAATTAAACGAAAAAAAATGCACCAATATAGTCTTTGGTAGATCTTTTACCCAAGTAAGCCCCGTTTGATTGGAGCATCATTAAAGTTAGAAGATTGAGCCGACTTATAAACCATTTCACATTTTTTGCTAGGAAATTGTTAGAAGCTCCATCATTAGATTTACCAAAAAAAAAAAACTCAAATGCAAAATGTTGATACTCTTTTAAGGCCCATTAGGAAGGCATCAGATTACCTCTAGAGCACGCCCGAGGCCCATCCTCGGGCGTCCACTCATCATATGTTAAAAAGATGGAGAGATATTAACTGGGAAGAAGTCAAAAAACAGGGGAGAAAATGAAATGACTTCTTCCCTTTTTAGTGCCACATGCCGGTTGATGAGTGGACGCTTGAGGCTGGGCCTCGGGTGTGCGCCAGGGGTAATCCAATGTGCATTAGGAAATGGACTTGAGCTGAGGTCCATCTCCCCAATTAATGGTCCCTCCCCCTAAAAATCTAATTTTAAATGACGTTGTGACTGCTAGTAATATTCGCTTTTTCATTGGCCCAATCACTCTTACTGTGGTTCTAACACATGTCCACTAATAGGTGTTAGGGTAATTTAAACATGTTACATGATTACTGAAATACACTCTACTGTCTCAATCTCAATCATCTATACATCCAACAAAAGAAAAGGGAAAAAAAAGAAGCTATATAGCCATAACAATTTGACACTTATATCAGTTTAGAAAAGGCTATACAGCCATAACAGTTTGGAACGTATATCTACAGCCATGAACAATGGTTTCTGATCCTTATTCATATACAACAATTCTAAAACCTTAGTTAGGGTTAGTGGTTAAAAATTGGTTAATGGACGCGACCTTTTCCCTTGCCATCTGAATTAGAGGTTTAAGTATGAAATTGGTAACTACAACATTGAAGCCATTCATTTCATTCTACAATTTACAGTACTCTATAATTAAAATAAATTTAGACTATAAAATAGTAAGTATGGACCAACGCAGCTTTGAAAAAGAAATCCATTCTATCATTTTAGCAATATTTATTCACTTATTCCGCATATACTCCTTTCTCAAGCCAGTTGCAACTTAGAACGTAAATCATTGTTGCCCATTTTCTTTCATGTTCTACATACAGACTGAAATATTTGGTTAGGCATATGGGGTGGTATTCAACTAATAAAGTAATCAATCCTTGAAAGAACCCATGAGAAGCTTTAGAAGTAGGGTGACAAAGATATACTCTCTCATTGCCACAACCACAGGCACATTTCTTTAGTCATCTCTTACTTACCTCTCGACCCTTCTTTACAAAATTAAAGAAGAAGAAAACAAAGAATCTGGGAGAAGAAATCCAACATGCCCACCTATAGTTTTCGTATAAATCGTGTGTCACAGAGACAAACATAAAGCCATGCACGGTCAGGGGCGGAGCTAGGAATCTCTTGCAAGGGGGGGCTAACAATGGGGGTTCGGGGGCTAAGCCCCCGATTTTTTTTTTGAGTGCCAAGTTTATGGGTCAACACATTTGTTTGTGTCCATTTATAAAGAATATTTTTTTTTTGTCGGAAGTTTAGGGGGGGCTAGAGTCCCTCGTCGCCCCGGCACTGCCCCTTTTCCCAAGCTGCACCCCTAGTTTTACAAAAAAGGTTTTTTTTTTTCAAAATTTCAGGGGGGGCTTCAGCCCCCCCTGGGCCCCATGTGGCTCCGCCCCTGTGCATGGTAACGGTTATAGAAGGATAGAAATTCAAAGAGTTTCATGGAGGAAGAGGGAAATGATAATTCTTATGGGGGAGATAATTTAGGAGAGTAAATTGGTAAGAGATAAAAAAAAATCATTTAAAGAAGGAATATGAGATTTTCTTAGGAATATAGAAAGGTCATTTGTGTAGTTACTGCATAAGGTGATAAATATTGTGGAGAGATTTTAGGTGAGTAAATTAGAATTTGAAATGATTTTTACTTTTAATAGAGAGAAATGGACTGGGTAATGCTTTCGTACCCTCCTTTTCCGAAATGGTAAGAGCGTTTTAAGAAGAGATATTGAGAATGTTTTCTCTAATAAATGAAATGTTTAAAGAAGGGATTTAGGCAATGTTTTCTCTTGGAATTAAATGAACCGTTTCAAGAAGGGATTTAGGAAAGATAAATTGAGAAAAAGATATTTAAGTAGACACCTTCTAAACTTGACACGTGTCCACAAACCCTTTCTAAGGCTGACACGTGTCCATCCACCTGCTTGGGTTTCATAGTAAGTAATTTTCTCAAAATGTTTTTAATGAGAAATTGTTTCTATGGCTTAATCATAAGTCTTGGAAACTTGGATGATTTGCAATAAGCTATGGGTTAGATAGTTTGTCAATCTCGAAGGCTCATTAGAGATGATGTATTTGGAAGGATAAATCGAATTTAAAAGTTCATGTGGCGGGATCAGTAATGGTTAATGTTCATACACTGGGATTCAATTGCAACATGGATATCTCATGTCACTTGCAATTCCGATGTAATTCTTATTTAGGGTCAATGTGATAACATTGGGTAAGCCAAGGTAAGAATGTCGCAGAGCAATCTGTGGAGGTGCTCACATAAGAAATACAAGCTCAATAATTGATTAAAAGTTAATCAATTATTTAAGTGATTAAAAGTTAATCATTTAATTAAATAGATTAAAAGTTAATCTGTGGTTTAAATTAATTATTAATTTAAATCTAGGGATTATTTTAATAATTATTTAATTAACATAATTAAAGGGGAAATGGGTTTGACCCATATCTATAAACCCATTTAATATGGACCTTTAATATGGGCCAAAGCCCATGGGTTTAAACCCTAGGGTGGGGCACCCACTTTGGTATCCTAATTGGATTAAGATTTGTTTAATTGAATAATTGTTGAAATATAATTTCTATAATTATGGAATTAAAATTCAATTGTTGGATTGTAATAAGGATGAAGATAAGTTGTAATTGGATTACAACATGGAGTGCTTAACTCCCCAAAGTCCACGCCCCTTGAAGCTTACACCCACCCTTGTGTAGGGTTTCCTAGTTTGACTAGGATTCCTTTTTTTTGTTGGATGTTGACTTATCCTTTTTAATTAAGGAATCCTCTTGCAATAAGGACTCTTTAATTAGTAGGATTACTATAACTAAAGTAATTATAGATTAAGTAGGAGTTTAATTAATTAATAGTAAGAGTTATTATTAATTAATAAATCCTACTAGATAAGATCAAATTGGAGTAGGATTAGAATATGATCCCAGTCTATAAATACCCCAACACCCTAGACCATTAAGCACTTTTTTCCAGAATTTTTTCTTTTCTCTCCAAAGCGTGAGCCCTAGGGGATACCCCTAGGGATTTTCATGAGCTTCTAAGGTGGTGCAAGTTGGGTTTTGTTTATTCTAGGGTTTTAAACCTTAGTACTTTTGGTGATCGAATGTCTACACCATTACTCCATCTACTTCCTCTTGCTTCTATTCAAAAGGAGATTCTAAAGCTTCGTGGGGATAACGAAGAACAAAGATCGAGCTTCTAGTATTTTTTCGGAGAAATTTCTACAAAGAGTTCTGACGGTTCGAGTGGATTAAGCTTCACCGGTTAACATCATTCACCGAGGTGATATGACTAAAACTCTTAGATAGTTTTGATGCTTTCTATGGTGTTAAGATCTAGGGGACCCAGTTTCCGCATAATTTGTATCCGGATTCCCTTAATGGGATCTAAAGGGATTTCCCATTTTCGGTTGTAGGACCAAGTACTTAACCTTTTTGGTTAAAGTATTGTTACTAGGAAATACTTTCTTACAACTCCATTAGGATCATAGAATTTTATCTATGTCCCTGGACTTCCACTAATCACAATAATGTCCATTAACACAATGTGACTAACCCCCATAAAATAGAGAATTGTTTGCAGGTATTTCTTTTAAAAGACTTGTTTACAGATACATCTCTCCACTTCCAGTATTGTTATCAGCTTACAGAACAATATCTTATACTTTCTTTAATCCCTAGCTTATATTGAGAACTCATTCTCTTTGATGCTTTAGTTAAACTTGGACTTTCAAAACTATTTTAGATATTCTTTAAAATAAATAATAATTACATTTCTTTTATATAGAAAATATACTTCTCGATAAAACCATTTCATCGATAAATACTAGCGTTAGGTTTTTCAAGTCCGGTTTTGACAATATCAACTCAATATAAATTACTCTACAAGAGTAGTGGAATCTTTGTTGAGCGTACACACACTTCTTCTAATATAGCGTACATAACCCAACGAGCCCGTATTCAGTCCGGTGTGTCGGACATTGTAAAAACCCAAATTCAATTCCTCGGCATTTGTGCCATTTATATGAATTTCTTAGAATATGTGTCCGATTTTAAAATGCATGTGTTCCTATGAGAATTAATGTGAAATGCCTAGATGTAATAACTCCTTATATAATAATATAGTAATTGATTTATTATTATTATTAAATTCAAAGTTTCGAGTTTAAGAGATCACCTCATTGTCAAAAATTAGGTTAAGGTATCTATTTTCTAATTTGTAGGAGTGTAGGGTTTAAACTTTGGTTTACAGTATTAATCCAAATGTTTTGAAGTTCCCTTTCACCTTTATCCCACTTTATGGGATATTTTGACCTCTAAGAACAAATAATTGGGACTTGTTTATTAGACAAGAAATTGTTTCCATTCGAATGACGGTTCCAACGCAAGTTGAATCGTTCAATTCCGATAACCGAGTCAAAAGTTATGGACAAAATACCAAAGGCTGTTCTGAATTTTTAAAATAAAAAAAAAATTTGGGGGGATCGATCGCCCAAAGCGGGATTTTCCAAAAAATCGTGATTTTGACCATTTTTACCTTCCCTAGGGTTCCCAAACTCTATAAATACCTCCTTAACTCTGAATTAGGTTTTCTAGAGCCTCCTAAACATAAAAAAGAGAGAAAAGAGAGTATTTTGAGAGATTCAAAGAAGGAAAAACCTAGAGATTTTAAGGATTCAACCAAAGAAGAAGGAGAGAGACTTGAGGATCTAAATCGAGACCCATTCGCAAGTGTAAGATTGTAGGGAAGCGATCAAGAGAGGTAAATAACTTTCCCTAGTTCTCAATTTTATAACTATTAATCTAAAGTATGAATCTAATGATAAGATCTATGTAAAGAACGTGATTAAGATGTGAATAACGTAAATAGTAATCCCTAATTCTTAGTTTCATGAATATTAATGTAAAGTAAGATTTAAAAAGGTAGATCTAAGTAAGAACTTGAATACAAATGAGATTTATGAATTTCTATCATCCCTTATGTATGTTTTCTTAAGAATTGTTAAAGTAGGATGTGAATAACATAAGTAGGATGTGAATAACCCTATTGATATTATATTTTATGCAAGAATAAAGGGAAAGAAAATTATGGAGATATGTGAATGTATGTAGTAAAAGGGATGTATGCCGGAGATTGGGTTGAATGATGGTATGTAGAAAGGATGATTTTTATATTTTTGTATAAATGAGTATTTTATGATTACATTTTATGTATGAATTACTTGAAACCAATGTATGATGAATGACCCATTATGAGTTTTAACGATCGAAGAACCATGATGATGTATGATCTATGGAAGTAAGATTCATGAACATAGGTTATTATTGTGATTGTAAGAACCCTGATTTATTGATGTTTAAATTATAATCTATAGAATTTATATGCACAGTGATCGATAATGGATGTAAGATATGAATTACTGCATGAGTAATATGCATTCGGGTAAATAAGCTTTGGTTAGGGTTTTGGTGGCTTTAGGATTTTATTATGGTGATGGGAATTGCTATGATGGATTCCCGATACCCTCGACCTATGATCGAGTGTCAAATTTAACCGAAAGTTATTACTATTTTCAATCACAACAATATAATATACATACGCACGATGTAATAATAAATACAAGAAAGTAAGAGTCACATAAATAAGATTTCATGAACAAGTTTTCTCATAAATAATGAATACTAACAAAGTAAGTAACCAATGGTACATTGCACCCTGCTTCAAATATAAATTAACCAAGGGTACATGATACCCAGCTTTAAGTGTAAGCCCATCGATGGTATATCATATCCGACTTCAAGTATAAGTTATGCAAGGGTATGTTATACCTGGCTTCAAGTCTAAGTGACAAGGATGCTAGTGTCTGGCTTCAAGATAAGTTTCCAAGGATACTAGTTATCTGACTTTAAGGAAGATATCAAAAAAAAATAATAATAAGAAAAATAAGGATGCTAGTGTCTGGCTTCAAGATAAGTTTCAAATGTACTAATTATCTGGCTTCAAGGAAAGATATCAAAGAAATTTTTTTATAAAAAAAATAAGAAAAAAAAGGATGCTAGTGCCTGGTTTTAAGATAAGTTTCCAAGGGTACTAGTTATCTAGCTTCAAGAAAGATCTCAAAGAAAAGTAAGAAAAGAAGAAAAGTAAGATAAGTTAGAAAAGTAAGATATGAAAGACAAGTAAAAAAAAATAAGATAAAAAAGAAAAGTCAAGTAATAAGACAAGTAAGATATGTACAAGGGAACACATAAAAGAATTGAAAATAAAAGATGTTTCCGCACTCTGATTTATGTATGTGAATTGTAATTGAACTGTCACTTTAATGCATATTATCATTATAATATTGTTTACTATGGATTGTTATATACGCGGATTAACTTGTTACTCAGCCGATAACTTTTGTTGTCGACAGGTTCGAGATTTGATAAGTATAACCGCCTTGAGTTGAAGAGGAGTACATAAGGAAGATCTTGTAGGTGATCATCCTGAAGAGGAAAGATTTCGATTGATGATTTTACTCTTATTAGAAATTGTTTAAATTCCAGAGATATTGTAATTAGTTTATTATGTTTAGTTTTAAATTGAGATATTTAGATTTGATATGGTTAATTACAGAGTTGAGAATCACGAGGATGATTCAAATTATGTAGGTTCAGTTTAATTGCAGATTTTAATTGATATTCAGTTGAGGTATTAAATGTTATTTTATTGAAGAAATTTTTAAGTTCAGATTTTGATATGCCTTTAAAGCTCATTAAGTGGATTAAGTCAAGAAAGTCACGTGCCAAAGTTTCACATTCTCTTAGGGGAGATTTTGGGGTGCGACAGACATTGACGATTGACTACATCAAAGCTATATAGATAAATACTAGAGAAAATGTCGACCTCTCAGGTTAAGGACAATCTGTCAAATGGACTACCCCAGATATATAAACACTATATTTATAAGGGTACCACTGAGCGATCCAGTTGCAATATAAGTACTTCTTACTTATATCCACATCTTAGTTAAGAGACCATTCTCTCAGTGATTGAGATTCATCACTTCATCATATGAAACTAACAATGTGTAAGTAGGAATACATTGTCCATATGTATCCTGAATAACTTATAACAATTCTAGGTTTACAAGGAACCGGAAAATCATATCTCCTTAGCAATTAGTTAATAACTAATTAGATGATTTTCCTACAATGTTACCTAATGGACAAAGTAGTCTCATCTAATGAGATACTTTTAATATGTTACCAAATGTAGAAGACAATGTGTGAATGTAAAATATGTTTTTATTTATTAAGTAAACTAATACAATTCCGGAATGACTTTCATAGGCATATACGTCTAACAGACATTTCAATTTGGATAGTGTGAATACAACTTTGAAGTAACCAAGCTTTTGGAATTACACATATACTTCTCAAATTGTTTTATATAATAATTAGTTTTGTTCATCAACACTTTATACAGGTACAAAGTCAACATATAAGTTCAAGATTCACAGCGAAGTGCATGGTTGACCTCATTTAACGACAAAGCATCACAAATATTTGGTCGTTTAGCAAATGAACTCAACGAATTGCTACATAAAGTAATTGCTATTGTTGCAAATACCTATGATGCATTAAATCCTATCTTAAATAATTATTAAAACTATTGCAATTTATTTTGCAGGAAAACAGGGATGAGCTACTAGACATCTTAATTTCAGAAATTATTTGGAAGCAACATTTATTCATCATCCGAGGAAGGCAATCACCTTAGGAAAATTCAAGAATACAGAGACTAACAGTTGTTGCATCCAAACCAGTGGACTTTATTGAAGAGATGCAATTTATGCTATATGAAATTACTTTAGGGAGTGCTGCACGTTGCCCAATGTTTTGAAAATCATATGTAGTCACAGTTCATACTATTTGGACATACATTAGTTTTATGTTTCGCTTAGTTTGTTTTGACATAACTCTCTATATAGCATATCTTTTATATTGGTATAAAATAAATTGATTTTGGTTAATGTATACTATAAACTCTGACATTACTATTGAACCAGATTTCAGATTTTATATGGTACGTGCACAAGTGTTAAGTTGATTACAGCTACCACTGAGATTATTAGTATTCTGGTATACATGTAATTCATTGATTTATATGTGACTTTCATAATTTAAGATATTAGATGTAGGTTGTTTCGCCTAAGAAAATATGAAGCCGATACCTTTAATAGTTTACTTACTCTTTTTCAATACACAGGTGCACATAATACTTCTATAGATGAATTACTATGATTTGGCATCGCTAATTATAAAATATCCCAATAGAAATGCACAGGCTTATTGATTCCTCATGAACGGTCAGTATTGACTTTTAATTTTTTTTTTACAATTTTCAGTTTTTAATAATAAAAAAAATTACGTTCACCATACAGGCAAGCTACTTGTAGAGACCCGAAATTTAATTTCTTGGTATTCGTATCAATTATTTTAATATTCTTGGTTGTCATGATTAATTTATTACATAAGTTTAAAATTGGAACAATTAAAGTAGCATGAGGGTGTTTTATAAATTAATCAAGTGAAAAATAGACGAAATCTCCTTTATCATAAGAGAGGCATTTTGGTCATTTTGTGCAATCCAAAATTTATGAAAATTTTAATGTAGATTCTATATGACCTAAAGTAGCTATGGTTAAAATTTCAGGTTAATCCGATAAGAATTGAGCTCTATAGAATTATTCAAAATGTAGTGGTAAAACTGTAAATACGATGAACAGTAACCACGTGAACAGTACCGCGTGAACAGTAACCGTGAATAGTGTTTTAGCAGTTCTTATCACTTTCTAACTCTGGTATTGCCTATATAAAGACCCTAACTCATGGATTTTAGGTATTTCATCATTCTAAAACTTATTAGAGAGAAAAATAGAAGAAAAACCTATGAGTTCTCATTAAAGAGAGTGAGAGAAAAGGGTTTTGGAGAGATCCAAGAGAAGAAATCAAAGGTGTTGCAAGGAAAAAGTACAAAAAGGCTTAGATCCATCCCATTCGCAAACGTTTTAATTGTAGGGAAGCGATCGTGAGAGGTAAATACGACTTCCTTCCTCTCAATATAGGGATTATTGATACAAATATGATGAAGAAATAGATCTAAAGTAAGAACGACAATAGTAAATATGTTTTTATTGTTTTAAACTATGATGAAAATTATATATGAGGATTTTATGATGTTTATACTCAGATTTTCTCATGGAAAATTATATATGATGATTTTACGATGTTTATACCCAGATTTGTTTTATGGAAAATATATATGATGATTTTTGTAATGTTCTAAATCAGGATTTTCCCTTGAAAAATCTATAGACGATGTTAGAAAATTTTAGATCTTGGTTATCTGATGGATAATATATATATGATGAATAGAGAACACTTTAGGTGGGATTTTGGGGCGCGACACTACTAGTGTAGTATGAATACAAACACAAGGTATTAATAATAAAAAATGACTTCACTGTGTCTGTGTTTGTGTTTGTGTTTGGTAGTAGTAGGATCGAGGATGGCTTCGGATTTTCTCCGGTGGATGCTCGAGTTGGGCGTCCACACATCACTAGAAAGAAGCCCGTGCGATGCACGGAAATGCTAGGAGAAAAGAATAGTTTATAATTCATGGAATAGTTTTAAATTAATTAACCTGAAATATAATCTAAATAATAGATTTAAGAAAAAAACAATAAAATAATTTGGGGAGTACTGCTACCCCCTCTAAATTTGCCTAACCCTTGTAATTTTTTGGTGCAAGAATGCAAAGATCAAGTCCAACAAAAAATCGATTTCTTATATAGAAAATGAGAGCTTGCACTAAAAGAGAGTGAGGATAGATAATTTAAAATCATAATTTTGGTAAAAAAATAAAAATATTAGCAAATCAAATATAATCACATATTATGTTGCATCTGCTAAATGAGATAGGATCACAGCCAATTGCAATTGCATATGTGGTGATGTTGATTGAAACATGAAAAAAAAGAAATCAAAATTTGAAGTTCTCACTCATTTCTCCCATCCATTCAATATCAGCCAAATATGAACAATTGAATTGGCGTGAATGCAATTTAATTGGCTTTAATTGGCTGTGATCCTATCCCCTGCTAAATAGACTACGACCCTAAGGATGCAAGCCATGTCCCCACCAAATTTAGAAAGAAAATAATCACCTCCTCGGTCGGTGACGCGAGGAGGTGCGTCTCGGCTCCTCTTTCCTTGCCATGTGTCCCTTTGTTATCCTTGTTTTAAAACTATGGTTAAGATTCAGTCACCCCTAGGGTTCACCGATGTACCATTGGTTTTTAGAAAAATTAAATAAAAAAAGTTAACCATAAGATTAAAAAAAACTAACCTGGGTTTATGGCTTTTGAAGTGCTGCTTTGTGAGAGCGAGGAGCAATAGCTCGATCCTCGCCAGTGGAGCAGACTATTGCTCAATTTAGAAATAAGCTACCGGCCATGTTCCATATTGCTTTCCAGCCTAAGCATTTTGATAGCCTAACATACTGCATATAATGCATAAAAAACTGTATGTAGGAGATTTAAGGCATAGCAATGGGAAGACAATCGACGCACCCTTGGTATTGATCCAAGAATCTCCCATATAGTGAGGAAATACGTTATCATTGGGATAAGCCCACGATGTGAGCAGTAGTCTTGTTGGCAACATAAATTCATCGATAAACGAAAAACACAGAGACCACAGTCACTTACCAGCTTTGCAAACAAAGAGTGGATTTTAAAAAGAAAAAATCCCTAGTTTCAGTCGCCTCTATACTTTGTGTGTTTCGTAAAACAATCATGATTGATCATTGACGAATGAATGATCCAATACTATGTACCATAAATACCAAAGGAGCTTTAAACAACTTCATCTCCTTGGAAGAGCAACCAGAAAATTTAAGGTATAAGTAGAACTTCAGTCGGTTTACCAATTGCCATGTAATCCTTTTTAAAATGACGTGCACAACCAAGCTTCATAGGAGTTTACAGTGTCAATTATAATTCAAGCTCTTGTACCGAAAAGTTTTTTTTAAAAAAAACTATACCTCAAGCACGTTAACCACAAGAAGGCACCCGTAGATATGGTAGAAAGTTAGACATGCAGAGAAACCTGATGCAGTTGGTGGCAAAAAAAAAAACAATGCAAAGCATAACTGCAATTCAAAACAAACAAAAAGGAACAGGTGATACTTAAGAAAGATGCCACCCAAAAAAAATAAAAATAAAATAACTCCGCAAAAATTATGAAAAAGCATAGAAATAGCAAATAGATGGAAACACGGTGTTTTTATTGACAAAAAAAGAAAAAGTAAAAGGAAAGTGACCTCTCCGAGTTAAAGATGAAGATGCTCTAAGCGCAATACAGTTTTTTCCTTATAACAGACGGCAACTGCATTGATCGAAATCCACAAGTTTTTTCTCTATCCGATGCTCCCTTCATTGGCTTCCTTTGTTACAAACCTTCCACTTCCACTTCCTGTTCTCCATCTCTTCCTCATATTCCATCATCGGCCGCCACCTATATTAATTCTCTGACTTCTCAGCGCTTCAACTCACTCAATCTCTCTATAATCCTTCCACTTGGGGCCTTTTTATTTACGTATTTGAATCACCTTTAAAACCGCTGCGCATGAGAAACCGACAATTAAACTTCATCTATTGAAAAGAGTATAGTAATAAGTCGTTTTGATTACCATGAGATTTGGTTTTGAGTCAGATTTGGGAGCCGTCGTGTGGTGTGAGATTGAAGCTAGCCTTTTGGGAACAAATGCACAGAGATGTATACAAATAGCCATTTATAGCATAACACCAGCCATATGATCTCAATCGGCATGAACCAAAGGGCGTAACTGAAATGGTAAACAACGGCCATATGATCTCAACCGGCATCAACCAAAGGGCATAACTGAAATGGTAAACAACGGCTATATTATCTCAACTGGCGTCAACCAAAGGGCATAACTGAAATGGTAAACAGTGGCTATATGATCTCAACCAGAATCCACCAAAGTGCATAGCTGAAAAGATAAGTTTTAAACAGCTACTAAGGTTTCTAAAACATGTTTTCAGATAGTTGGGATTCGTGATAGTCAAGGGGTTGTTGTTTATTAAGCGTTGGTGATTTGGGGAGTCGGATAGAGAAGAGGAGATGAGGATATACGTGTATGTTGAGGGTGGAATTTAATCCATATGTTGAGGAGTTGTGTCCTGTGAGTGGAGATGGGGAGAGACGTGTTTGTTGAGGGTTGCCGCGTGAATTGTGTCCAATGTGAACAGTTGCAAGGAAGTGAACAGGTTAGCTCTGAACTCTTCCAACAGGTATGAATAAAAAAGAATGTTTAATAGTATTGGTTCACTCCCTAAAATCGCTCCCAAATTGCCACGTTGGCCTCCCCACCCTGGCTTTCATTAGTAGTAATTCGACATGAAGATCCTGCCCGTGCGCCCACATGTCCAATGATGTGTGGACGCTCGAGCGTCGGACGTCCGCGAGAGAAAATCCGAAGCCTGGATTAGATTCGTTACAACTGACCAGAGCACGGAAGTGAAATTTCAAAAAATAAAAAATCAATCAAAATACAGATATTTTTTCAAATAAGGGCCACGTTTCGTTTCATAAGGCAACGGGCAAATACTCGTCTCTCTCTCTCTCTCTCTCGTTCTGTTTGGTCTTTTCTCTTCGATCCCTTCGTGAAGCTTCGTCCATGGCTTCTTCGAGTTCTGGAAACACCAGGTAACTCCAATTTTCTCTGTCGAATTCTGGCCAAATCAACTCTAATTCCGTTCTTGTGGCCCTCCTCGACTCACATTACACGGAACTCTCAGAGCTCGTCGAGAAAGCTCTGCTTCTGCAAACCCTAGAAGACGCTGTCGGAAAGCACAAAATCACCATTTTCGCTCCCAGAAACGAAGCACTGGAACGCGATCTTGACCCGAAGTTCAAGCGATTCCTTCTCGAGCCAGGTAATCTTAGATCTCTCCAGACTCTGTTAATGTTTCATATAATTCCAAACCGAATCGGATCGAACGAGTGGCCGATGACAAACGCCGAGTCAACTCGGCACAAGACGCTCTCTTACGATCATCTTCACCTGACGTGTAAGGATTCCGATAAGAAAACCGTCGATGTCGCAACAGTCACCATCCAGACGCCGTCATCCGACCCGACGGCGTGATTCACGGCATCGAACGACTGTTAGTGCCACGATCCGTGCAAGAGGATTTCAACCGTCGGAGAAATCTCCGATCAATATCTGCCGTCTTACCAGAAGGAGCACCGGAGGTCGATCCGAGAACGAACCGGCTAAAAAAACCGGCCACTCCGGTTTCCACCGGTTTGCCTCCGGTTCTGCCGATTTTCGACGCCATGGCTCCTGGACCGTCTCTGGCGCCTGCGCCTGCACCTGCACCAGGACCTGGTGGACCGCACCACCACTTCGACGGCGAAAGCCAGGTCAAGGACTTCATCCAAACCCTCTTGCATTACGGTGGATACAAAGAAATGGCCGATACATAAATCAAACAAAAACTGTTCGTTTCTTCTTCCACTTGTTCTAATTTTCCCTCTCATCTATGTTTCAGATGCTTGTTTCTTCGCTTGGAGATGAATCCTCAATGGTCAGAGAAGCTTCCATGGCCGCTTTCAAGGATATCGTAATCGCAGGAATCCACTTCTGGTTCTGGATTGTTACTCTACTGTTTCTCGAGTAATCTTTTCCTGTTTGTTTATTTGGATTCTAAATTAGTGTTCCTTCCCCTTTATCACTCCTCTTTCTTCTCTTGGGGCGTAATCAGATTTCGTAAATATTTTAGCGATTCGGAAACATGGCTGGCGAAGTTCACTAAGATTGCTACTTCTGAGATTATCTCATCTAAGGTACTTTCCTTACACCTTCTCTAGAACTGCCTCAGGCTAATAGTTTTCTTGTTGTATTTTGGTCGCAGTAATTTAAATTTTAGAGTTTTTTTAGGGTTTTGCTGTGTAAAATATTAAAAATACCATTCTGAACAGATTTGCAATATTACTAATTAAGGTCGATCAGGACTCTCCTGCAATTAGTGATGATTTTCAGGTCTGTTTTGATGACCCAACGGTTCTGTGAGATTTTTTTTAAAGAAAATTGATTATAAATCAGTTTTAGATGGAGAGTGAGAGGGAGGGTAATTATGTATTCGAAGCCTGTGTGAATGATTACTTTTTCCCCTTAATTTTGATTTTTTGAATTGAATCTGCTGGGCAAAACCCATGGTTTTGTGATATTTTAAAAAAATGGTTATCAATCGGTTTTAGATGGAGAATGAGAGGGAGGGTAATTATGTTTTTCGAAGCTTGTGTGAATGATTATTTTTTTCCCTTAATTTTGATTTCTGAATTGAACCTGTTGGGCAAAACCCAAATGCATGTTTCTATTAATGGTTTTTTGAAATGATTTAAATTTTCAAGTTAGAACTTAGCTATGTTTTTCAATTTTATATTTATGTTCTTTTACAAATTATGATGAAAAGATAGATGAACTTATATACTATTGTTTCTTCTTTTAATATAGGCTTGAATTGATCTCTATAGATGTTGAGACTATGTGCAAAGTATGAATGTACGTTCATTTGATTTTTCCTCTTATTCACATAGGAATGCATGATTATAGTTCTTAAAATAATTAATTCGCCTTCAGTCCAACCAGAGCATTTATATAATCCAAGTATGGAATATCGTGGCTGCTCAAAATGGCCTATCATACGTTTTGTTGTTTGGTATCGTAAATACAGGTAGATGTGTTAGTTTCAGTAAGCGATTTTTGGAGTTCAATTAGATGACCATAGTTTTTGTAATCTAATCTTGAGCTAACGATCCTATGATAGCCCTTTTCGAACATCCATGAAATAGAATTTTATTCTATCATTTTCACCATTGAGGAGGAGGTATCAGAAAAGATATTGGGTGTTGTATCTCTATCTCCATAATGAAAGATCCTGTTATGGGTATAGATAAACTTGCTGCTACATAGAGGAAATCTGCCCATACCCATAAAAGGATCTTTCATTATTATCTCTAAATTGGCCATACTGTAAATTACAAACTAACCATCTCCTCCTTTTTCTCAACGAATTCTTATTTTGGAAGAATAATTATGAAAAATGAGATGCGAAACTCGGCCCTCTCCCTTTTCTTGGGCTCAGAATAAGAAAACTGAACCTTTTGTTTATCTCTCCCTAAGATTTCTTTAGCAAAAATCATCTCATTATAATTTTATCCTTTTAACAACCGCCTATAAGTTAGTGACACTACAGTCTCTCTCATTTACAATATTCTTATGGACCTAATTACAAATTTCATATGGACCTAACTGGTGGTTTACCATCAAAGCAACTGGTGTTCATTGGTGGATCTGGGCCCACACCTCAATTTGGAAATTCTTTTATGTCAAGAGTCAAGACTGAAGACAGTTTATTTTCTGGACCAGTTATTAAATTTTCAGTCATTGTCCGAAAGAATATAATAGATTAGGTCCAGGTCCACCTTGTAACGGTCATCTGATGGAATGTTTCATGATCAAGTAGTTCTCCTTTATGAGACCATTGATTCCATGCATCACACAGGTTAATAGTGAAATAATGAGCAATTCATGATTGAGATGATGTGGACGTTTATTGAGAGCCTAAGTAGGAGGTTCACCATGCTCTGAGAACTTAAGGTGTCCTGAGGTATCAAGGATTAAAATAATGGATGCTACCAAGTATATACATCAACAACATCGGATGCCATTGAGAAGTATTCCTGGGAGGCCACTTTAGACATCTTCTAGGACAATTGTGGTTGTGCATGCTCCACCATCTGCCTCTTAATAGTTTTCTTGTTGAATTACATCTAATGTGCAAGTTTCAGTATGCGATTTTTGGAGTTCAATTAGATGACCATAGTTTTTGCAATCCAATCTTGAGCTAACGATCCTATGATAGCCCTTTTCGAACATCCATGAAATAGAACTTTATTGTATCTTTGGGGTATCCTTGACGTAGCTCTTCTCTTCTTTGACGTTCCAAATGGGTTATTCTTGTTCACCAATGTTTTCTTCTCGTAACGAAGTGTCGTCATCTTCAAAATTATCATTGCTACTGCTACTGCCCGGTTCGACGTGCTCTTCTTCTTCTTAGCCTTACAAATGCAAAAAAAAAATAAAAATTCAATTAGATAAGTGAAACCCAAATCAATTTTACTTAAATTAGCAATACTCCAAAGGATCATAGGAAAATTTTTGGAGTTAGAGATAATGGAAAACATACCAGACAGTAATGGCGGATGTCACAGAATCCTGAGGGGCCTTGAATTCCGTGGGCATAGCACTATAGGTAAGGAAAAACTTGTGAGAAAGCAGTGGGAGATATGAAGAATGAACCCAAGTTTTGGATTACTGTAAGAGATGGAATGGTGGATTCAAATTTGGTAGAGTAGACGCGTGGGGTGGGGGCTGTAACTAACTTATCTAGTAGGGGACTCTCTTCAAGGTAAGAGAGAGAGAGAATGGATTTGATTTCGTTGGGGTTTTGGCTGAGGATGGACTCTTAGGGTGGGGTTTCCAATGATAAACAAACACACGCACTTTCATGCAAGGCCTTAGAACGCAACACCTGTGTTGCAAGTGGCTGATCAGATAAGTATCTGACCCAAAGTGATACATGGCATCCACAATGAACCCCATTTTTGTCCCATTTGATGGTTTTAGATGTGATTATGCACTTCCTGACAAGTCCTAGATGCTTGGACTGCAAGAATACCTATGGGCTTTCTAGTACAGAGACTGAAAGGGAACTGCTATTTAGTCTAGCTGACTAGAAAGAGACCTGTAATTGGTCATTCATTTTATTTTAGTCGTCTTTATCGTGTTATTTCTACACATTGCATCGCACAGACAAGCACATGTAATTTAATAATTATTATTCATTGTTTTCGTTGCTTATATTTCCTAGCAAGATAGTTAGAATCATCATCCTTCCCACCCCTTACTGAGGAAACAGCTTCTATGAGTAAGATAGTAGACTTCAACTTTTCTAGATCGTTAGTTATAATTTTTCTTTTGTACAATCTCATACAGAAGTTTAATATTGAAAAATCTAAGATATGAATAAATAAGTTACGTGACACAATTGGATTTTAGAAGTAAAGGTTGATAGGTAAGACCAGGATTCCATTATCAGCCTGATGTTGGACAGTAAGTTTACTTTTTTTCTTTCTTGAACTTTGTTCTGGAGTTTGGACTGATTGCTGTTCATTTTGATTTTGTTTATAATCTTTTCCTCACATTACCTATCTCAGTCTCCTGGGGGACAAGGTTAGCAATTGAAAAGTGGAGTAGACAGTTTAGGTCGAGTATTGACCCACTCGCAGGGGGGTAAGCTGACAAGGTAAGCACAGCATAAGGGGCTCAGCTTTAAGTCAAGAAGGGCAGGGGAAACGAAACTCTTGTCTTGGGGAAGCGATCCCGAAAGCTTGAGTGCTGTTCATTTTGATTTTGTTTATAATATTCTCCTCACATTACCCATCTCAGTCTCCTGGGGTTAAGGTTAGCAATTGAAAAGTGGAGTAGACAGTTTAGGTCGAGTATTGACCCGGAAAGTGGGTGATAGTACAATTGGAGTATCACTACCCAATTTGTGCCGGACATTTATTTCCATCTAGAGTTATATTCTGGTTAATGTAATCTGTCACTGGAGAGGAGTTTTAAGACTTTATTCACATCATCAAACAATTACAATTTTATGTATTCTAGTGGCTTAACAAATATCTTTTGGTGCTGAAGTGGGAATGACCTTTTTTTTTTCCGTAATGTTCAAGAGTTTTGTTCAGTGCTTTATATCCAATTTTAGTGTAGTGGTACTCGAAATTGGTAATGACCTTCTTAGGCTACCTCTCAAGTTTAAGTTTAGTTGGTTGTTGACCTGCTGTCTTGGGGATGTTTCTATTGGTCTTATTATTGGGCTTCTTTCACCTGCAATTTTTTTTTCTTGAATGAGAACAAAAAATATCAGTTAAACTTGGTAATTCTATTTGACTTACATTTTCATATAGTTAATCACCTAGTTGGTATAAGGCTATAAGATTCAATGTCGCATGCTTTGACAGAAGATATTGCTCTGAATAAAATAACTCTGGCATGATTCATATAGACGACACCGAATAGTTGGGGATAAAGCTTTGATGATTATGTGTGCAGTGTGGTAAGTTTGTAATGAATTTCTTCTAGCCGGAGAACAATGTTGCAATTCTTAGTGCCAAAGTGCAAATTCATGTTACTTCCTTTTGCCTTTGGTATGCACCTATGATTCATCTAGTAGGTGTTGGTTTGAATAGTAAATTTTTACACCAGTTCTTTAAAATAACTGACATTAACAGAATGCTAAAGGTGGATGCAAACCTTATTCTATATTAGGGTGAACTTCACCTTTCGTTTATTATCTTATATCCTAATTTATTTTTAATGCTTGGTTAATATATCTGATTTTAATATTTATTTATTTTTCTAATTTACCTTTTTGTGCAGGAACTCAATGGTGTTTGGCAAAGGGCTGCAGCAGGTCTACTTGTTTCGATAGGCTCTCATGTACCTGATCTGGTAAGCGTTGTTGATGTAATGGATTTTTTTGTTGGTTGTAGCTATCAACTTGGTTACTTGTTTCAAATCGAGGTGTGGTTTCATAGTAGGAAATAGTGGCTATTCTAAATTTGTGTGAACATCAATTGAGCCTACTTAGCCTTTTTTTGGTTGGGGGGGGGGGGGGGAATTTTTCTTTCATTGATCCAGGCGTATTTGGTTCCTTGAGGATGGTCAACCAACTATGTGTCTTTTATTTCACTCAATTCCTGCATTTTCCTTTTGGTAATGAGCTTGTATTGTATCATAATAAATGTAACAAAATGTGCAAAAATTAGGAAGAGAAGGGTTTTTCTAATTGAGACATTGCCAGGCTTTGCTTAGGTGATACCTAGGCAACCATTCATGCAGTGTAAGGATTTTAGTGAGCTCGACGATTCAAGAGATTGCTTCCCCTGTATGGGTGATTTTTCAGTTATGTTTCAAGAGATTTCTAGGTCGGTCACTAGATTTTTCAGTAACGTTTCTCCAATTTGTCTAATTTAATATATGCAATTCAGACACAACTGGTAAACTGGTTATGCATTAAATTATATACTAGTTTGGTAATACTTGTAATCTTAGTATCTATGTGCTGGCTTACCTACTTACATTACTTTGATGAAAAGTTTATAAGTTCCCCGTTTTGTGAATACTTTTTGTTTATAACTTCCACATTTTGTTAAATATTTTCTTATAATTATAAGTACCACGTTTTGTGAATACTTTTTTATTTATAACTTCCACAGTCTGTTAAATATTTTCTTATAACTTTAGTTGTTGAATATTTCTTTCTCTTTATGGCACTTATTTCCAAGGAAAATTGAATATTACTTGTCTATGTAATACTCTTGTTCTTTTCTCGTAGGCAGGTTTTTTGGCTTCTTCTAGTGAAGCTTGCTATATTTTGATTTGGTAGATGATGGAAGAAATTTTCCTTCACCTATCTGGGCCTAATTCATCTCTACCAGCTGTCGTGCCCCAAAATACCCCCTAGGAGCTAGGATACTTTGGCGACGTGACTTGAACTTAAACCAACCCTGCAAAGAGTATACAAGGTATGCCAAATAGTGATCCAGAAAATTTCTTTAAAATAAATGTAATTCCAAGTGTCAACATAAACAACGACTGAATAAAATACAATTTTCACATGGGGTACCATTGCTTGAGTTACCTACTCAAGCTCACATGAAAAATCCCCAAAAGAAAATTCCAAAATACATGTCTCTCTCTCTCATTTCAACCCTATGGCCACAGGCTAGCCCCTAACATCTGGCTAACCGTCCGAATAACCTCCTGCTCTCCCTGAGCTACCTCAATCTAGGGACCAGAGTCCATATATCGCATAATGTACCTGCCAACATAAAAGTATAGCTGAGTATGAAATACTCAGCGAATACAAGCTACTAGCTAACAATAGTAAACGATAACATAACATACATAATACAGTTCATCATCACATTTCTAAAATCAGAGTGCGGAAGCAAGAACAAGTAACTACGAAGGTAAACTTCTTAAATATCCTGTAGTAAATCATGCTTTATGTTCATGCTAACCAATCTTGTTTCAATTACCTTGTGAGTTCCTTATGCGTTTCGTGTATCTTGTGGTTATCTTACACATCTTATGAGATTATTCTTGTCTTGTAAGAATCATGCATGTCTGCTTGTTACTGGCTTGAATGGGAACAGATGATAATGCCCATACCTGGTCTTAGTACATTATCACCCTTTTATAATTCTTTATTCTTGCTTGGAGACAGATACTAGTACCCGTACCTGGTCTTAGTATACTAGTATCCTCTCATACTTGTTCGAAACAGATGTTAATGCCCGATCTTAGTACATGAACACCCTTTCATGCTTGTCTTGGAAACATACACTAGTGCCCGTACTTGGTCTTAGTACACTAGCATATTTTCATATTATTCATGTCTTGGAAACAGATACTAGTGCCCATACCTGGTCATAGTACACTAGTATCCTTTCATGCTTGTCATTTTACTTGGAGACAGATGCTAGTACCCATACCTGGTCTTAGTATACCAACATCCTCTCATACTTGTTGGGGAACAAATGTTAGTGCCCGTACCTGGTCTTAGTACACTAACATCCTTCAATGTTTCTTGATTCTTGCTTGTCATGTTTTCTTGTGAGCCAGGTGTGACATATCCTAGGGATATGCCCTACCCTTGACATTCATACTTGTTTACTTGCGAGGCAGGTATGACATATCCTAGGGATATGCCCTACCCTTGACATTCGTGCTTGTTTCACAAATCACATTTCTATGTATACTCATGTTTAAAAGTTTGGTTCATGCATGCATGCTTGGTGTGTGTTAATTCATGAAGATTTTCTAGCATAAGAAGTTCAAGTGAAACATATTACATTTTAATCATTCTTAAAATCATGTGATAAATAAGCAATAGGGAAAACATACATCAACAATTGTATTATAAGAAGAATTATGTGATTCGTGCTTTCATAATTTTCATCAAACTCATTTAATTCTCATTTATGCATTTTATCAAACATTTGGCGTGCAAGCATTTCATAGTTGTTCATTTCTTTAGTATTGGTTTCCAAAGTCATTCATGCATTTTATCAAACAAGTAGTATGCAAGATTCTTATATTTATTTATTTCATGTTTTCTCCCACATTCACATCATATCTATTTATCTTGTTCAATTAGGGATAGTAGTTGTATTTCAAAGAAAGTGGTAACCAAACTCAAGAACATCATTTTTGAAAGAGGAACTAGGTTATTACTAAGTTAATTAGTAGGGTGTACTAACCTTGAGGATTAACCCTCAACTTGAAGAAAACCCCTTTGTTTGGAATCCCACTTGAAGAAGAAGACACCACCACTTGAGGATGAAGATCCTTGCTTAAGAGGATGATCTAAGCTTGATTTGGACTCCCCTTGATCTCCACAAAGCCCCTCTTGGAAATCCCCAAATCCTCCCTTCCTTCTCCTCTCCAATCCCTTCTCTCTCAATTTCTCTTACTCTCTTTAGGTTTTGAGTAAGCCAAAAAACCCCAAGAGTAACCCCTTATTTATAGGCAAATGGTAGAAACCCTAAAAATTCCCGTATAAAAAATCTGGGTTCGCGACCTACGATCGGTCGTAGGTTCTCTACGATCGATCGTAACCTTCTACGATTGGTCGTAATTTCTACGATCGATCGTAACGTTTACAGAGAGTTTTGACCATTTATGAGATTCTACGATCGATTGTAGATTTTCTACGATCGATCGTAACTTCACCTATGATCGTTCGTAGGGTCTGTACGATCGTTCGTAACTCTTGCAGAAAATTTTCAGATTTCCCGTTTTCGTATTTCGGCTATAACTTTTGACTCGTTCGTCGGATTTTGACAATTCAACTTACGTTGGATTCGTTTTTCGAAAAGGAACATTTCCGGCGATTTAGAATCTTCCAATTTTTCTTTATTCATGGACCAAATTGCCCCTAGAGCTGACTAGTCGGAGAATGGAGTTTAGCAACCCGGATTTTCAATGGATCCGACTTCGGAAATCCAATTTTCAATTCAAGAAATTTACATTGAGGCTTTAATATATATCAAAAATATCCGGGGTTCTACACCAGCCATGGTGTAAACACTTGTGGACTTCGTTGCAGCTGAAGGTTATGCATCTCTTTTTGATCTCGATTATGATCAGCTTGGTATGATTTTACTAGATTCAATTTATCAGCTTAGACAAAAATGTCTGGTGTACTTGTTCTTTCAATTGAAGCTTTATTGTTCACTCCTAGTCCTCAATTAAAAGGTGTTCTTTCACGAGTTTTACCTATTCTTGTAGGTTTAGGATTTAATCTTTTTTTAAAGAGATAAATAAAGAACCCCATTGCCCAAATCGGGCACACAAGGTCCAAACACATCGAAACCAATTCCAATACTAAGGTTATATGGAAATAAAGGTGTCAAAAGAGGCCACATCAAAAATCGAGTATGTGTTAAGAATTGGCTCATAATTCTAGGTTTAGGTTTTACGATCTTAACAAAAGAGGCAAGTAGAGAACCTCGGTGCAAAAATTGTGTATACAAGTTCAAAACACATCGGAACCAATTTTTACACGTAGGATATAATGAAATATAAATGTGTTAGAAGAGATTACATCAAAAACCGAGGCTAGATTTAGGCTTTTACGGTATTAATAAGGACAACTAGGGAACCATGGTGCCCAAATCGGGCATACGAGGTCCAAACACCTTGAAACCAATTCCAATACTTAGGTTATATTGAAATAAAGCTGTCAGATGAGATCACATCAGAAATTGAGTCTAGGTTAGGAATTTGCATACAATTATATGTTTAGGTGTTATGGTTTTAACAAAGAAGGGAACTAGGGAATTTCGGTGCCCCAATCAGGCATATGAGGTGCAGAAACCTTGGAGGCGCTTCCAACACTTAGGTTATATTGAGATAAAGGTGTCAGAAAACACTATATTAAAAACCGTCTTTAGGTTATGAATTGGTGCATAGTTGTAGGTTTAGGCTTTATGATATTAACAAATTAGACAACTAGGGAACCTTGGTGCCCAAATCGGGCATTTGAGGTCTAAACACCTCGAAACCAATTTCAGGACTTAGGTTATTTCGAAATAAATGTGTCAAATGATATTACATAAAAAAGCGAGTCTAGGTTAGAAATTGGCGCAAAATTATAGATTTAGGCTTAATGGTTTTTTAACAGAGACAATTGAGGAACCATGGTGTCCAAATTAATAATAAGAGATCCAAACACCTCGAAACCAATTTTAACACTTATGTTATATTGAAATAAAGATGTCATAAGAGAGCATATCAAACACCGAGTCTACGTTAGGATTGACGAACAATTGTATGTTTAGGCTTTACGGTATAAACAAAAGAGACACCTAAGTGCCAAAATTGACACACCCAGTGTGGAGATGCCCCTGCATCATCCACCCACACCAGTGAGGAGACTCGAACCTTAGACTTGCTCTGATACCATTTGATACAGTGACTTGATCAATACTCCACAAAAACCGCGACCTATGGGAGCGTGAGATTAAATCACTTTATCTCATAGCTCCCTTAGCTACTCAATCGAGACTTCCAAGTGGGCCCTACTCCGTGGACTATAGTTGTAGGGAAGCTATGTACAGAGTGGGAAGGTCGCTTCCCGGAAGTTTGTTTCTCAGCCTCGCTTCCTTAGACAGATTCGCTTCCTAGGAAACTCACTTCTTCGGACGGACTCGCTTCTTAGGAAGCTCGTTTCTATCACTTCTCATTTAAGATCAAATGAGCTGTATGTGTGAAGTAATGGGATAGACCATAGTCTATAGCCTAGGGGTGTTGACTCTAAGCAAGTATCATCGGCTTGGAACCTAAGGCATCTATTTTTTTCACAAAAATCTCATGTAAGATAAAAGCAAAGATATAGCAACTCATAATAACATAATGAGAAAGGAGAATATATCTCATTTCTTGCTTCTCGTTTCCCAAGGTTTTTTTGAGCCTCGCTTCCCTCTTCTCGCTTTCGCTTTACTTCTCGTTTTCGCTTCTCACTCTGGTAACTATACTGTGGACCACCCTATCTCGGGCCCCACTAAGAGATCTCGACCGGCTTGCTTGGGCTATGAGTGATCTCACGCCTCCCATCTGTCGTGGTTTTTGTGGAGTATTGGTTAAGGTTCTGCATCATCGACTTTACGTGTTTTTAAAAGAGACAATTAAAGAACCTTAGCTCTCAAATCGAGCATATAAAGTCAAAACACCTCGAAACCAATTCGAACACTTAGGATATATTGAAATAGAAGTGTTAGGAAAGACTCGATAGAAAATTGAGTCCAAGTTATAAATTGGTGCACAATTGTAGGTTTAGGCTTTAGAGTAATAAAGAAGAGATAACTAGGAAACTACATCAAAAATGGATACTAGTTAGGAATTGGCGCAAAAGTATATGTTTAGGCTTAACGGTCTTAGCAAAACAGACAGATAAGGAACTTCAGTGCTCAAATCAGGCATAGGAGGTCCAAAAACCTCGCGTGCTCAAATTGGGCATACGGGGTCCAAACAACTCGAAACCAATTCCAAGACTGATGATATATGGAAATAAAGGTTCAGTAGAAACTACATCAAAAATGGATACTAGGTTAGGAATTGGCGTAAAAGTATATGTTTAGGCTCAACGGTCTTCGCAAAACAGACAGGTAGGGAACTTCAGTGCTCAAATCAGGCATAGGAGGTCCAAAAACCTTGAAAGCAATTTAAAAACTTATGTTATATTTAAATAAAGGTGTCAGAAGAGACTACTCAAAAATCGAGTCCAAGTTATTAATTAGTGCACAATTGTAAGTTTAGGCTTTACGGTATTAACAAAATAGGCAACTAGAGAACCTCGGTGCTAAAATCGTGTATACAAGTTCTTAACACCTCTCAACTAATTTTAAAACTTAGGATATAACGAAATATAAGCGTGTTAGAAGAGACTACATCAAAAACCGAGGCAAGTTTAGGAAATGGTGCAAATTGTAGGTTTAAGATTTACAGTTTTAACGAAACAGGCAACTAAAGAACCTTGTCACCCAACTCATACATACAAGGTCAAAAGACTTCGAAACCAATTTTAATACTTAGGTTATATTGAAATAAAAGTGTAATAGGAGATCACATTAAAAATCGAGTGTAGGTTAGTGCACATTTGCAAGTTTTGGCCTTACGATTTTTAAAAAAGAGGCGAATTAGGAACGGTGCACAAATCGGGCATATAAGGTCCAAACAACTCGAAACCACTTCTAACACTTAAGATATATTGAAATAAATGTGTTTGAAAATATATATCAAAAATTGAATAAAGATTAGGAATTGATGTACAATTGGAGGTTTAGCCTTTACGGTATTTGTGACGCCCCGAACCCGCGCCTAAGGAATCAAGTTCCGAGACGCGTGCCCGTTCGTCATAACCACGCATGCGGAAGACTTTACCCGCGAAAATGCGGAAATTTTGAACTTTTCTTCTGAGCTTACATAAGCAATAACTGGTCATCATAATAACCCATCATAAGCAAATGTGATACCTCACTGGCTACAGTAGTCCTTACTTTGGCGCCGCAACTGCCCCAGAATACTTTCCAGACTCTATCAAGTATAGCTTCTTGCCAATCTACAATCGCTCCAGAATCTGAAGACATAAGATGAAGGAGTGAGTCACAGAGCCCAGCAAAATCCACATCCCTTCTAAACTATTTTCCACATAATAACATTCATCAATAATGCTATAGTAGTACAATACAATTCTCATATTATAATAATATGCAGAATAATAATATCGTAATTCATGACCCGAGGTCACTCAGGGCTATCTCACCCTATTCGAGGTTCCCAACCTCTAAGTTGTCAAATTCATCTAGTCATTGTCCACGACACCAGGTTACCGTTTTAGATAATCGCTCACGCTTTATCCTTGAGTCCACAGACTCGATCGACTGGGCCTTCGCCCGTGTACAACCTCTATCCATGAGTCCACAGACTCAATTATCAACCAATCGAGACTTCTCCCGATTGTAACCAATCATTGGGTATATCGACCTAATTAATCCTTAAATCATCATATTTTACACATAACCCGGGTCTTCACCCGATAACTGCCAGGAACAATACTTCTGACACATCACACTCTGTCAGGAACAACACCTTTGACATATCACACTCTGTCAGGAACCACACCTCTGACACTTACTTTATTTTTTCCTTCTATGGGAACACTGACACACACACAACCACATTTGTCAGGATACACATCTGATCGCCAGGATACACATCTGATCAGCCAGGATACACATCTAATAGCCAGGAAACCCATCCAACCTGTCAGGAAAATGAAACTCATCTAACAAGCCAGGGACGCACCTCTGACTAACAGGAAACACCTGACCACCAGGAAATACCTGACCATCAGGAAACACCTGTCTATCAGGTACACATCTGACATATCACTCTGTCAGGCATAACACCTCTGACATAACACCCTTGTCAGGAAACACATCTGATTACCAGGAACACATCTGACCTGCCAGGAATAACACATCTAACATGCCAGAAACACCTATCTAATAACCAGGAAACACCTTTGACATCAAATCCTATCAGGCACAACACCTCTGACATATTACTTTCTATTTTTTCCTCTGCGGGAACACCAACACACACAACCACATTTGTCAGGAAACACATCTGATCGCCAGGATACACATCTGATCAGCCAAGATACACATCTGATAGCTAAGAAACCCATCCAACCTGTCAGGAAAATGAAACTCATCTGACAAGTCAGGGACGCACCTCTGATTAACAGGAAACACCTGACCACCAGGAAACACCAGACCATCAGGAAACACCTGTCTATCAGGTACACATCTGACATTTCACTCTGTCAGGCATAACACCTCTGACATGACACCCTTGTCAGGAAACACATCTGATTACCAGGAACACATCTGACCTGCCACGAATAACACATTTGACATGCCAGGAACACCCATCTAATAACCAGGAAACACCTCTGACATCAAATCTTGTCAGGCACAACACCTTTGACATTAACCTCTGACATCAAATCCTGTCAGGTACAACACCTCTGACAGATACCATCATATATCATCACAACCTCTGTTGGGTGCATATCTGCCGACACAGGCCAATGCCCCCTTAAGGTAACATCATTGAGTTCGTAAACTCAATACATCACTGGGTCTATAGACCCTAATCCAACCTTGAGTCCATTGCCCAATGCCGTCCTAACTCTCCCGACTATCAGTCACGGAAGAACCCGGGCTCATAATAGATACCGCCTCTCGGGGCCTAGCTAAAGAGGGACCACAGACAGCATTTCACGTAGGTTAGGTTTTCTAACCATAGGAAATCCCCCTGCTTGAATAACTGAACCAGTTGGGCCTCACGCCCGTGAACCAAGTCCGAGGGTATACCGTTCCGGTGTGGAACATTACCCGGACGATGGACCATCATCACTATACTATGTCCCAACAACATCACATCATACACAAAGGTTGTCCCAAGGTAGGACTTCTACCAGGCCAATGAACCCTACCAATGCCTTTAAACATCACATCTTATCAGATTCATTCCGATAGGGAACTTAACCAGGCCAATAGACCTACCATTGCCTTAAAACAAACATCACATCATACAAGAGTAGTTCCGATAGGGAACTTAACCAGGCCAATGGTGTGACGCCCCGAACCCGCGGTTGGGAAATCAAGTTCCAAGACGCGTGCTCGTTCGTCATAACCACGCATACGGAAGACTTTACCTGCGAAAATGCGGGGATTTTTCAACTTTTCTGATGAGCTTATGTAAGCAGTAACAATCCAGTCATCACAATAACCCATCATAAGCAAATACGTTACCTCACTGGCTACAATAGCCGTTACTTTTGGCGCCACAACTGCGCCGGTACACTTTCAGAATCCAACAAGTCTAACTCCTTGTCAATCAGCAACTGCTTCCAAATCTGAAGACATAAAATGAGAGGAGTGAGCTATAGAGCCCAGCAAAATCCACAATCCATCTAGGCTATTTTCCACCTAGTAACAATCATCATCATCAATAACAATATAGTGTTGCAATACAATTCTCATATTATAATAATATATAATCTCGTAATCCGTGACCCGAGGTCACTCAGGGCTATTCACTTTATTTCGAGGTTCCCAACCTCAATTTTCAAGTTCATCCAATCATCATCTACACCACTAGGTTACCATCCCAGACAACCGCTCACACTCTATTCTTGAGTCCGTACACTCAATCAACTGGCCTTCACTCGTATTCAACCTAAGTCCGTAGACTCAATATCCAAGTTAGAGTTCGTAAACACGCTATCCATTTCCAAATCCGTTAACATTAATTTTGTTACCATGGCGTCCCATACCCCCATGATAACTATCGAGATCAACCGGGCTTACACCCAATGAAATCAAACCTTGAATCCTTAGACTTCGTACAACCTTGAGTCCATAGACTCCGTATATAATCCAGACCTTCACCCGCTAGAACTAACACAATCATCTGATCTCAGCCACGGTGAGGAACTCTAGCCTCACGGCATATCTATCAGATTACAGACAACACCACCATCTGACTCAGCCACGGTGGGGACCTCTATCCTCACGGCATCTCTATCAGATAACACAACAATCTGACTCAGCCACGGTACGGACGACATATCTATCAGAGGCATCACCACCTACTGACTCAGCCTCGGTACGGCATATCTATCAGATAACACAACCATCTGACTCAGCCACGGTGGGGACCTCTATCCACACGGCATATCTATCAGATAACACAATCATCTGACTCAGCCACGGTGGGGACTTCTGTCCTCACGGCATATCTATCAGATAACACAATCATCTGACTCAGCCACGGTACGGATGGCATATCTATCAGAGGGATCATAACCTACTGACTCAGCCTCGGTACGGCATATCTATCAGATAACACAACCATCTGACTCAGCCACGGTGGGGACTTCCATCCTCACGACATATCTATCAGATAACACAACCATCTGACTCAGCCACGGTACGGACGACATATCTATCAGAGGCATCACAACCTACTGACTCAGCCTCGGTACGGCATATCTATCAGATAACACAACCATCTGACTCAGCCACGGTACGGACGGCATATCTATCAGAGGCATCACAGCCTACTGACTCAGCCTCGGTAAGGCATATCTATCAGATAACACAACCATCTGACTCAGCCACGGTGGGGACCTCTATCCACACGGCATATCTATCAGATAACACAATCATCTGACTCAGCCACGGTGGGGACTTCTGTCCTCACGGCATATCTATCAGATAACACAACCATCTGACTTAGCCATGGTACGGATGGCATATCTATCAGAGGCATCATAATTTACTGACTCAGCCTCGGTACGGCATATCTATCAGATAACACAACCATCTGACTCAGCCACGGTAGGGACTTCCATCCTCACGGCATATCTATCAGATAACACAACCATCTGACTCAGCCACGGTACGGAGACATATCTATCAGAGGCATCACAACCTACTGACTCAGCCTCGGTACGGCATATCTATCAGATAACACAACCATCTGACTCAGCCACGGTACGGACGACATATCTATCAGAGGCATCACAGCCTACTGACTCAGCCTCGGTACGGCATATCTATCAGATAACACAACCATCTGACTCAGCCACGGTACGGACGGCATATCTATCAGAGACATCACAGCCTACTGACTCAGCCTCGGTACGGCATATCTATCAGATAACACAATCATCTGACTCAGCCACGGTACGGACGGCATATCTATCAGAGGCATCACAGCCTACTGACTCAGCCTCGGTACGGCATATCTATCAGATAACACAATCATCTGACTCAGCCACGGTGGGGACTTCTGTCCTCACGGCATATCTATCAGATAACATAACAATCTATTCTCCCCTGACCTAGTCAAAGAGGATCTATGAATATCAAATCCACCCACTCCCGACTATCAATCACGGTGGATTATACTTTAATCCTGATTAGGTTTTCTAACCACAAATTAACCCCAGTTAACCCAAGCCTCGCTTGGTTAACTGAAATACTCGGACCTCGCGCTCGTGAACCAAATCCGGTAACACACCGTCCCGTTAGGGAACGCTTCCAGGCTAATGGATGTGTCTATAGCCTTATACGACCTGCAAAACAACTTTTCGACACCCCAGGGTGACGATACAATTTACCCGGGACCCGATCTGGGCTCCTCGAATGTCCACATAACATCACAACATCACATAGGGGTTTCTGACCCTTTTCCCATCCACGCCTTTTACGCAGTGAGTCTAAATCCAGGGTTTTGAGACCCGAGACCAAGGGTTACACCCCTTTACTCATTTTTCATGCACAACCACCTTCCCATAACATATCCACGGGGTCTCAGACCCTTTTCCATCAACGCGCATACATTTCACATAAAGAATATACCAAATAACAGGGAAAAGAGAAGAGATGGAAGAGGTTTTTACCTCTTTTGCGCTTTTCGAGACGTCTAGGGGCAAAACGGACACTGCCAACACATTCGGGAAAAAGATCAACGCCCAAAGTGAAGCTCCTTGCCTTCAAACCTGATTTTTCACAAATTTAACAAATACTTAACTAATCAACCTCAGTTAAGCACCCATAAACGTATAATTTTATTCTATTAAAATTCCGGGTCGTTACAAATGGACCCTACCATTGCCTTACAATGTCAAAATTACATCACATCACACATATAGAAGCCCAGTCAGGCTCTCATAACTTCCTGCGGTCGATCGCACCTCCCCTACGATCTATCGCAAATCACACTGAGCCTAATTTCCGAGCTAGAAACAGCCTGAAACCGAGGGCTCTGTCCCTTTGCTCTATTTTCAATCTCATCCATCCCATCCATACATCATTCATAAGGTCTATGACCTTTTCCATCCACACATAATATCACCAAACCATTCCACATAAATAAAGTAGCTTAAGCAAGGGAAAAGAGAAGAGATGGAGAGGGATTTTACCTACTACACAACTTTCGAGGCTCCAGATATGGAAATGGTCGTTGCCAATGCGATCAGAATGCTGGAAAACCTCTAGGTAAATCGCCTCTCTCACTAACCTCCACTTTCTCTCTCTAGAATTCTCTCTTTCTCTCTCTACACGCCAATCGAGACACCGGGGAGAAAATCGGATGTCGTCAACGAGTCGGGAACGTCGAAAAATCCCAAGGGGACCTCCCTTTCCTTTCTCTCTCATCACTTTCTCTCTCTAAAAATTCTGGGGGCAGAGCCTCCTTTGCTGTCCAAAACGTGTAAATGAAGAGGTCTGGCCCCTCTTTCAAAGACCATGGGTCATGTGCATGGCACTTGACCTCCCTTGATGTAACTTGTTGACCAAGTCAATACTTTGACTATTTGACTCGATTTGTGATTTCTTTGCACTTACGGCCTTCGAAACTTTATCAAACGAAGTCCGATTTTGACGAAACTTCAGGCGACCGAACTTGGGGTAGTTCGACACCTACTGTAAAAATTTCGGATAAAAATACTGAGTTTTGACAGCTGCATTTTTGTCCGGAAGAAAACTGTAAAACCTACTAATTTCCTGATTTCGGACACAAAATAGGCCGCCGTTTCTTCATTTGAGATAAATAACTGCCGAAACGACAGACGTTAGTTTCCACGGCCGACCGGCACACGCTGGTATCGGCCGCACGAAATTCTATTACGGATCCCCAAGAAATATTGAGTCCCATTTAATTTCTAGAAATCTGAAAATTTCCCGTTTTCTTGATTTTCTTACATGATATGACCTTGCGGTCCTGTGAGACGATACCTGACAGGACCAATACAACAGGTGAAGGTCCCCGGTAGTCGACCAACACACTGTGTGCGGTTTTCGAGAAGAAATACTAAGATTTTATCGGTACAACTCAATCCTGAGTAAAATTCACTTTTCACAATTTAATTAAATACTTAACTTATTAACCCCAATTAAGGACCAATAAACCTATAATTTTACTATATTAAAATTCTGGGGCGTTACAGTATTAATAAGAGACAACTAGGGAACCATGGCGCCCAAATCGGGCATACGAAGTCCAAACACCTCGAAACCAATTTCAATAATTAGGTTATATTGAAAAAGAGATGTTAGAATAGACTACATAAAATATTGAGTAAGTTTGGGATTATAACAAAATAATGGGTTTTAGGCTTCACAGTCTTAATAAAAGAAACAATCCGAGAACTTTGGTACCAAAATCGTGCATACAAGGTCCAAACACCTTGAAACCAATTCTAACGCTTATATCATGTTGAAAAAAAGATGCTAGAACAGACCGCATAAAAAATTGAGTCCCAATTAGGATTTAATGCAAAATTGTAGGTTTAGGCTTTACAGTCTTAACAATTTCAGACATTATGTTATATTGAAATAATGTTATCAAATGAGATCTTATCAGAAATCGAGTCTAGGTTAGGAATTTACACAATTATATGTTTAGGCTTTACGGTTTTAACAAAGAAGGGAACTAGGAAACTTCGGTGCCCAAAGTAGGTATACGAGGTGCAGAAACGTCCTAGGCACTTCCAACATATATTGAAATAAATGTGTAAAAAAACACTATATCAAAAACCGAGTCCAGGTTATGAAATTGGGCAAAGTTGTAGGTTTAGCATTTAGGGTATTAACAACGAGAGAACTAGGGAACCTCGGTGTCCAAATCAGGCATTGGAGGTCCAAACACTTCGAAACCAATTCTAAGACTTAAGTTATATTGAAAAAAAATGTGTCAAAAGATTTTACATAATAACTAGTCTAGGTTAGGAATTGGGAAATCTCGGTGCCCAAATTGAGAATATGAGATCTAAACACCTCGAAACCAATTTTAACACTTATGGTATATTGAAATAAATTTGTCATAAGAGATCACATAAAAACCCGAGTCTATGTTAGGATTAACGCATAATTATATGTTTAAGCTTTAGGGTAAAAACAAAAGATACATCTAGAGAAGGGAACCTCGGTGCCCAAATCAGGCATAACAGTTCCAAATACCTTGAAAACAATGCAGTGTTCATGTAATATTGAAATAAAGATGTTAGACGAGACTTTTAGAGATTATTGTTAAGTCCCCGCATCATAGACTTTATGTGTTTTTGAAAGGGACAACTAAAGGACCTTGGTGCTCAAATCGGGCATATAAGGTCAAAACATCTTGAAACTTATTCGAACACTTATGATATATTGAAATAGAAGTGTCAGAAAAGACTAAATAAAAAACTGAGTCCAGGTTATAAATTGGTGCACAATTGTAGGTTTGAGCTTTACAGCAATAACGAAAGAGACAACTAACTCAGATACCTCAGTGTCAAAATTAGGCATACGAGGTCCAAACAGCTCAAAACCAATTCGAAGACCGATTGTATATTGAAATAAAGGTTTTAGAAGAAACTGCATAAAAAATGGAGACTAGTTTAGGAATTAGTGGAAAAGTATAGGTTTAGGCTTAACGGTCTTAACAAAACAGATAGATAGTGAATTTCGGCACCCAAATTGGGTATATAAGGTCCAAACACTCCAAAAGTAATTCAAACACTTAGGTTATATTGAAATAAAGGTGTCAAAAGAGACAACATCAAAATCTGATTCAATATTCCGAATTGACTCACAATTCTTGGTTTACGCGTTACAATCTTAACAAAAGTGGCAACTAGAGAACCTCGGTGCTAAAATTGTGTATTCAAGTGCTTAACACCTCTGAGCTAAATTTAAAACTTAGGATGTAACGAAATATAAATGTGTTAGAAGAGACGCTACATCAAAACCCGATGCTAGGTTAAGAATTGGTGCAAATTGTAGATTTTGGATTCAGAGTTTTAACAGAAGAGGCAACTAGAGAACCTCGTCACCGAACTCATATATGCAAGGTCTAAACACCTCGAAACCACTTCTAACACTTAGGATATATTGAAATAAAGGTGTCAGAAAATATATATCAAACACCGAATAAATATTAGGTATAGAAGGTCTAAACACCTCGAAACCACTTCTATCACTTAGGATATATTGAAATAAAGGTGTGAGAAAATATATATTAAGCACCGAATAAATATTTGGAATTGGTGCACAATTGTAGGTTTAGGCTCTACGGTATTTATAAGAGACATCTAGGGAATCATGGTGCCCAAATCGGGTATACGTGGTCCAAACACCTCAAAACTAATTCACATACTTAGGTTATATTGAAGTAGATTACATTAAAAATTGAGTCTAAGTTTGGAATTGTAACAAAATTATGGGTTTAGGATTCACGGTCTTAACAAACGGGAAAATTCGGGAACTTTGGTACCTAAGTCGTGCATACAAGGTTCAAACACCTCGAAACCAATTCCAACACTTACATCATTTAGCGCAAAATTGTAGATTAAGGCTATACAGTCTTAACAATTCCAGTACTTACGTTATATTGAAATAATGTTGTCAGATGAGATCATATCAGAAATCGAGTTTAGGTTAGGAATTTGAACACAATTATATGTTTAGGTTTTTTTTTTTTGAAAAGGGAGGGAACTTGGCAACTTCTGTGCCCAAATCAAGCATACGAGGTGCAGAAACGTCGAAGACACTTCTGACACTTAGGATATATTGAAATAAAGGTGTCAGAAAACACACTATAATGAACCGAATCGAGGTTATGAATTAGTGCGAACTAGGAAACCTCGATGCCCAAATCTAGCATACAGGTGCAGAAATGTCGAAGGCACTTCCAAAACTTAGGATATATTGAAACAAAGGTGTGAGAAAACAATATATCAAAAACCGAGTCCAGGTTATGAATTAGTGCAAAGTTGTACCCAAATCGTGCATACAAGGTTTAAACACCTCGAAACCAATTCTAACACTTACATCATGTTGAAATAAAGATGATTGAAGAAATGTTATAAAAAAAATTGAGTTGCGATTAGTATTTAGCGCAAGATTGTAAGTTTAGGCTTTACAGTCTTAACAATTCTAGCAGTTACATCATATTGAAATAATGCGGTCAGTTGAGATCATATCAAAAATTGAGTCTAGGTTAGGAATTTGCACACAATTACTTTTTTTATTAACAAACAAGAGAACTAAGAAACTTCAGTGCCCAAATCAGGCATGTAAGGTGTAGAAACGTTGAAGACACTTCCAACACTTAGGATATATTGAAATAAAAGTGTGAGAAAACACTATATCAAAAACTGAGTCCAGGTTATGAATTAGACGAAAGTTGTACCAAAATTGTGCATACAAGGTCCAACCACCTCGAAACCAATTCCAACATTTACATCATGTTGAAATAAAGATGATAGAAGAGACCTTATAAAAAAATTGCATTATGATTAGGATTTAGCGCAAAATTGGTTTAGGCTTTACTGTCTTAACAATTCCAGCAGTTATGTTATATTGAAATAATTTTGTCAAATGAGATCGTATCAGAAATTGAGTCTAGGTTAGGAATTTGCACACAATTAGTTTTTTTTTTTTTTAACAAAGGAGAGAACTAGGAAACTTCAGTGCCCAAATCAGGCACACAAGGTGCAGAAATGTTGAAGACACTTCCAACACTTAGGATATATGGAAATAAAGGTGTTAGAAAACACTATATCAAAAACCAAGTCCAGGTTATGAATTAGTGCAAAGTTGTACCCAAATCGTGCATAGAAGGTCCAAACACCTCAAAATCAATTCCAACACTTGTATCATGTTGAAATAAAGATGATAGAAGAGACCTTATAAAAAATTGAGTTATGATTAGGATTTAGCGCAAAATTCTAGGTTTAGGCTTTACAATCTTAACAAATCCAGCACTTACGTTATATTGAAATAATGTTGTCAAATGAGATCATATCAGAAATCTAGTTTAGGTTAGGAATTTGCACACAATTTCTTTTTTTTAACAAAGGAGAGAACTAGGAAACTTCGGTGCCCAAATCAGGTGTAGAAAATGCTATGGAATCATGTGTTTAAATTTTTAATATGTTTAAGCCTGCAAATTTAATGTGAAAATATCGATTTTAAAATCCAAATAAAACACTCAATTTAAGTCGTTTTTGAAGTTTAATTTCATAAAAGGAAAGATAATCAAAAAGTGGCAAAAGAGTTTAAAAAAAAAAAAATTCGTTTCAGATTGGCGCTGCGGCAGATCGATCGCCCACCGACGGCGATCGATCGCCCACCGACGGCGATCGATCGCCCACAACGCCCTTTTGCGCGATTTTTTGATTTTTGGATAGGGCTCGCAACACTATAAATACTCTTTATATTCGTGAGTTGAGGGTTTCTAAGTGTTTCTAAAACTTTCTAAACCTAAAAGAGAGTGAGAGAAGGGGATTTTGAGAGATCTAAGAGGAGAGATCAAAGGTTTTGCAAGGAAGAAGGGTGAAAAGGCTTAGATCAATCCCATTTGCAGGCGCGTGATCCTAGGGAAGTGATCAAGAGAGGTAAATATAACTTTCTTCCTATCATTATGGTGATTTTGATGTAAACATGATGAAAGTATAGATTTAAAGTAAGAAAAATAAGATTAAGCATGATTTTGATATGTCAATCCCTTATTAAAGATAGATATGAAGTTTAGAAAAAGTTTTATTATGATTTTTCTTATGAAAGAGGACTATGATGATTAAATATATTTCATTATGATTTTATGAAAGATGAATGTGATGTTTAAAGATGTTCCGTGATAATTTTTATTGCAGAAGATAATTGTGATGCCAAAGATGTATCAACAAGGGCAAAGGGAATTATCTTGTAGTGTGTAGATGATGTAGAATGGAGGAAGGGATGATGGTTGAAATTGATGAAACAATTATGAGCTTGCCTTGAAATTTTGATGTGTTATGAAACTAGGGTTCTGTGAGATTAATTTTAGTAAAATTATCTATTGAAAATTGAGACATGATAAATATAATTGTTTCTTATTTTATTATTGAAAACTGGATGGATCTATGTTCTATATTGATCAATTTATGAGAAATTTTGCCTGTTTAAATTGGTGCATGATTTACAATCATCATTATTTCACTCACACTTATTCATAAACATCTACAAGCATAAGAATAAATAAGATGACAAGTATTATACAAGTACACAAGGACGCAAGCATGACCGTATGATTGAGTTTTGCATTGACCGAGTACCCACAAGCCTAAGATCAAGGCAAGACAAACCGTATACACCGGTTAATGTGTAGACAAACTGTATACACCGGATAATGTGTAGACAAGCCGTATACATCGGATAATGTGTAGACAAGCCGTATGCATCGGATAATGTGTAAACCGTGTGGTACATCAGAAAGTAGGGTATATGTTAATCTCTACCCAATATATGGAGTAGAGTTATTTGAAGTTATTGCACCATGCATGTTGTTGGATACATTCACGAACAAGAAAGAAATGTAAGATAAACAAGAGAAACAAGTACAAGTGATCACGTATAAGAATTGAAATTGAATTATGCTTCTGCACTCTGAATTATTTATATGTTTACATGTCATGCTCTATTCCAAATTATGTTTTATATTAAATATTGTTATATTGTTAACTAGGATTTTATATATATGTTGGGTAACTTGTTACTCAGCCGATGACTTCTGTTGTCGGTAGGTTCTAGATTTGACATCTGTGCTCTACGACCTTGGGAAGCGGAAGAGTACGAGGAGGAAGAGGAAGAGCCAACAGGTGATTACCCCGATGGTGAATGGAATTTGGACCGTTGGCCATTTCCTGGAAATTAGAGTATTAGTATTTATATTTAGAGTTAAGACATTGTAATAAACTTAATGTTGGATTATGGTTAGATTGAATTGATAGATGAGAATCAAGATGAATGATTTAAATTATAGATTTTGGTTTAGTTTTATTTTAGACATCAAACTTAATCAGTATTTATTTAAAGAAAAATTTTTAGGTTCATGTTTTTAGAATTACCTTAAATGCTTTATGACAGGAAGATATGAAAGTGATGGTTAAGTCACGTGCCAAAATCTCACATTAACCTAGGTGGGATTTTGGGGCGCATACAAGGTGCAGAAACGTCGAAGACACTTCTAACACTTAGGATATATTGAAATAAAGGTGTCAGAAAACACTAGATGCCACACCCCAAAATATCCCCTAGAACTTTAGGGTACTTTGGATTATGACTTGACCTGACCTGACCTGTTAAACCATCCTGAAATCAACAAGGCATGCTACAGCGGAAGCTAAATTTTTATATACCTGATAGAAGTATTCAAAGTCTTACTAAAGTTATATACATACACCTAACGTAAAGAACAAACATACTTGTTCACAAAATAATCTTTGCATCAAAAGTTTCCCTTTATCACAAGAGCCTATTCATAAGGCCAGACATCCAACTCTCTAGCCTCCACCTGAGGTTCCATACAGTGTTCTTCTTCGTCATAATCTTCCTCAACCCATGACCTGGAACCGCAAATATCAAAGCCAATACCTGCCGACATAAAATGTACGGCTGAGCATGAAATACTTCGCGAGTACAAACTAATAGCAGACAATGGATAATATACAAAACATATCGTGCATGAGAATGTAAAACAATATAATCATGATGCATGCATGAACTGAAATACTTAAAACATGTTTGTAACTCATGGTTCTTGTCATGTACTATGTTTGATAAAACATGCTGTTTTGTTCTTGTTCTTGTCTTGTGTGAATCAAGGTACTGTACTTGCTTGTTTTTGTTCTCTTGAAATTGGGTATGCCTGGGTGCCGTATCATAGTCTGTCGCAAACTAGCACTCCTCATGCTTTAAATTAGGTATGCCTAGCTACCGTATCATAGCCCGTCGCAAACTAACATCCCTTATACTTGAAGCCGGGAGTTAGAGCCTTGACTTGGTAACGGCCATGCTTAACCGTTATAGTATAATATATAAATATAATGTCAAGGTCCCCAACTCCGTTGACCAGCCCTACGTGTGACTTTATCATTGTTTTTGATCACTTGAAGCCTAAGGAAATAGATTTAGACATGATCCTTGAAGTGTAAGATCTTAGACTTGTCTTGCATAAACCATTTTTGTTTCTTTTCAAATTCATGCTAACTCTTGTATAAACATGCATTCTTAAAACTGAAATTGAAATCATGACATGCATGCATGATCAATCATGAAGTCTAAACAATAGAGCATACTCATCATGTTTCAAATACCAGGTAATAATAGTCATGAAATTAGAGTATCAATACATAATTCTATGAACAACGTATGCTAGTAAGATGTACTTACCATTATATCTACAAAGTATGCTAGTTATATTATTCATGGTTAATTAACATACTCCAGAATAATTCACAACATGCATGTATTCAACACATCACATTCATAATTATATCTACAAAGTAAGCTAGTAGAATATACTTACAATTATATCTACAAGAGAAATGCTAGCCCTAATTTCAGTCAAACTCTACTCTCAATCTCCACCAACCATTTGTCCATTCTTGATGAGAGAGAGTGCTTTAACCACCATAATTGATTTGAAAATGGATAGGTGGTTGGTGGAGGCTGAGAGTAGAGTTTGACCGAGAGTAGGAAAAGCACGCCTCTATCTACAAAGTATGCTAGTAGAGTGTACTTACAATCGATTAAGCTTTAACAATTATCAAGTACTCGCTCCCAAAATACAAGACGTGTAGTAAACCATCCTCTCCAAGCTCTGAAATATGCTTCTGATGTTAAAATTACTGCTGGAAATGGACTTAGCTTACTGGAAAATGCCCAGGTAGTGAGTCACTCTCACTAAAAAGCACTTTCTCTCACTAGAATACCCTCTTTCTCTCTCTACACACCAATCGAGGTGCCGGGGAGCGAAATGGATGTCGCCAACGCGTCGGGAACGTGAAGAAACCCCAGGTACAACTCCTCTTCTCTTTCTCTCTTCCTTTCTCTCTCTAGGAACTTTCTCTCTCTAAAAACCTCCGTATACAGCATTCTCTGATTTTCTAAAACTCCAGAAATTTGTTCTTCTAAAATTATGAGAGAAAACAAGTGTCTAAACTAAGACACTTATCATGACTTAAGACAAGTGTCATAAGTTGGTGACAAGCATGTGTCTAACATTAGTATATATGACACACTTGTCATTACTTAAGGCAAGTGCCCTAAATTGGTGGCAAGCATGTGTGATGACACATGGCACACATGCATGCTGTCACATGTCTGAATCCCATTTCTTTCCCTTATTAAATTCATAACTACTTAATTACTCAAGCAAAAATTATGAAATAACAGGGGATTGAACATTAGCCAGTCCGGCATCTACAACAAAAATGCCGAGTAAAAATACTAAGTTTTAAGGGTAAAAAGTAAACCCGGAAAAATATCGACAAACCCACAAATTTTCCGATTTGTAAAAAAATACATGGTATACAAACACCATTCACATACATTAAATAAAATAATGGGAATCCCATTTTTCGAGGTCTTACACTATCAAAAACTGAGTCCAGGTTTTGAATTAGTGCTAAGTTACAGGTTTAGCCTTTAGGGTATTAACAAATCAGATAACTACGGAACCTCGGTGTCCAAATCGGGCAGTGGAGGTCCAAACACCTTGAAACCAAGTCCAAAACTTAAGTTATATTGAAAACAATGTGTGATATTACATAAATAATCAAGTCTAGGTTAGGAATTGGGAAATCTCGGTTCCCAAATTGAGAATAAGAGATCCAAACACCTCGAAACCAATACTTGTGGTATATTGAAATAAATTTTTCATAAGAGACCACATAAAAAACTGAGTCTATGTTAGGATTGACTCACAATTATATGTTCAGGCTTTAACGATATAAGCAAAAGAGACATCTAGGGTACCAAATACCTCTCTAAAACAATAGAGTACTTATGTAACATTGAAACATATTAGACGAGACGACATCAAAAATCGAGTCCCGATTATGATTTGATGCAAATTTGTAGGTTAAGACTTTACTGGTTTTAAAAAAAGAGAACTAAAGATCCTCGATGCCCAAATCGGGCATATAAGGTTTAAATACCTCGAAACCACTTCTAACACTTAGGATATATTGAAATAGATGTGTCAGAAAAGACTATATTAAAAAGCGAGTTTAGGTTAAAAATTGGTGCATAATTGTAGGTTTAGGCTTCACATTAATAATGAAAGAGACAACTAGGAAACCTCAGTGCCCAAATCGGGCATACGAGGTCCAAACAACTTGAAATCAATTCCAAGAATAAGCTTATATTGAAATAAAGGTTTCAAAAGCAACCACATTGAATAGGAATACGGGGTTAGGAATTGGAGTAAAAGTATAGGTTTAAGCTTAACGGTCTTAACAAAACAAACAACTAGGGAACTTCGGCACCTAAATTGGGCATACGAGTTCCAAACACCTCGAAACCAATTGCAAGACGGTTATATTGAAATAAATGTGTTAAAAGATATTACATACAAAATTGAGTTTACTTTAGGAATTAGCGCAAAATCATAGATTTAGGCTTTACGGTTTTTTTATTAGAGACTATTAGGAGAAATCTCAATGCCCAAAGTGAGAATAAGAGATTCAAACACCTCGAAATCAATTATAACACTGATGATATATTGGAAGAAAGATGTCATAAGAGACCACATCAAAAACCGAGTCTTTGTTATAATTGACGCACAATTATATGTCTGCTTTACGCCGGTATAAACAAAAGAGACATCTAGGGAACCCCTACGCGCCCATATCGGGCATACCAGTTCCAAATACCTCGAAAATAATTTAAATTTTTACGTAATATTGAAATAAAGATGTTAGATGAGACGACATAAAAAATCGAGCCCCGATTAAGATTTGACGCAAAATTGTAGGTTTAGACTTTACGAGATTTTAAAAGAGAGAACTAAAGATCCTCGTGCCCAAATCGGGCATATAAGGTGTAAACACCTCAAAACCACTTCTAACATTTAGGATATATTGAAACAGAAGTGTCAGAAAGGACTAGATCAAAAACCGAGTTTTGGTTATAAATTGGTGCCCAATTGTAGGTTTAGGCTTCACTGTAATAATGAAAGAGACAACTAGGAAACGTTAATGCACAAATAAGGCATATAAGGTCCAAACAACTTGAAATCAATTCCAAGAATGAGCTTATATTGAAATAAAGGTTTCAAAAGCAACTGCATCAAAAAGGGATGCGTGGTTTTAGGCTTAACGGCCTAGACAAAACAGACAACTAGGGAATTTCGGTACCTAAATTGGGCATACGAGGTCGAAACACCTCGAAAGCAATTCAAACACTTAGGTTATATTGAATCGAGTTTAGTTAAGGAATTGACACAAAATTATAGATTGAGGCTTTACAATTTTTTAACAGAGGCAAATGGGAAAAATTATTTCAATATAGCCCAACACTTATGTTAGATTGAAATAAAGATGAGACCATATAAAAAACCGAGTCTATGTATTGACTCACAATTATACTTTTAGGCTGTATGGTAAAAACAAAAGAGATATCTAGGGAGCCTAGGTGTCCAAATCGGGCATACCAATTCCAAATACCTGGAAAACAATTCAATAACTTATATTGAAATTAAGATGTTAAACGAGATGACATCAAAAATCGCAAAGTATAGGTTTAGGCTTAATAGTCTTTAACAAAACAGAGAATTAGGGAACTGCGGTACCCAAATTGGGCATACGAGGTCCAAACACCTTGAAAGTAATCCAAAAACTTAAGTTATATTAAAATAAAGACGTGTCAGAAGAGACTAATAAAAAACGAGTCCAGGTTAGGAATTAGTTTTTAATCGTAAGTTTTGGGTTTACGATATTAACAAAAGAAACAATTTGGAAATGTTGGTGCATAAATCGGATATACGAGGCCTAAACACCTCGAAACTAATTCCAAGATTTACGTTAAAGGTGTCAGAAGATCATACATCAAAATCGGAACTAGGTTAGGAATTGGCACAAAATTAGAGGTTTAGGCTTAGCGGTCTTTAAAAAAGATACAACTTGGGAACTTTAGTACTCAAATTGAGTATACAGGGTCCAAACTTATCAAAACCAATTCCAACACTTAGGTTATATTGAAATAAAGGTGTTGAGAGAGACCGTTTAAAAAACAGAGTCCAAGTTTGGAATTGGCGACAAATTGAGGGTTTAGGATTTAATACGTTTTTGAAGAGACGTAAAGAACTCCATTGCCCAAATCTGGCATAGAAGGTCCAAAGACTTCAAAACCAATTCCAACACTTAGGTCATATTAAAATGAAGGTGTCAAAAGAGAACAGAAAAAATTGAGTCCATGTTAAAAATTAGCTCACAATTCTAGGTTTAGGCTTCACGGTTTTACCAAAAAAGGCAACTAGAGAACCTTGGTTATCAAATCATATATAAAAGTTCCAAACATTTCGGAACCATTCTTAACACTTAGGATATAACGAAATATAAATGTATTAGAAGAGACCACATAAAAAACCGAGACTAGGTTAAGAATTGGCGCAAATTGTACGTTTAGGATTTACAGTTTTAATAAAGAGGCAACTCTAACCTACGTCACCAAACTCCGACATACAAGGTCCAAAAACTTTGAAACCCATTTTGATACTTAAAGCAAGTCTAGGTTAGCGCAAATTTTTTGGTTTTTGGCCTAACGATTTAAAAAAAAAGAGGCAAATAGGGAAACTTGGTGCTCCGGTCGAGCTTATGAGGTCCAAACACCTCGAAACCATTTCTAAAAACTTAGGATATATTGAAATCAAGGTGTTAAAAAATATATATAAAAAACGAAGTTATGGATTGGAATCTGCGCAAAATTATAGATTTAGGTTTAAAGGTTTTTTAACAGAGAAATTTGAGGAACCATAGTGCCCAAATTAAAAATAAGAGATCCAAACACCTCAAAACCAATTCTAACATTTATGTTATATTGAAATAAAGATGTCATAAGAGACCACATAAAAATCGAGTCTATGTTATGATTGGCGCACAATTTTATGATTAAGATTTACATTAGAAACGAAAAAAATCTAGGTGCCCAAATTGGGCATATGAGATCCAAATACCTAGAAACCAATTCCAGTACTTATGTCATATTGAAATAAAGATGTTAGACGAGATGACATCAAAAATCTAATCCCAATTAGGATTTGACTCAAAATTGTAGGTTTATACTGTTTTAGAGAATTAAATAATACTCCTCAAAGGCCACTATTGATGGGAGACGTGAAATCAAATCCCGTTTCTCATAGACCAGGCAACTCGGTCGAGATCTAGCAATGGGCCCTACCCTATTGGCCACTCCACCTCAGTAGGCCCCACCTCGTCGGCTTCCCCACCTGAGTATAGAGATGCCCCTGCATCAACCACCCACACTTGTGAGGAAACTCGAACCTTAGACCAGTTTTGCAAGAATTTGATGTAGTGATTTAATCAATACTCCACAAAAGCCATGACTGATGAAAGCGTGAGATTAAATCCCCTTATCTCATAGCTCCCTAGGCTACCCTGTCAAGACCTTCATTTGGGCCCTACCCCATGGGCCACCCCAACTCAGGCCCACCCTATGGGCCCATGGGGTGACGCCCACTGGGAGGTCTCAACTAGATTGCCTAGGCTATGAGATAAAGGATTTGATCTCACACCTCCTATCAGTCGCGGATTTTGGAGAGTATTGATTAAGTCCCTGCATCATAGACTTTACGTGTTTTTAAAAGGACAACTACAGAACTTTGGTGCTCAAATCGGACATATAAGGTCTAAACACCTCGAAACTAATTCAAACACTTAGGATATATTGAAATAGAAGTGTCAGAAAAGACTACATAAAAAATTGAGTCCAAGTGATAATTGGTGCACAATTGTAGGTTTAGATTTTACAGTAATATCGAAAGAGACAACTAGGAAATCTTAGTGCCCAAATCCGGCATACGAGGTCCAAACAACTCGAAACCAATTCCAAGACTAAGTTTATATTGAAATAAACTACATTAAAAACGGATCTTAGGTTAGAAATTAACGTAAAAGTATAAGTTTAGGCTTAACAGTCTTAACAAAGGAGATAACTAGGGAACTTGGGTACCCAAATCGGGTATAACGAATTCCAATACTTATTGAAATAAATTTAACAAAAGATATTACATAAAAAAATAGAGTTTAGTTTAGGAATTTACGCAAAATTATAGATTTAGGCTTTACGGTTTTTTATCAGAGACTATTGGGAGAAATCTCAATGCCCAAAGTGAGAATAAGAGATCCAAACTTGTTGAAATCAATTCTAACACTTATGATATATTGAAAGAAAGATGTTGTGAGAGACCACATCAAAAACCGAGTCTATGTTTAGGCTTTAACGGTATAAACAAAAGAGACATCTAGGAAACCGAGGTACCTAAATCGGGCATAACAGTTCCATATACCTCGAAAATAATTCCAAATTTTACGTAATATTGAAATAAAGATGTTAAATGAGACGACATCAAAAATCGAATCCAGATTAGGATGTGAGGCAAAATTGTAGGTTTTAGACTTTACGGGATTTTAAAAGAGAGAACTAAAGATCCTCGGTGCCAAAATCGGGCATATAAGGTCTAAACACCTCGAAACCACTTCTAACACTTAAGGATATATTGAAATAGAAGTGTCAGAAAAGACTAGATCAAAAACTGAGTTCAAGTTATAAATTGGTGCACAATTATAGGTTTAGGCTTCACAGTAATAATGAAAGAGACAACTAGGAAACCTCAGTGCACTAATCGGGCATACGAGGTCGAAACAACTTGAAACCAATTCCAAAAATGATCTTATATTAAAATACGTTTCAGAAGCAACTACATCAAAAAGGAATACGAGGTTAGGAATTGGAGCAAAAGTATAGGTTTGGGCTTAACGTTCTTAAAAGATAGACAAATAGGGAACTTCGGCACCTAAATTGAGCATACGAGGTCGAAACACCTCGAAAGCAATTCAAACACTTAGGTTATATTGAATTGAGTTTAGGTAAGGAATTGACACAAAATTATAGATTTAGGTTTTACAGTTTTTTAACAGAGGCAAATGGGAAAATCTATTTAAATATAACACTTATGTTATATTGAAATAAAGATGTCATAAGAGATTATATTAAAAACCTAACACTTATGTTATATTGAAATAAAGATGTCATAAGAGACTATCAAAAACCAATAGGTTATAGTAAATTGTTGTTAGGGTTTAAGAAAAGAGGAGAGAAGAAGAAATGGAAAAGAGAGAATAAGGAAGTTAGGGTTCCTTTTCTTTATAATGACTATATACTTGGCTAATACAAAAGATGGGCCCAAGGCTATACTTGAGAGAACAAAGAATAAAACATAAGAGTTGGGCCTACAACATAAGAGAGGCCCATCACTATACTATACCCACAATAATACCAATACTCCTCCTCAAGCTGGTGCGTATATGTCACACATGCCCAGCTTACTAAGTATGTTTGATAAGCGATAGCTTGGGACTCCTTTCGTTAAAATATCTGCAAGTTTGTCATTAGTCTTCACATATGGCGATCAATCTCAATATGCTTTGTTATGTCATGTTGAACTGGGTTGTGTACAATGCTAATCGCTGCTCTATTGTCATAGTAAAGACTCATATGTTTGGCCACTGGAAATCCAAGCTCTTTCAGTAAAATCTTTACCCATAGCAATTCACATATTTCATGATCCATGGCTTTGAACTTAGCCTCTGCACTAGACTAGATCTTGCCACAACAACCTGCTTTTTGCTCCTCCAAGTGACAAGATTTCGCCCAACAATCATGCAATATCCAGATGTAGATCTTTTATCCAAGACAGGTCCTGCCTAATCAGCATTGGTGTATGCTTCAACTCTTAAGTACTCATGACAGCCAAAGATGATCCATTTCCCAGGAGAGGATTTCAAGTACATGAGAATCTTGTAAACTGCCTCTTGATGAGAGGTTTTTGGAGCATGCATGAACTGGCTGCTAACCACGCTAACTGTATAGGCTATATCAGGGCGAGTGAGAGAGAGGTAGATAAGACGACCAACAAGCCTCTGATATCTCCCTGCATTACCAATAGGCTCACCACCATCATCTGCTAACTTGTGATTCTGCTCTATTGGAGCATTCAAAGGTTTGCATCCCAACATCCCTGTTTCTTTGAGAAGATCTAGGATGTATTTCCTTTGTGAGATAAATATCCCTCATTTTCTTGATTTGGAAACTTCTATACCAAGAAAGTACTTTAACTGCCCTAGGTCATTTATCTCAAACTATGTAGCTAATTAAGATTTTAACCTCTTAATTTTCTTCGCATTAGATCCAGTCAAAACTATGTCATCCACATAGACTATAAGGGCAGTTGTCTTACCCTGACAGTGTTTGATAAACAAAGTATAATCGGCTTAGTTTTGAGTGTACCCTTGTTTGTTCATGACACCATTGAACCTTTCAAACCAGGCACAAGGGGACTGTTTCAACCCATATAGGGCCTTCTTTAATTAACAAATTTTCCCTTGTGCTATGGGAAAGCTAAAACCGGAAGGAACGGTTATGTAAACTTCATCCACTAAGTCTCCATGAAGGAAGACGTTCTTCACATCAAATTGATGAAGAGGACAGTCTTGATTGGCAACCAGAGAGAGGATCACATGGATGAAATTCATTTTAGCCATAGGAGCAAATGTCTCATGGTAGTCAATGGTATGAGTTTGGGTGAAACCCTTTGCAACCAGTATAGCCTTGTATCTTTCCACAGAATCGTCCTACTTGTATTTTACTGTGAAGACACACTGTTACGCCCCGAAAATCAATACAATTCATATCTCATAAATGCACGGATTTCTAGGCATGGACCTGGAAAAAATCCCAAGACTAAATGAAAATAATTCAAATTAATCTATTAAACAGAAGTGTATATCGAGCCACTAAAATAAATCGACCACAATAACCAAATAAAAGAGACATTTTTTAGTCTCAATTTAATACTCACCTAAACAAGTTCTTTAAACTAATTTCAATAAAATCTAACTAAAACAAAGAGCTCCACGGACAAACTAAACTTCTGCTGACTTCTAATTCCTTAGATCTCTCTTGAAAAGATGAGTATAACAAGGGTGAGCACGACATCCCAGCAAAAGAACACATTAAACAAGCAATAATTATATCATGACAGATGCAATAAATTATGCAACAAAATATTGCAACATATGCAATTTATTTGAACACAAGTTTTACAATTTACCGTTAGTTCAATTATTGGTCACGGTCTCATGTCTATAGGATTCAAACTGATATCGTCCTACTGACATTCTTTTACGGCAACACTAAGCTCATCCAGTCGGGTTCCCACAAAGTTCGCCCTTCATTTATTTGATCTAACGAGTGTCTCACTCCATTAGTCAAATGGTCATTTGGTTTATCATTAATCTTCCAATACTATTCTTGGGATCACATTAAGTTTACCCAATTTTCACTTTTGGGCTCCCAAAAAGTTCACCCGAGGATTCTCTTCTGGACATCGTACTAAAGTCTTCCCACAAGTGAACCCCACTTAAGGTTTTGGTCTTTTATTAAATTCTGGATTTATTAAATGACATACAAGACAATATTCATAATTTAAACATGTAAAGTACATCAACAATTAATAAACAAAATAATAATTAACAAGAGTATGCATGATTTCATCTCATAATTTACAATAATTAAGAATATTTAATATAAATAATATATTCAATTAAAGTATCTTAGAAAAATTAATGTGAAAAATGTCTCTTTTCTCGTTTCTGATTTTCGACTAAGGTTTTGACCCACAAAACTATTGATTTTGGCAAAACTTTCTTCACGAAAGTTGTAGATCTTTCGAGCTCTTTGAAACGATGTACTGTCGGACTAAAATCAGACTTAAGGTCATAAAGTTATGACCCATATAGCGAAACTAAGTAAATTTCCTTTAAATTAATTCATTTCTCAATGGTTTTCATCCCTAAATTCAATACATTATTTTTCTGACATTTAATCCGTTTATGATTAATTATAGATGCAAAACAAGAGTTGGAACAACAAGATTTGAACATCAAAATATACTAAGTTTAATTCCAGGATTTTAAGAATTACCTAAAACATTACTCAGAATTTTAAACTCTAATTTATATGTTTCTAGCATGGATCATCATTCTTATAAATCCAAAACATAATCAAAACCTAGAACTAAAGTGGAGTGTTCACTTGCCTCAACGATTTAATCTACCATGAGGATGAATAAGCTATGGAATCGCGATCTCTTTCCTTGAAAACTCTTCCAAATGTGGAAAACCCTATTTTTTGTCTCTCCCACGTTCTATTATTTATAGATTGTGTTCTGTGTATTCTGAAATTAGGTTTACCACTTTCTATTTATATAACCATTTTTTTTTAACGGAAAGATTTATATTACCACTTTCTATTTATATTAAGCCCTATTATTTATTTACCGGAATGTCCTTAGTGACTCTTGTTTGTCTACACTTCTAATTAAATCTCAATTAAGGTTATTCTTATTTCCTCATTTATTTTCACACTAGCTAATTAATCTTTTTAGGTCACTACACTACACTTACATCTAAAGGGTTTCTTTCCCTTTGGGTAGGCTTAACCATTTCTCATGTTGCCACTTTACTGAAGAGCCCCCATTCTTCACACATCGCATCCTTCCACATAGGATGAGCAAGTGTGTTAGATCACTGCAAGGCAAAGACAAGGAAGAGGAAAAAGTATGATAGGAAGGAGATACGATTGTAAGAAACAAATTAGAGATAGGATGGTGAGTACAAGATCTAACTCCCTTCAGAATCGCGAAATACAACAGTTGGGTCGAATCATACATGATTTGGAAAGATTCGGAATCTTGAGGGAGAATATTGGGCATAGAGCGTGCCGGCATAAGTCGTCGGTCGCTAGAGTAAACCTGCAATGTCTTCCTTAGTATTTCCAAAACAAATCACAATAGTATCATAGTGAAAAAGGAGAGGAAGAGGTTATTTATGGAGAAGATAATGCTTTAACATAACTTTGCACCTCCTGAAAGAGGGGTCTTGGTGAGAAACAATAAGAAAAAATACCTCAAAGAAAGAGACATCCATAGACCAAAAACTGCTCTTGGAGGGAGGATGGTAGTATTATAACCCTTTGAGTGGGGAATGGGAATCCAAGAAGAAAGAACACTTGTAGACGGGATATCAAATACTTGGGGTGTAAGGAAAGGGGGTAAATGTAGGGAGAGGACATCCAAGGAGCTTTGAAGCCGAGAAGATCTATGGGGAACTATTCGTAAGAAAGGACAGGGAACGTAAAGCTTCGGGACCAAAGTATAGGGGACATGCATGCAAGGAGGGATCTGGTGGATGTCAAGGAGGTGTCGTCTACGTCGTTACACTACCATGACTGGCAGGCTGGGAGTGTGAACCACAAGTGGTTTTGTAAATAACCGAAATTTTAATATAAAAAAAAGTAGGGCTTATAGATCATTAACGGAGATTAGTCGTTGTTAAGTGTGAAAAGGGGTTTTACTCGTGGATCGATCGCAAGACCGCGGAGGTCTTATGCATAAGAAAATGAGAAAACAGGCCGTATAGCTTTCTGTAGTTTCGTTGCAAGACTCGATAGCTCGCGAGTTCTAATAGAAAATCTGAGAAAACAGGACAACCGCTTGTGTTTTGTCATAGTTTGGAAAGTTGACTGGTCAATAACTAGATGACCTTAGGACTTTAAGAATTATGGAAAATATTCTAAGGCAGTTAGGACATTCTTAAAATATGGGTTTTAAATCATGTTAGGGAAGCCAAAAGCCTAGGGAACTCATTTTTCATTTGTAGTCTAAAAACAAAGGTTTTATGAGAATTTACATGAATCGTCAACGGAGAAGCCAGAGCATTGGCCACAGACGTCAACGTTGAGGTTAAAGAAAGTTTTAAAAACTTTCTGCAGTGATCGTCGATAGTTCAAGGATGAGAATCCCATCGGTGGACGGATACCTGGGGACGTATTGAAAATTGATCCAAACGGCTATAGTTTTTAACGACTATGTTCGCATTTAATGAGGTCCCAAAGGATAGTATACTCAATTAAATTGAGTTCATTTATGAACATCAAGGACAAAGAAGAATATTGATAAAATCTTTAGTACATTCAATCCTCTTCAAGTTATACGTTGAAAACCTGACATCTCAAACTCTTGTATTTGAGCCTTCAAATCCCCAGTCTTGTGAGAGATTTGTTAGATCGTGTATCCAAATCTTATTCAGCTTCAAGGAAGCCTACTTTATACCTGGATTCAAATCCAATCACACTTTTGTATTGAGAGAAATCAAGAATCGTGAAATCTGTGTGTGACGCGGCTAGCTGGAAGTAAGAGATGGGTTCTCTTGCATGAAGGCATTATCTCAACCCGTGTGAAAAGGAGAAGTAAAGGTGGTTATCCTAGCCTGTGACTGGATGTATAGGTGTGAGATTCACCTGTGAAAAAAGATTGTGCGAGTAAAATTGTTCAATCCTGAATCGAGAAAGCGGAAACGGCGGGACGTAGGCGGGTTGCCGAAACTCGTGAACAAAGTGTGGTGTGTGGATCCTCCTTATCCTGACTCTCTTTCTGATTGCATTAAATTTCTATCTCTGGATTAATTAGCTTAATTAAAAATTCTGAAATAGGTTCCGGTGAATTTTATTTTGCCATGACCCTAACACCCCCTCCTCTAGGGTCCATGTACTGGGCAACAATGATGTGACATAATCATACAATTTGTAGTTACA
>CM026565.1:14559880-14590264 GCA_015143295.1 Tetracentron sinense | reverse complement strand
CCAAATATTGTATGCTTTGTCGTTAAATGAGGTCACCATGCAACTTTCGCTGTGAATCTTTGACTTATTGTTACTTTGTACCTGTATAAAGTTGATGAAACAAACCTAATTATTTATAAAACATTTAGAAGTATATGTGTAATTCCAAAAGCTTGGTTTACTCAAAGTTGTATTCACACTACCAACTTGAAATGTCTTGTTAGACTTCATATGCCTATTTAGTCATTCCGGAAGTGTCTTATTTTACTTTTCATAATAAAACATATTTTACATCACACATTGTCTTCATACATTTGGTAACATATTAAAAGTATCTCATTAGATAACTACTTTGTCATTGTAACATTGTAGGAAAATCAATCTAATTCATTATTAACTAATTGCTAAGGAGATATGATTTTCCGTCCTTTGTAAACCTAAATTTGTTTAGTTATTCAGGATACCTATGGACAAATGGATTCCTACTTACACATTGTTAGTTTCATTATGTGAAGTGATGATCTTCAATCCTGAGAGCATGTCTCTTAACTAAGATGTGGATTAATAAAAGTACTTATATTGCGCAACTGATCGCCGTCAGTGGTTACCCGATAATATGTGGTTTATCTATCGGGGGTAGTCCATTTGACAGATTGTCCTTAACCTGAGAGGTTCGCCATTGTTCTCTAGTATTTATCTATATAGCTTTGATGTAGTCCATCGTCAATGTCTGTCACGCACCCCAAAATCTCCCCAATATAATTTGAAACTTGGCACGTGACTTTCTGACTTAATCCACTTAATGAGCTTTAAAGCTAATCAAAATCTGAACTTAAAAATTTCTTTCTTCAATAAAATAACATTTACTACCTCAACTAATATCATTAAAATCTGTGCAATTAAACTGAACTACAAATTTTTGAATCATCCTCGTGATTCTAACTCTGTAATACCATATCAAATCTAATAATCCTCCTAAAACTAAACATAATAACTAATTACAATATCTCTGGAATTTAAAAACAATTTCTAATAAGAGTAAAATCCTCAATCGAAATCTTTCCTCTTCAGATGACAACCTAAAGATCTTCCTATTACTCTCTTCAACTCAAAGGCGGTTATACTTATAATCTCGAACCTGTCGACAACAAAAGTTATCGGCTGAGTAACAAGTTAATCCGCGTATATAACAATCCATAGTAAACAATATTATAATGATAATATGCATTAAAGTGACAGTTCAATTACAATTCACATACATAAATCAGAGTGCGGAAACATCTTTTATTTTCAATTCTTTTATGTGTTCCCTTGTACATATCTTACTTGTCTTATTACTTGACTTTTCTTTTTTATCTTATTTTTTTTTACTTGTCTTTCATATCTTACTTTTCTAACTTATCTTACTTTTCTTCTTTTCTTACTTTTCTTTGAGATCTTTCTTGAAGCTAGATAACTAGTACCCTTGGAAACTTATCTTAAAACCAGGCACTAGCATCCTTTTTTTTCTTTTTTTTTTTTTTTTAAATTTCTTTGATATCTTTCCTTGAAGCCAGATAATTAGTACCTTTGAAACTTATCTTGAAGTCAGACTCTAGCATCCTTATTTTTCTTATTATTATTTTTCTTTGATATCTTCCTTGAAGTCAGATAACTAGTACCCTTGGAAACTTATCTTGAAGCCAGACACTAGAATCCTTGCCACTTAGACTTGAAGCCAGGTATAACATACCCTTGCATAACTTATACTTGAAGTCGGATATGATATACCATCGATGGGCTTACACTTAAAGCTGGGTATCATGTACCCTTGGTTAATTTATATTTGAAGCAGGGTGCAATGTACCATTGGTTACTTACTTTGTTAGTATTCATTATTTATGAGAAAACTTGTTCATGAAATCTTATTTATGTGACTCTTACTTTCTTGTATTTATTATTACGTCGTGCGTATGTATATTATATTGTTATGATTGAAAATAGTAATAACTTTCGGTTAAATTTGACACTCGATCACAAGTCGAGGGTATCGGGAATCCATCATAGCAATTCCCATCACCATAATAAAATCCTAAAGCCACCAAAACCCTAACCAAAGCTTATTTACCCGAATGCATATTACTCATGCAGCAATTCATATCTTACATCTATTATCGATCACTGTGCATATAAATTCTATAGATTATAATTTAAACATCAATAAATCAGGGTTCTTACAATCACAATAATAACCTATGTTCATGAATCTTACTTCCATAGATTATACATCATCATGGTTCTTCGATCGTTAAAACTCATAATGGGTCATTCATCATACATTGGTTTCAAGTAATTCATACATAAAATGTAATCATAAAATACTCATTTATACAAAAATATAAAAATCATCCTTTCTACATACCATCATTCAACCCAATCTCCGGGCATACATCCCTTTTACTACATACATTCACATATCTCCATAATTTTCTTTCCCTTTATTCTTGCATAAAATATAATATCAATAGGGTTATTCACATCCTACTTATGTTATTCACATCCTACTTTAACAATTCTTAAGAAAACATACATAAGGGATGATAGAAATTCATAAATCTCATTTGTATTCAAGTTCTTACTTAGATCTACCTTTTTAAATCTTACTTTACATTAATATTCATGAAACTAAGAATTAGGGATTACTATTTACGTTATTCACATCTTAATCACGTTCTTTACATAGATCTTATCATTAGATTCATACTTTCGATTAATAGTTATAAAATTGAGAACTAGGGAAAGTTATTTACCTCTCTTGATCGCTTCCCTACGATCTTACACTTGCGAATGGATCTCGATTTAGATCCTCAAGTCTCTCTCTTTCTTCTTTGGCTGAATCCTTAAAATCTCTAGGTTTTTCCTTCTTTGAATCTCTCAAAATACTCTCTTTTCTCTCTTTTTTATGTTTTGGAGGCTCTAGAAAACCTAATTCAGAGTTAAGGAGGTATTTATAGAGTTTGGGAACCCTAGGGAAGGTACAAAAGGGTCAAAACCACGATTTTTTGGAAAATCCCGCTTTGGGCGATCGATCCCCCCCAATTTTTTTTTTTTAATTTTAAAAATTCAGAACAGCCTTCGGTATTTTATCCATAACTTTTGACTCGGTTATCGGAATTGAACGATTCAACTTGCGTTGGAACCGTCATTCAAATGGAAACAATTTCTTGTCTAATAAACAAGTCCCAATTATTTGTTCTTAGAGGTCAAAATATCCCATAAAGTGGGATAAAGGTGAAAGGGAACTTCAAAACATTTGGATTAATATTGTAAACCAAAGTTTAAACCCTACACTCCTACAAATTAGAAAATAGATACCATAACCTAATTTTTGACAATGAGGTGATCTCTTAAACTCGAAACTTTTAATTTAATAATAATAATAAATCAATTACTATATTATTATATAAGGAGTTATTACATCTAGGCATTTCACATTAATTCTCATAGGAACACATGCATTTTAAAATCGGACACATATTCTAAGAAATTCATATAAATGGCACAAATGCCGAGGAATTGAATTTGGGTCGTTACAATGTCCGACACACCGGACTGAATACGGGCTCGTTGGGTTATGTACGCTATATTAGAAGAAGTGTGTGTACGCTCAACAAAGATTCCACTACTCTTGTAGAGTAATTTATATTGAGTTGATATTTGTCAAAACCGGACTTGAAAAACCTAACGCTAGTATTTATCGATGAAATGGTTTTATCGAGAAGTATATTTTCTATATAAAAGAAATGTAATTATTATTTATTTTAAAGAATATCTAAAATAGTTTTGAAAGTCCAAGTTTAACTAAAGCATCAAAGAGAATGAGTTCTCAATATAAGCTAGGGATTAAAGAAAGTATAAGATATTGTTCTGTAAGCTGATAACAATACTGGAAGTGGAGAGATGTATCTTTAAACAAGTCTTTTAAAAGAAATACCTGCAAACAATTCTCTATTTTCTGGGGGTTAGTCACATTGTGTTAATGGACATTATTGTGATTAGTGGAAGTCTAGGGATATAGATAAAATTCTATGATCCTAATGGAGTTGTAAGAAAGTATTTCCTAGTAACAATACGTTAACCAAAAAGGTTAAGTACTTGGTCCTACAACCGGAAATGGGAAATCCCTTTAGATCCCATTAAGGGAATCCGGATAAAAATTATGCCGAAACTGGATCCCCTAGACTTAACACCATAGAAAGCATCAAAACTATCTAAGAGTTTTAGTCATATCACCTCGGTGAATGATGTTCACCGGTGAAGCTTAATCCACTCGAACCGTCAGAACTCTTTGTAGAAATTTCTCCGAAAAAATACTAGAAGTTCGATCCTTGTTCTTCGTTATCCCCACGAAGTTTTAGAATCTCCTTTTGAATAGAAGCAAGAGGAAGTAGATGGAATAATGGTATAGACATTCGATCACCAAAAGTACTAAGGTTTAAAACCCTAGAATAAACAAAACCCAACTTGCACCACCTTAGAAGCTCATGAAAATCCCTAGGGGTATCCCCTAGGGCTCACACTTTGGAGAGAAAAGAAATAATTCTGGAAAAAAATGCTTAATGGTCTAGGGTGTTGGGGTATTTATAGACTAGGATCATATTCTAATCCTACTCCAATTTGATCTTATCTAGTAGGATTTATTAATTAATAATAACTCTTACTATTAATTAATTAAACTCCTACTTAATCTATAATTACTTTAGTTATAGTAATCCTACTAATTAAAGAGTCCTTATTGCAAGATGATTCCTTAATTAAAAAGGATAAGTCAACATCCAACAAAAAGAAGGAATCCTAGTCAAACTAGGAAACCCTACACAAGGGTGGGTGTGAGCTTCAAGGGGCGTGGACTTTGGGGAGTTAAGCACTCCATGTTGTAATCCAATTACAACTTATCTTCATCCTTATTACAATCCAACAATTGAATTTTAATTCCATAATTATAGAAATTATATTTCAACAATTATTCAATTAAACAAATCCTAATCCAATTAGGATACCAAAGTGGGTGCCCCACCCTAGGGTTTAAACCCATGGGCTTTGGCCCATATTAAAGGTCCATATTAAATGGGTTTATAGATATAGGTCAAACCCATTTCCACTTTAATTATGTTAATTAAATAATTATTAAAATAATCCCTAGATTTAAATTAATAATTAATTTAAACCACAGATTAACTTTTAATCTATTTAATTAAATGATTAACTTTTAATCACTTAAATAATTGATTAACTTTTAATCAATTATTGAGCTTGTATTTCTTATGTGAGCACCTCCACAGATTGTTCTGCGACATTCTTACCTTGGCTTACCCAATGTTATCACATTGACCCTAAATAGGAATTACATCGGAATTGCAAGTGACATGAGATATCCATGTTGCAATTGAATCCCAGTGTATGAACATTAACCATTACTGATCCCGCCACATGAACTTTTAAATTCGATTTATCCTTCCAAATACATCATCTCTAATGGGCCTTCGAGATTGACATACTATCTAACCCATAGCTTATTGCAAATCATCCAAGTTTCCAAGACTTATGATTAAGCTATAGAAACAATTTCTCATTAAAAACATTTTGAGAAAATTACTTACTATGAAACCCAAGCAGGTGGATGGACACGTGTCAGCCTTAGAAAGGGTTTGTGGACACGTGTCAAGTTTAGAAGGTGTCTACTTAAATATCTTTTTCTCAATTTATCTTTCCTAAATCCCTTCTTGAAACGGTTCATTTAATTCCAAGAGAAAACATTGCCTAAATCCCTTCTTTAAACATTTCATTTATTAGAGAAAACATTCTCAACATCTCTTCTTAAAACGCTCTTACCATTTCGGAAAAGGAGGGTACGAAAGCATTACCCAGTCCATTTCTCTCTATTAAAAGTAAAAATCATTTCAAATTCTAATTTACTCTCCTAAAATCTCTCCACAATATTTATCACCTTATGCAGTAACTACACAAATGACCTTTCTATATTCCTAAGAAAATCTCATATTCCTTCTTTAAATGATTTTTTTTTTATCTCTTACCAATTTACTCTCCTAAATTATCTCCCCCATAATAATTATCATTTCCCTCTTCCTCCATGAAACTCTTTGAATTTCTATCCTTCTATAACCGTTACCATGCACAGGGGCGGAGCCACATGGGGCCCGGGGGGGGGGGCTGAAACCCCCCCTGAAATTTTGAAAAAAAAAAACCTTTTTTGTAAAACTAGGGGTGCAGCTTGGGAAAAGGGGCAGTGCCGGGGCGACGGGGGACTCTAGCCCCCCCTAAACTTCCGACAAAAAAAAAAACAATTCTTTATAAATGGACACAAACAAATGTGTTGACCCATAAACTTGGCACTCAAAAAAAAAATTCGGGGGCTTAGCCCCCGAACCCCCATTGTTAGCCCCCCCTCAAGAGATTCCTAGCTCCGCCCCTGACCGTGCATGGCTTTATGTTTGTCTCTGTGACACACGATTTATACGAAAACTATAGGTGGGCGAAAACTATAGGTGGGCATGTTGGATTTCTTCTCCCAGATTCTTTGTTTTCTTCTTCTTTAATTTTGTAATGAAGGGTCGAGAGGTAAGTAAGAGATGACTAAAGAAATGTGCCTGTGGTTGTGGCAATGAGAGAGTATATCTTTGTCACCCTACTTCTAAAGCTTCTCATGGGTTCTTTCAAGGATTGAGTACTTTATTAGTTGAATACCACCCCATATGCCTAACCAAATATTTCAGTCTGTATGTAGAACATGAAAGAAAATGGGCAACAATGATTTACGTTCTAAGTTGCAACTGGCTTGAGAAAGGAGTATATGCGGAATAAGTGAATATATATTGCTAAAATGATAGAATGGATTTCTTTTTCAAAGCTGCGTTGGTCCATACTTACTATTTTATAGTCTAAATTTATTTTAATTATAGAGTACTGTAAATTGTAGAATGAAATGAATGGCTTCAATGTTGTAGTCACCAATTTCATACTTAAACCTCTAATTCAGATGGCAAGGGAAAAGGTCGCGTCCATTAACCAATTTTTAACCACTAACCCTAACTAAGGTTTTAGAATTGTTGTATATGAATAAGGATCAGAAACCATTGTTCATGGCTGTAGATATACGTTCCAAACTGTTATGGCTGTATAGCCTTTTCTAAACTGATATAAGTGTCAAATTGTTATGGCTATATAGCTTCTTTTTTTTCCCTTTTCTTTTGTTTGATGTATAGATGATTGAGATTGAGACAGTAGAGTGTATTTCAGTAATCATGTAACATGTTTAAATTACCCTAACACCTATTAGTGGACATGTGTTAGAACCACAGTAAGAGTGATTGGGCCAATGAAAAAGCGAATATTACTAGCAGTTACAACGTCATTTAAAATTAGATTTTTAGGGGGAGGGACCATTAATTGGGGAGATGGACCTCAGCTCAAGTCCATTTCCTAATGCACATTGGATTACCCCTGGCGCACACCCGAGGCCCAGCCTCAAGCGTCCACTCATCAACCGGCATGTGGCACTAAAAAGGGAAGAAGTCATTTCATTTTCTCCCCTGTTTTTTGACTTCTTCCCAGTTAATATCTCTCCATCTTTTTAACATATGATGAGTGGACGCCTGAGGATGGGCCTCGGGCGTGCTCTAGAGGTAATCTGATGCCTTCCTAATGGGCCTTAAAAGAGTATCAACATTTTGCATTTGAGTTTTTTTTTTTTGGTAAATCTAATGATGGAGCTTCTAACAATTTCCTAGCAAAAAATGTGAAATGGTTTATAAGTCTGCTCAATCTTCTAACTTTAATGATGCTCCAATCAAACGGGGCTTACTTGGGTAAAAGATCTACCAAAGACTATATTGGTGCATTTTTTTTCGTTTAATTTTCTTTTTTGATTGATGTCTTTATTTTCTTTTCATGATTGAATTTTAGTAACTTAAAAAATTATATTAAAAAAAAATTATATTAAAAAATAGATTTTATTACTGCTAAATATTTACAGTTATATCTCTTTCTTCACCTTTTTTTTATTTTTAATATTTCCGTGCATCGCACGGGTTTCTTACTAGTACTTTTATAAATATAATACTTTTTAATAAAAGTATATTTCAAAACTTAGTTTGTTTTCAAAATCACCTGCGCAGGATTTGAACTTAATCAACTGTCTTACCCAGAACTTGGATAATCTCTCAAATTAATGAGCATGGATTTCTTGTTTAAAATTCATCATGACTCGAACAGCTTTCTGACGATCCAACTGTCACTGTATTGTATTTTATAAGTTAGAAAATACGTTGGTGGAATCAAAACAGTCAGATCACTGTTCAGTCATAGATGAACTCATCAGATCTAAGGATCATCGAAATTGTTCAATGTAAATAAGAGACCAATTATCTGATAGTATGTTTATGTAAGAGGCCTCTCATTGAATACAATCAGTCAGTGTACATTTAAGCACCCATATGCTGATGTGTAGTCTCCACTACAATAGTTCGAGATAGAACTACATCTCAACTATTGAGAACATCTTAGCATTCTGGCAATCATATAAGTGAAGTGCTCAGCTTCACCCACAGCTATGACTATATAAGGTATAAGGAATCAGAAAGTTATATCTGCCTGTGATAATCTAATCACATAACTTTCCTAGAATATATCCTATGGACCTTTATCGATATCTCATATCGTATAGATCATCTCATGATTATGGTCAATTACCCACCCATAATGAATACACAATAGATTAAGAAATCTTTATTAATCAAATGAATAAAAGTGTAACAATCTAAAAGACTTTTCTAGGCATCATGTCTAACATCCACACACTAGGACATTCTTAAAGCTTTTAATTTAATTAATTAATTTCTCTAAGTAAATCACTATATGGTATAGTGAAGTTCTGATAGGTGACATCACATAGGATGTGATAAACCAAATGGGTAGGACCCATTGAGAATTTTGATAAAGATCAAAAGATGACCTAAAGGAGTTTGGAACTCCTGAAGGGGCGTGTGGAAGTGGGGCCCACCTAGGGTGGGACGCCCACTTCAATGTGAGATTTATTATTTAATTAGTTAGTTACTAATTAATGATTCCTTATTGTATAAGGATAAGACTAGTTAGTTACTAATTAAAGATTTCCTATTTATTTGGGATTCCATTAGTTTATTACTAATCAATGAATCCTTATTGGATAAGGATAAGATTAGTTAATTACTAATTAAAGATTCTCTAATTAATTTGGATTCCATTAGTTTGTTACTAATGGATAAGACTAGTTTCTTTTAAGATAAATCCCAATTAATTAGGAATAATCATTAAGAAAAATTTTGAGGAAATTCTAATTGGATTAGATAAGGATGAGAAGAGTCTTAGATTGCAAGAAATCAATCCAAGGAACTCTATATATAGAGATGGACGTCCACCCTTGGGAGGGTGATTAATTCCAACGTTTTCTCTCTTCTCTCCTCTAGCTCATGCCCCTTTCTCTCTCCTCTTTGGAAGTGTACGGTCATACCATCCATCTCTCCTCTTTTCTCTTGGTATGGGCACTACGAGTTCCTTGTCATGTCATTCGGCTTGACGAATGCACCGGCGACGTTCATGAATTTGATGAATAGGGTGTTTAGAGCTTGTCTAGATCGTTGTGTCATTGTATTCGTCGACAACATCTTGGTGTATTCCCAGACACGGGAAGATCATGATCGAGACATTCGCCTTACTCTTAAGACACTTCGAGAGCATCAATTGTATGCCAAGTTAAGTAAATGCGAATTTTGGTTGGAGAAAGTGACGTTCCTTGGCCATGTGGTATTTACCGAGGGCATCCCAGTTGATCCGACAAAGATAGTGGCAATGATGAGCTAGGAGAGACCTAAGAGTGTTACTAAGATACGTAGTTTCCTCAGTTTGGCAAGCTACTATCGGATATTCGTAGAGGGGTTCTCCAGTTTAGTAACACCGCTCACGTACATGATGCGGAAGGATGCCAAATTTGCTTGGAATGACATGTGTGAAGCAAGCTTTATGGAGCTGAAAAAGAGGCTTACTATGGCCCCCATTCTCACAGTGCCTTCTGGGAGTGGCAGTTTCATAGTTTACAGTGATGTCTCACATATCGGGCTACGATGTGTTCTTATGCAGCGCGGGAAAGTCATCGCCTATACTTCCAGACAGTTGAAGCATCATGAACAGAACTATCTCATGCACGACTTGAAGTTGGCCGCAGTGGTGTTGGTATTGAAGATTTAGCGGCATTACCTTTATGGGGGACAATTTGATATGTTCACAGACCACAAAAGTCTTTTCCCAAACGGAGTTGAACATGAGGCAACGTCGATAGATGAAGTTCTTGAAGGACTATGAATGCTCCATTCAGTACCACCAGGGTAAGGCAAACGTGGTAGCAGATGCTCTTAGTAGAAAGCCTTCTGGACTCTTGGTTCACATTAGGGTATGAGAGTGAAAGTTGTTAGAGGATGTGTCTAACCTCAACACCAGCTTCAGCTTTCCTACTTATGGGTTAATGATGGCAAATCTCACTGTCAGGCCTTATATTCGGGTTCGGATCCAAGAGTTACAAGGGTCAGATACTGAGATACTTGCTTACTAAGATAAGTCTATTAGCTGTGGCAGTGAAGAGTTTGCCTTAAATGGTGAAGGGATCATCACACTCAAGGGAATGTTATGTGTTCCAGCCGATGAGCAGCTTAGATGAGAAATCTTGGATGAAGCTCACCGGTCCAAATATACAGTACATCCTGGGGGTACAAAGATGTATCGGAACCTCAAGGGACACTTTTGGTGGTGGAACATGAAGAGAGAAGTGACAAAATATGTCTCTCGGTGTTTAGTATGCCAGTAGGTTAAATCTGAGCATATGAGGCAAGCACGTCTTTTGCAAACTCTTCTGATTCCCGAGTGAAAATGGGAGAATATCTCCATGGATTTCATTGTTGGATTGCTAAGAACAATGAAGAACTCTGATGTCATTTGGGTGGTGGTTGATCATTTGACGAAGACCGCCCATTTCTTGCTATATCGGACTACGTTTAACTCGAACCAACTTGCAGCACTATACATCAAAGAAGTGGTTCGGTTACACCGGGTGTCAGTGAGCATCATTTCAGATCGGGATCCTAAATTCACTTCTAGGTTCTGGAAGAGCTTCCAGAGCGCTAAGGGTCCCAAATTAGATTTTAGCACCGTCTTTCATCCTTATACAGATGGTCAGACCAAGAGGGTGAACCAGATTATCGAGGACCTGCTCTGAGCTTGCATGTTAGACTTCAAAGGTAGTTGAGAGGATCACTTGTCGTTTGTTGAATTCGCCTACAACAACAACTATCAGGCGAGCATCCAGATGGTACCTTTCGAGATCTTGTATGGGAGAAGTTGCAGGTCTCCTCTATATTGGGATGAAGTTGGTGAGTGGAAAATTTTGGGTCCAGAGTTGATCGAGCAGATCGTAGACAGGGTAAGGATTATTAGAGAAAGGTTGAAAACTGCACAAAATCGACTGAAGAGCTATGCCGACAACCATAGGAGAGATCTTGAATTCCTTGTTGGTGATTTTGTATTCGTCAAGATTTCACCGACAAAGGGCGTTATGAGGTTCAGGAAGAAGGGCAAGCTCAACCCTAGATATGTAGGTCCGTTTGAGATCATCACCAGGGTTGGTGAAGTTGCTTATCAAGTTGCTATACCTACTCACATGGCGTCGGTTCACAACGTATTCCATATTTTCATGCTCCGAAAACACATCCCGGATCCATCACATGTCATCAAGTTGGATCCTTTGGTGATTTGAGAATACCTCACATTGGTGGAATAACCGGCCCGAATCTTGGACTGCAAAGAGCAAGTATTGCGCACCAAAGTCATTCCCCTAGTCCTCATGCAATGGGAACATCATTCTAGGAATAAGCTGAGTGGGAACGCGAGGCCGAAGTGAGGGAAAAGTCCCCTAATTTGTTTTGTAGTTGTCTTTCATGTTGTATTGTCCTAATTTCGGGGACGAAATTTTTATAAGGGGGGAGGATGTTGAACCTCTGATTTTCTTGACATGACATGATGAATAGTGCTATGAATAGTGTCTAAGGCTTAAAGCCTATTGTAATGCCTTGAATGGTTATCAAAGCTAATGAGCACCTTGTTTTTGATATATTTCAGGTAGATGATGTGTTATGACATGTATTAAAGCTTTAAGGATATTTTCTTATGTTTATGGGTGTTTGGGATGAAGGAGTAAGAGTATAAAATACTCTAAGTGTCAAAAAAGGGTTATGTTTTAACATTACCCTCAACTTTAAGAAGCTTTAGAAAAAGAAAAGGGTTATGTTTTAACATTACCCTCAACTTTAAGATTCAGAAAAAGCTTTCAGCAAGCTATGGGTTCTCGATTGAATTTCAGCACAACCTTTCATCCTTAGACTGATGGGCAAACTAAAAGAGTGAATCAAATTATTGAAGATATGCTTCGAGCATATATGTTGGATTTCCTAGGCAATTGGAAGGATCACCTGCCATTAATAGAGTTTGCCTACAACAATAGCTATTAGGCAAGCATTCAAATTGTACCTTTCGAGGAACTTTATGGTAGGAGTTGTCGTTCACCTCTATGTTGGAATGAAGAAGTTGAAAGGAAAATATTGGGTCCAGAACTCATTGAGCAGACATCGAACAAGATTTAAGTGGTCAGAGATAGGTTGAAGACCGCCCAAAATAGGAAAAAAAGTTATGCCGACACTTGCCGAAGGGACTTGGAATTTCAAGTTTGAGACCAAGTATTTGTGAAGATCTCTCCAACAAAGGGAGTAATGAGATTTGGAAAAATGGAAAAATTGTGTCCAAGATATGTGGGCCCCTTTGAAACCACTACTAGGGTTGGGTTAGTTGCATATAGGGTTGTCTTACCTTCTCACATGGCGGTTATCCATAACGTATTTCATATTTCCATGTTGCGGAAGTACATTCCAGATCCGTCTCATGTGAATAATCTTGAGTCATTAGAGATTTGAGAGGAGTTGACCCTAGTTAAGCAAGCGACTCAAATTTTGGATTAAAAACAGGGTTTTAAAATTTTTCGAATAAAATCTATTTATAAGAAAAACATTCATTAATTATTCTAAACAATTAACAAATATATTTTAAATGATCAAATCATTTAAAAAGGAATTTCAAAATAAACTATTTATTTTAAAAATTGATTATAACAATTATCATACTAGTTTTTTAAATTATTTAATTATTATCATTATCAAATCTCATTTGATAAATAATAAAAAAAATAATTATTTATTTATTCATCTCATGAACAAATAAAATAAAAACTACGAGCATAAACAAATAAATAAAAATCATCTCATGAATTATTTTATCTATTTAATTATCCTTTAAAACAAACAAAAAAATACTCCTTAACCATGAACTCTGATATCACTTGATGGGAATCTAGATAAAAAATTTATACAGAAAACTGAATCCCGAATATCTTTACACCATAGATAGCAAATAATTCTAACTACATGTTTAGATAATTATCTCAGTGAATGATGTTCACCGGTGAAGCACAAAATCAACTTGAACTGTCAGAACTCTTTGTGTAGCGCCCGAGAACTTTTGTCTATATATTAGAATTGGTGTCAAGGCTTTAAGTCATTGTAATCTCCCATTTTCTATGAAATGAGAACATTAAAAGTCGGGTAGTCTTAACTCAGTAATAAAGAATGCTCATGGGAGTCTAAATGGCAATGGAAAGTGCTATAAAGTGGTAAAGGGTGGAATTTCCTAAGGCGGACATGTTGAAAACCCGGGTGGCTGAAACCCAATTTCGGACTATTCAGTTTTAGGGGTAATTTGGTCCATAAATAAATAGAAATTGAAAGATTCTAAAATGCCAGAATTGTTCCTCTTCGAATGAAAAATCCAACTCACGTTGAATCATTAAAATCCAACAAGCGAGTAAAAAGTTATGGTTGAAATACCAAAATGGAAAAATCTGGAAATTCTGTCAGACTTAGGAACGATCATACATACCCTACGAATGATCATAGGTGAGCTACAATCAATCGTAGAAATTCTACGAACGATCGTAGAATTCCGAAAAATTGGCAAACCCTCTGTAATGTTTACGATCAATCGTAAACATCCTACGAACGATCGTAGGTGAGCTACGAATGATGGTAAATATTCTACGAACGATTGTAAAATCCCCAAAACTAGGCAAACATACTGGACAATTTACGATTGATCGTAGATGATCTACGATCGATCGTAGGAGTCTACAAACGATCGTAGTTGCGCGATTTTTTGTATTTTTGGGATTTTTAGGGTTTCTACCCTTTTGCCTATAAATAGGGCTTTGCCTTGGGGGTTTTGGGTTTACCCTAAACCTAAAGAGAGTAAGAGAAATGGAGAGAGAAGGGAGAGAGGAGATCTTGGAGAAGCCAAGGTGGGACTTGTGGGTTGAAGAGGTTGGAGATACAAGATCAAGGTTCGAATCACCCCTTCCAAGCTTGGACCATCTTCCTCAAGTGGGACCTTTCCTAATCAAGTGGGGTTCCCAAATCAAAGGTTTTCTTTAAGATCAAGTGTTGATCTTCAAGGTTATTACACCCGTCCTAGTTAACTTAGTAGTAACCTAGGTTTTGTTTGAAAATTGATGATGCTTTGGTTTTGTATTTTCCAAAATTGAGATGAACTAAGGTTACCTAAAAATGCATAAGATGAACTAATGAAGTAATGATGTGTGATTGGGGATGAATGATGTGTGATGAAAATGATGGAAGGGCAAGGTACTCATAATAAACATACTCCATGTGCTTGATGAATGGATTGACCAAAAACATGAATAAAATACTCTTAAAGATGTTGAATGCCATATGTTTGATAAATTGCATGAATGAAGTGAAACTAAGGAAACGAGGACACGATTTAGGGAGTCTTTTCCATTTGATAATTTTAATGAAATGCTTGATATGTTTCCCTTGAAAACTCACATTCTATAGGATTGTAGAATGCTAGATGATGCTTTAAAGTAATATAGGCCAAGATGTTCATTGATTGTCAAACACACACAAGCACGCACGATGTTTTCTAAAAGTATAAGTATATGAACATAAACAAGAACAAGACATGTGATCTACGATACGAATGATAAAGCCGGACATCAGGCCGGTCAATGGTAGGGCATATCCTTAGGATATGTCATACCTGGCTCACAAGGAAAACAAGTTGATAAATCCGGACATCGGGCTGGTCGAGGGTAGGGCATATCGCAAGATATGTCATACCTGGCTCACAAGAAAACAAGTTGATCATGCCGGACATCGGGCCGGTCAAGGAGGTTGGTGTACCATTTTCTATATATATATATATTTCACTGAAGGGAATGAAAGTATACCTCTTTTTTAATTTTTGAAACACAGTTCTTGGGGGGCATACATCGAATCCCAAGATCTGATTAAGATTCTAATTCATTTTATTCAATGAAGGTTAGAATAACTTTCACCTTTGCGACTTTGAAATTGTTAAGTCAAATCCACGTTAGAATAGTACTCGCAAAACTTCACAAGTGTAAAGTCTCCTGTCGATTCACATGAACCTTCTTTTTCCTTTAAAGCTTTCTCTAATGGAAGCTAATGGCCCTTCCAAATTTTCATGCTCTTTTATCTTTTCTTCTTTTCTTTGATCCAAGAACATTTCTTGATCAAACAAGATCCAATCTTGATCTTCAAAGAACTTGTTCTTGATCATCAAGATCAAAAACCAAACAAAAAGGAAGAAAGGGAAGGGTGACCATACACCCTCAAAGGGGGAGAGGGCTAGGCGTGAACTTGAGGAGAGGGAGAGAAGAAAAAATTCTGGAGAATTATATATCTTAAAGGGCTGGGCATCTAATCCTTTATATAAGTTCCCTCTTGGTTGCTTGAATTGTAATCCAATTATAATTCATTAACCTTATCCTAATCCAATTAGGATTCCTCAATAGTTTCCTTTATTGATTATTCTCCTAATCCAATTAGGATTAATCTTAAAAGAAACCAACCTTATCCATTAGTAACTAATCTTATCCTTATCCAATAAGGAATCTTAAATTAGTAACTAACTAATGGAATTCCTAACAATTAGGGAATCTTTAATTAGTAACTAACTCTAACTAACTAACCTTATCCAATAAAGATATTAGTTATTAGAAACTAATTAAATAAATAATAACAATTATTATTTCATCCATGAAGTGGGCGTCCCACCCTAGGTGGGTCCCACCCCACACGCCTAAAGGGTTTCCAAAACCCTCTTTTTGTCACTTGAATTATTCTTTTATAATAATTCTCAATGGGTCCTACCCATTTGGTTTTTCACATCTAATGTGATTCCACCTTTTAGAGCTTCACTATACCATATAGTGATTACTTAGAGAAATTAATTAATTTAATTATAAATTAAATTAAATACTTTAAGAAGGTCCTTATGTGTGGGATCTAAAGGGATCTCCTATTTCCGGTTGTGGGACCAAGTACTTCACCTTTTTGGTTGAAGCATTGTTACTAGGAAACACCTTTCCTAAAACTTCATTAGGATCATAGAATGTTATCTAAGTCCCTGAACTTCCACCAATCACAATTAATATCTATTAACACAATGTGATTAACCTCCAGAAATTAGAGAATTGCTTGTAAGTACCATCTCACAATATATTTACAAATAAATCCTTCCACATTCCGATATTACTTGTAAGCTTCTGGGATTGGAACAATTTCACTGTCTTAGTCCCTAGCTTATGAATAGAACCCTTTCTTATGATTACTTTTTCAATGAACTGAACCTCCAAAACACTTTTGAAGAAACATTAGAAAAGAACTGACATATATTTATATATACTTTTTCATATTAAAAATATCAACTTCGATAAAAACCATTTTACCGAAAAACACCAGTACTGGATTTAACAGTTCAGTTCAACAAGTATCACCTTGATATCATTATCTCCAAGTAAGGAGTTGTGGATTCCTTATTAAGTGTTTACATACTTCTCCAAACATAGTGTACATGACCTAACGTACCCGGAGTTAATCCTATGTATTGGACATTACCATTGGCACATCAAAGCCATATAGACAGATGTCTGAGAAGATGTTAACCTCTCAGGCCTAAGGACAATTTGTCAAATGGATAACCCTAATACAATCTGACAATGTATTCCATAGGGTATCCACTAGTGATCCCGTTCAGTATTATGTACTTGCTACATATACTCACATGTTAGTCAAGAGTCACCACTCTCTGTGAATGAGATTCATCACACTATCTCATAGAACTACACATGTGCAAGCCATGATGAAGTACGACGCCCAACCAGTACTCTAGAGGCTTCGAACAATATTAGGTTTACAAGGAACCGGAAAATCATATCTCCTCGTAACCCTTGCATGATTTTCCTACAATGTTACCTATGAAACTTTATGTCATCATCATATGAGACAGTAATTAATATAAATACCCTTTATAGTTGGTTGTGTGAATATGATGCTTGTCTAATCAACATAGAAAAGTCTCTTATTGGCTTTCGAGGGCATATATGTCCAACAAGAAATTTACATTCCCAACTCACAAGTCGCTACAAGGGCACTAACCTTTGTCTCACAAGAAAACAAGCAAGTTAAGTCAAGAACATGTCAAGTCATGACAAGAACAAGTAAGATAAGTGATTCCAACAAGACAAGCATGTGTGATTCTTATGAACGAGACCAAGACAAGAACAAGTTTCTAAATATGACAATCAATTTTTGAACGGCACAAAAGGCTATTTTCAAGAACAAGTCAAGATTTTAAAGTATGAGTTTTATCGGAGTTTTTGCATTCACTTATGCATGTCAAGACTATTGCATTGCTTTACTTTTATGCTATGAATGTCCTATGTTACTATTATCGTTGTAAATTCACGTGTTGAACTATATCTCGTTGTTTCTATTGTACACGTTATTACTAATGGTAGCTAGTAGCTTACACTCGCTGAATATTCCATATTCAGTCATACATCTTATGTCGGTAGGTACTATGGATAGACCTTGAACCTTGGGTTGGGGTAGAGTATATCGAGGAGAAAGAGCCGCCTATTCCGATGCAGACGCAGGCGGATAGAGATTTAGATATTTGGCCATATTTAGACTACTGCTAAAGAGAGAGAGAGTCTTTGAGATTTTACCTCTTTTGTATTTTGATGGGTGGGCATGTCCACCTCTACTTTGATATGTTTTGTATAGAACTTGGAATACAGACTTTGTATAGAAAAGAAAAGGTTAGTTCACGCTTCCACGCCCATGTTTTAGCTTCCGCACTCTGTTTAATGTTTCTATTGCATTATGTTAGCCTTCTTCATTACATGATGGTTTGGGAGGTATGTATTCACACCTAAAGTATCCCTTAACTCATAGGGGGTATTTTGGAGCGCGACAGAAGTGGTATCAGAGCCTAAGAATTAGAATCCCTAGGGTCACTTAGAACTGATACCATGATTGAACAAGGCATTAGGGTCGTTTTGAAGAGTCGTATTCCAAGTATAGACTAACAAGTTAGTCTTAGTCAAAATAGGTTGAACCTTAACCGAACTTAGAGTCCTACTCTAGGAAAACGGATTGTATGTTATGCCATTGTCATGTATACCTTGAATGTGTGTTATGTGTTTAGTGAAAATGAGTTATATGGTTAGTGAATATGAAGTGATAAAAGGATTGTGAAACTTTACCAAATGCGTATCCAAGTTAGACTCATGTGGCACTGTTGTCCTTAGGAGTAAATCATGTGGTGCGGTGCACGGGGTCGCGAATATAACACAAGGGGCAATGGAGGTGATGTTCCATCGGGTGATGAACAATTCGATTTCACCCAAGCTTTTGCCTCAATAGCCAAGACCTTGGCTATGCTAGCAGCAAGGCAACCTGCTACTCCTCCTCTTGCTGGTACACTTATAGTTGCTGCTCCAAATAGAGCACAAGCCAGAATAGAAGCCTTTCAGAGGATGAAGCCTCCGAAGTTTTGTGGAAGCATTGATCCGCTAATAGCAGAAGGATGGATCAGATAACTTGAGAAAATATTTTCAGTACTAACGCCTACAGAGGCAGAGAGGGTCACCTGGGCCGCCTTTATGCATGAAGGCGAGGCCGACCATTGGTGGAGGTCCATAATTAGGACTCGGGAGTTGACTCGACAGGGTCAAGAATGGATATGGGAAAATTCTTGGATGTATTCTACAAGAAGTACTTCCCGATGGGGTGAAAGAAAAGAAGGAAGTTAAATTCATCACCTTGGAGCAAGGTAACTTTTCAGTGGCCTCTTATGAAGCAAAGTTCTCGTAGCTATCCCGATTTGCTCCTCACATGATAGCCACCGAGGTGATGAAGGCTCGAAAATTTGAAAGAGGGTTGAAGGCTTACATTTAAGATCGAGTCTTAATGTTTTGGCATGAGACATACTCAGAAGTTGTGGATAAAGCACTCTTGGTAGAAGAATTCTTTAAGAGAAGAAGAATGGAGAAGGGTCAGTCTAGTGGTTCGGCAAAGAAGAGAGCTAGGACTACGTCATATCTGCCTTCAAGGCCAGCACTGTCACAGAGGTTGTACTTTGCATCTCAGTCCACTCGCTCTTTTGCTCCACCAGCTCCACGCCCGGCTACTACTTACACTCCTCGCCTGGTACTACCTCAGGCCACGGGATATATACCCTCCACATACTCTTACGAGCTATGTACATACTGTGGTAGGAGGCATTTGGCCGATGACTGTAGGAAGATTTCGAGAGGTTTTTTACATTGTGGTGACCAAGGACACTTGATCAGAGATTATCCCCGCAGACATTTACCAGCTCAGTCTCAAGGGATCAGGCAATCATCGCAACAGGGCTCTTTGCAAGCATCGAGACCCTCACCATCTACACAGCAACCTCGTCAAGCAACTCATGGCCGAGTCTTTGCCTTGTCGGAAAGGGACGCACGTGCTACGGATGATGTCGTGCAAGGTACGTAGGAATGTTAAAGGTTTAAGTTGTGAATGATTATTATTATGTGATATGTTGTTGTTTATACTAAGGGTTACCTATGTATGATGTGTGTTCTTGCTTAAAAGCTATTGATGTTAGTGTTTAATCGCACAGGCACCTTATTAGTTAACGAGTGCCTAGCTTGAGTGTTGATCGACACATGATCGACTTACTCTTTTGTCTCATCCAGTTTTGCGAAAGGCTTTTCAACTGAGTCTACTTCGTTGGAGCAGGAGTTAACCATTGCGACTTCGCTTGGCAAGTCAGTTGATGCGAAACAAATATATAAGGATAGTGTGGTTCAAGGGTAGGAGAACAAGTTGTTAGCCAACCTTATCATCTTGGATTTCCAAGACTTGGACTTCGATGTCATTCTCGGGATGGATTGGCTATCAACCCACCACGGGCATGTGGCATGTTTTGAGAAGATGGTGAATTTTATGCCGGAAGGAGTAAAGCCATTTTACTTTCGAGGATTAAGGGAAAGAGATATCGATTGCCTCGTAACTTTGAGTTTAGCAAACCCAGAGGTACAAAAGTCCTCAGCTATTCTGGTTGTGAGTGATTTTTTGGATGTGTTTCTAACGGAATTGCCTGGATTACCTCCGCATCGAGAGATCGAGTTTACGATAGAGCTTATTCGGGCACTGCTCCAATTTCAAGGGCGCCGTACAGAATGACCCCAATCGAACTAGAGGAACTGAAAAGGAAAATTGAAGAATTACAACAACTTGGTTTTATCCGACCTAGTGTGTCACCATGGGGAGCTCCGGTCCTCTTTGTGAAGAAGGACGGGTTGATGAGAATGTGCATTGACTACAGACAGTTGAATAAAGTCACTATCAAGAATCGTTATCCTTTACCAAGGATAGACGACTTGTTTGATCAACTGAAATGAGCTAGATATTTCTCCAAGATTGACCTTACAGCGGGTTATCACCAGTTGCAAATCAAGGCATAAGATATTTCAAAGACGGCTTTCAGGACTTGGTATGGGCATTATGAATTCTTTGTTATGCCTTTCGGGTTGACGAATGCACCGGCGGCGTTCATGGATTTGATGAACCGGGTGTTTTGACCTTATCTCGATAAGTGTGTTGTGTTGCTCGTAGATGACATATTGGTGTATTCCCAGACACAGGAAGATCATGATTGAGACCTTCGCCTTACTCTTAAGACGCTTTGAGTGCACAGATTGTATGCCAAACTAAGTAAGTGTGAGTTCTAGTTGGAGAAGGTGGCATTTCTCGGGCATGTATTATCGGCCGAAGGCATTTCAGTGGACCCAACTGTAGCAACCTAGACTTTTCTATGTTTAATGAATGGTGCTTTCGTAGCTATTTGGCCTTTCTTGTAGTCTAATTAATAAATAAGGGAAAAATTGGAAATTTTGAAACATCAGAAATGTTCCTTTTCGAAAGACGAACCCAACACAAGTTGGATCGTCGAAATCCGACGAGCGAGTCAAAAGATATGGTCAAAACAGTCAGGGCTTGCAGAGCACCGATCGCTCGATCATTAGTAGCGATCGATTGGTCCAAAACCGATCGATCGGAGGCTATCGACTGGTTAACTTTTTTGTATGGGGAAATTTTCTAGAGAGCATGTTTTTGACCGGTCGCTTGGTCAATAACACCGATCACTCGGTAGGCAACCGATCGATCGGTCATAACCATCGATCGCTCGGTCTTCGCGTTTTTACAGAAATTTCTGTAGGGGCTATTTCATTTTTTAAGGGTTAAACCCTTTCTTATAAGGCTTTGCCCGAGCCTTCGGGCTCCATTCACTACACTTAGGAGATTTTGAGAGATAGAGAGAGAGGAGAAGGGGATTCCTAACCTAGGTTTTCCTCTTGAGAAGAAATCAAGAGTTGGGCTACCCAAGATTTATTCCAAAGCTTGGATTCTTCAAGCCAAGCCTCAAGCTCGTGGGGGAGTCTCTCTCAAGCAAGGGCAGCATTCTCCAAGCTATTTTCAAGAGGGTTTCCTTTCCACTCAAGCCTTCTTCAAGCAAGAGTCTTCTTCTTGCAAGTTGGAGCTCCAATCAAGGTTTACAACCAAGATCAAGCCTTGATTCATGGTTAGTACACCCTACTAACTTCCCTTAGCAATAATCTAGGTTTTCTATGGTGAAATGTGATTCTTGCTATTATGTTTTCCTTTCCTATGAAATGTAACATCTCCAATAAATGTAAATAAGATAAGAAAAAGATTCGAATGTGTGAATGGGATGGGGATGGTGGCGATTGGATGCCGTTGGATGTGGATGTGATGTGTGAAATGGAAAACGGTGGATGTGCATTCTATAAATAATGAACATACCATGATTATTGATGGAAAATATGCGTTAAAAAGGGTAAAGAAAAACTACTAGAAATGTTGCACACCGGATGTCTGTTAAAATGCCTAAACCAAGAATAAATAAATTTAAATAAGGAAATAGATGTAAGCCCTATGTAAATACTCTTGTAAATGATGATTTGACCAAATGCTATGTTGATCCCCTAAATGCTTGCATGTTATACTATAAATCGAAATGTGACGTGATATTCCTCTTGTTATATGTGTTCCCATGATTGTCACTATTGTCACTTACACGAGCACGCATGTTGCATGAACTGAGATTTCAAGAGCACGTGCATATAATAATCAAAAAGAAAACATTGCATGTCAATGAGGTTGGTAGCCCGGGGACATTCGGGTACTAGCCTCTGGCTCACAAGAAAACTAAACAAGTAACTAAAATCAAGCATACGTCAAGGAGGTTGGTAGCCCAGGGACATTCGGGTACTAGCCTCTGGCTCACAAGAAAACTAAACAAGTAACTAAAATCAAGCATACGTCAAGGAGGTTGGTAGCCCAGGGACATTCGGGTACTAGCCTCTGGCTCACAAGAAAACCAGATATCAAGGAAGTTGGCAGCCCAAGGAGATTCGGGTGTTAACCTCTGGTTCACAAGTTACAAGATGCAAGTTTACAAGATGATGACAAGGCATTCATGCATGCATGCATATATGGTTTTCTCAAGCCATACCGAGACATAAGACGGATTTCCAAGCATGAGTTTTATCGGAGTTTTCGCATTCATGCACGCACGTCAAGATGATTGTATTGTACCATGTTTAATATTATTTCTTTTGTGAAGTTCCTCTTACTGCTCTGTATTGTATTACTGTTGTTGTGTTTTATTATTGTTATGGTTAGCTAGTAGCTTATACTCGCTGAGTATTCCATGCTCAGCCGTACTTTCATGTCGGCAAGTATTGAGGGAGCCCTCGACTCGGAGCCTTGGGTCGAGGAAGAATACATAGAGGAGAGAGAGCAGTCTATTCCACTACAGTCTCAAGCGGATCGAGACCTCGACGTGTGGCCGTACCTCGACTACTGTTGAGGGGAGAGTACGAGAGGGTTCTTTTGTATTTTTTGATAGGTGGGCCTATCCACCTTAGACTTAGACGTGTTTTGTATATACTTGTATTCACTTGGAATATCATTTTGGGAATTTTAGAAGAAAAGAAAATTTTGTCTACGCTTCCGCATCTATGTTTAGCTTCCGCGCTCTGATTATCATTGTTTCAGTATTTATTTACCTTGTTCATTACAGGATTGTTTGGTAGGTACGTATAGTCACACCTAAAGTATCCCTTAACTCTTAGGGGGTATTTTGGGGCGCGACACCAACAAAGATTGAGGCAGTGATAAATTGGGAGAGACCTAAAAGTGTCACCTAGATTCGGAGTTTTCTCAAGTTGGCAAGCTATTACTGGAGATTTATAGAGGGATTCTCTAGTTTAGCTGCACCTCGCTTACTTGACAAGGAAAAATGTCAAGTTCATTTGGAGCGACAAATACGAGATTAGCTTCCAAGAGTTGAAGAAGCGACTCACTACGGCTCCCGTCCTCACAATACCATCCGGGGGTGGGGTTTTATAGTATATAGTGATGTCTCCCATGTGGGGTTGGGATGCGTGCTCATGCAGCACGACAAGGTCATTGCCTATGCCTTAAGGCAATTGAAAGATCATGAGAAGAGCTACCCTACACATGACTTAGAGCTTGCCGTGGTAGTATTTGCATTGAAGATATGACGACATTACCTATATGGGGAACAGTTTGAGGTGTTCACAGATCACAAAAGCTTGAAATACCTTTTCTTCCAGAAGGAGTTGAATTTGAGACAACGGCGTTGGATGAAGTTTCTAAAGGATTATAAGTGCTCGATTCAATACCATCCGGGCAAGGCGAATGTTGTGGCCGATGCTCTTAGCAGGAAGCCTAAGGGACTCTTGGCCCACATGATGTTACAAGAGTAGAAGTTGTTGGAGGATGCCTCCAACCTTGACATTATATTCAGCCCACCTACTCATGGGACAGTGATGACAAACATCACGGTAAAGCCGTGCATCATAGATCGGATATGAGAGTTGCAAGTAGCGGATGTCGAGTTGATTGTTTTCTGTGATAAGGCGATTAACAAAGGAAGTGATGAGTTTGCCACGAACGGTGATGAAGCAATCACATTCAAGGGTAGACGTTGTGTCCTGGCCGATATCGATCTCTGGAGAGAGATTTTGGATGAAGTCCACCATTCTAAGTACACCGTACACCCTGGGGGTACGAAAATTTACCGAAACCTTAAGGGGCATTTTTGGTGGAGGAATATGAAGAATGATGTAGCAGAGTATGTATCCTGGTATTTGATGTGTCAGCAAGTGAAGGCCAAGCACATGAGGCCATCAGGACTATTACAGCCTCTCCCTATTCCTGAGTAGAAATGGGAACACATCTCAATAGATTTTATTGTGGGGTTGCCAAGAATGAATAGAAATTCCGACGCTATATGGGTTGTGATTGACAGATTCACAAAGTCCGCCCACTTCATGCCTTACCGAACTACATTCAACTCAAATCTGTTAGCTGCATTGTACATTAAGGAAATAGTCCAATTACACGAGGTACCGGTAAGCATTGTATCAGACAGGGACCCTAGATTCACTTCCAGGTTCTGGAAGTGCTTTCAGAGTGCCATGGGTTCCCGGTTGGACTTTAGCACGACCTTTCATACACAAAGCGATGGGCAAACCGAGAGAGTGAATCAAGTTATTAAGGATATGCTCTATGCCTACCTGCTAGACTTTAAGGGCAGTTGGGAAGATCACCTGCCGATCGCTCAATTATATCCCTTGCAATTGGTATTAATCCCGAAGGATAGTGGTGTAAGGGTCGAACCACCGAGAATTGCGCAGGTCTAACCGTATCTTCTATAAATTAAATTAAACTAAAGGTTTTAAAGAGATCTGGTTGTTAAATATAAAAAAAAAAAAAATTTTTTTTTTTTTTTTTTTTATTTTTATTTTTTTTTTTGTGTTGGTTCTCACTTAAGACTAAATGTTTTAATTTAATCTAACTAGAAAGCAGTTACAAAACGATTTATGAAATAAGAGAAAAGTCTAGGGTTGAGGAATACACCTCTATCCTAATATTGCATCACATGTAATTATTCAAAGCCCTTAACCTCATAAAATCAACAGTTGAGAAAGACTACAAGTCCCTACTCAGCGATCTACAAAAAAATGATCTCAAATAATTAGATTTAAGGTATGCCTATCTGTGATAAGTACACGTGATCTACGTAATTTAGGGTTGTAGCATCACTCTTATCTAAGGTATAGAGCCATCCTAAAAACTTAACACTTAATCATTAAGCACCATTGCAATAAATCTATGATTAGAATCATTGAAACTAACCCTAGATTGATTTGAAACTTTTGCGGATTGTGGATGTGGTTGCGTGGGAGGGCGAAGGGTCGTGTGCATTGCCTTGAGGTGTGGGGATTGTTTGTGTGGAGGCCGAGACGTTACTGTGTGGATAATAGTTTTTCATAGTGAAGGGTTATACAAAAAAGACTGCATACCAAGTGTTGCGATCGAATAAAAACCCACGCAATCAATTATCAGTGAATATGGCCCCTAAACGCAGAAGTTATGGTAGAGAAACCTAGTTCTAGCAACCCTAGGCCGAACTCTAGTGTACCCCAGCCTCTTCCTAACCCACCCCAATAGGAGCACCCTACGGGTTCTATTTTCCACTTTGCCGGTTAGCCCCTCAAACTCATTCCATATTAAGTATAGCTTTACTTGAAAAGGCTTCCGGAAATAGGTCATGATCTTGGAATTTGAGAATAGGAGTCTTCCATTGTCTCAGCTAGTTTCCCCCCTGTGAGGCGTCCTAGGTTGGTACACCTATTTATTAAAAATAGGTGCAACTGGGAAAAAGAAAAGGTAGCCCCAGATGATAATGAAGATGGGATGATGAAGATAAGGATGAAAGAAGTAGATGTCGAGATGCCATTACAGGTTACAGTTGAGGCCCGAACTTTTTAGGTGACTGAGGAATTCTATATTCCTCCCTGGCAGAGGCATAGGGTGCCCCCCATTAATTCCTTTCATGGATATTACATCAGACACCACACATCAGTCTGCCCGCTTCATTGATATGATTGAGAGATGTGAGGAGGTAGTCAAAATGAGCGGAATTGAACTGCACCAAGTAGTAGATCATACCTCCCCCCGAAGCTATGGTTATAGATTCAGTGTTTTGTTTGGAGTAACCTTATATGCCGATTGGCCATATACGTACTAAGAGGCCGGGGTGCCATTTTAACAGCCCTTTATGAGATGTGCGCAGAGTATTGGAATGCCAGTGATTACAATATCATAGAGACTATGCACAGAGGATCTTGCATTACTGGGCAATCGAGAGACCCAAACAGCATGGTAGTGCTGAGTTGACACCTGCCCTATTTTTAGGAATGTACATTACCCAGCTCTTGATGGCCCCGGGCCATGTTTCTTTATAGAGATGATGAGCCATAACTTAAGATGAACAGGCGAGGGGTTGTTATTTTTGGACAGACTTCTTGGGACTAGATGTTATAAAGCATTACAGAAGGCTACCAAGATAATAGGATATCGAATGCAGCGCATTACCCGAGAAGGATATTTTGACTACTCAGACTGATGTAGCGCTACGACCCATCGTCGGATGCAATAACTTTTTTCACACTCCTACCGAGGAGTCTCACCTATACCACCTTCACCCATCACACTCACACCACAACCACCACCCTCAGCCGATTACCCATCCAGATGCCCCAAAAATATATGACACGCCGACCGGAGTTTCTTAGAGTTTTCAGAGAATTGCCGGATCAGTGTCGAAACCCAAAACCCACCCTAGGAGTCAAAACAGTTCATTCTTTGGACAACTTGTCAAGACCTACAACCATGATCATACTGACAAACCATCTTGCAAAATACACGGGGCATATACCAATAGCGGACAAATAGCAAGAAGCATTAACACTAACATGGCACAGCAGAACTATCCAAACCTCAATGTATATGCCGTTTCCAATGTTCCAGTTTTTGTATTAAGAGTATAGACAAAAAGAAAGGCCTTATATGCCCCGCCAAACTATATGGGTATATAATCTCCTCATTCTCACCCACACTCACTTAGAATCTATTACCTAATAGGAACCATCTACATGAGCCTCCCTCACAGCAAGGACCTCCTCGAAGTACTCCTCTTCCCCCCATGGACCGGGAGCACATATGTCAAAATGACGCGGTCGCTCTACCAGAACACGCTGCCGACATCAAATATACGCTGAGTATTGAAAATACTCAGCAGGTACCAAATACTAACCAACAGTCATAGGAACCATCTTAATAATGAAACTAAAGCATAAGCAATTTCTCATATCATAACAGGAAGGTAAACAGTTTATTATTTCATGCTGCGCATCACAGTCAAAACCGAGAAAATTGTTGAAATCTTCGTGTGCTTGACTGACTTGAAATATTCTTTTCATGCTGAAACTTTCTTGTCATGTGCCTATCTTGCTTTGTCTTGTCATGTTAATTCTTGCTTGTCTTTGTCGTGTTATGCCCCTTGTCACTATATTGTCTCATGCAGTCAATGCTTGAATTAAATGTTCACTTGCTTGCTTGGAATTTACATGATCTGCGCTTGGGATGCTAGTGCCCTTAAACAACTTGAAGGGAGGTTGGTGAAACCCCCTCGTTTTGAGATATGAAAACTTAACTTGAATGGCGGGAATTGTTAAACCGCCTCTTTTGTGCGAAATGCAATAAATAAACCATGCATGCTTTGGCGGCGCACTAACCTCTTGCTTGACGTGTTTCTTGTTCTTGTCAAAGCGAGACCAACCATATCCTACTGGATATGCCCTAGCACTCTTATACCAACCCTTTCGTTTGCCTTATCATGGTGGTTCGTGAATCGAGACGAAAAACCCTTGTCATGAAAAAACTCGGTAAACCATGTCATGCATGGTGTCTTGTGGTTTAGTGTACATGCTATCACGTGGGAATTAACCGGACATGGAGTTCAATAAATCCTACTGTTAATAGCAGTTTCATTTCAAACATTACTATAATATTCTCATGCTGCCGTTCAAGAAATAATTTAAACACACTAGCATGAAACCCTAGAATTTTCACATTTTAAATCATGCTTTGCGTGATCCATAAATCATCAATAACTCCTATCATCCATGTGTGTTCGTTATCGGGAAATACCCTTCACATTTTTGGTCATACAAACACAACAATCCATGGCATCCATCGCCCAACATCCAGCTCCACTAATGCTCAATCTCATCGTATGTCATAATTAGGGAAAACGAGGAAAGGAAGACGCGAAGAAAGGAAAAGAAAAATGGAAAACTGACTAGGAGGGTAGAATAGGGTATGACTTTTGAAAAATAGAAAAAAAAGGGAATATAAAACTTGAGAAATGCAGTGGAAGACGCTAACGAGCTTGGAGAGAAACTACAAGAGTGCTTGGGCATGGATGAGAAAATCAAGCCTTGAGCCGAATCTTGGGTTCTCAAACCCTTGATTTCTCAAAAGTGATGCCTAAGGCTATGTTTGGGGGCAGATAGAAAATAGGTGGAAAATATGAAAAACAAAAGGGAAAAAAAAACAAAAAAACAACAAAATTTCATATTCGATACAATTCTAGTTGTGTTTTGCCTAATTTTCTTTTCTTTTCCATGTTTTCACTAATTTCTAGCAACCAAACATAGGGGTAAGTGTGAAAACCTATTCTCCTTCTCAATCTCTCGGTAAATATATGCTAAAGTTGTTATGAACACCCTTGGCTCGAGAAGCTTCATGGGCAAGGGTGGAATGCCAAAAGACAAAAGGCCATTAATGAAATTTATGCAAAACGTGAAAGATAGAGCGTATCGGTGCTTATACCGAACAATCGGTGCCATACGAGCTGATCGGGTGTTTTTGAGCAAGGCGATTGGTGCAAAAAACCCTATCTGGAATTTGTTCCATACAAATTTTAGACAGGTCGATAGATACAATTGTTCGGTTTGGGGACCCGAGCGATTGCTAATTGACCGAGCTAGGCATCTGCAATTTTGATACTAGGCCATTTCCACTCAATTCATACTGGGACCTTATCCCACTGCTATTCCTAACCCTTTTTTCTTCTGTTTTTCACCCTAATTAGGTAGAGGAAAAACTACACCTTTCATCGTAAAATTAAAATTGAAAACACCTATTATCTTCTACCCCTTATATACCTTAAGAAATAAATATATATGATTTCAATATTTTCTTTATGGATTTGAACCTTACAAAGGCTTCTGCTTAACAGCATCCCGAGAACATACGAAAGTTCTGGGTGCTACATCTCTCCTCATCTTAAAAATTTCACATCGAAAATTAGAACGAAGTGCATACAAAAATCGAACTCACACTCATGACCATCGCACTGTGTCGACACAACCTCCTTGTCCATGAACACACAACACTTAACTCCAAACTACTCCAGGCTCACACAGCTCTTTATTTAGTGTTCTTGTGCAGTTTGACCGTCATTCTCGCCTTGACCTTGAACTTCTGTCTGAGAGAGCAGGCTTCACATTTCTCTTCCGAGCCCAGATTGCTATGCACGAGAACGACTGGATAGGTTTTACAACGCACTGATCTTCTAATCCACATATCTTAAACCGACTTTTTAACAGAGGGATCTCTAGGATCCACGTTTTCCAAGGTCTATGCATGCAAATTTTTCTGAAATGTATTCCTTGTCCTTTCGTCAGTATCATCGACACCTTTAAAACCTTATTAACTCCACCCCAGGTTCTCCTTCCCCACCACTCTCAGAAGGCCCCTTCCGTCGTCTGTTTCCTTATTCACGCATACTGCTTCTCACACCTCTTCTGCAATCACCTTCACAATACTTTGATCTTCCAATCTCAAATTGTCAAACTTATTTCTTATCTTCCTCTCC
>CM026565.1:14430864-14559780 GCA_015143295.1 Tetracentron sinense | reverse complement strand
GTCCAACATCAAGGCATCGTTGCCCATGGAAGCGAGGTCCAACACTCGAAACCAATTCTAAAGACTTAGATTATATTGAAAAAAATGTGTCAAAAAGATTTACTTATATCGAGTCGAGGTTAGGAATTAGGACACATCTCGGTGCCCAAATTGGAGGAATAAGAGATCTAAACTCCTCGAAAGTATTCGAACATTATAGCTATTGAAATATAAATGGGGCATAAGAGACCCACATAAAGACTCGAGTTCTATGTTAGATTATTGCACAATTATATGGTTAGGCTTTTAGGGTATAATACAAAAGATACATCTAGGGACGGGAACCCGGTGCCAAGTCAGGCATAATAGTTCCAAACCTCAAAAAACAAGGAGTGCTCATGTAATATGCATAAAGATGTTAGACACGGACTTTTGGGGGTTATTGTAGAAGTCCCCGATCATAGATTATGTCGTGTTTGAAAGTAGAGACAACCCTAAAGGACGTGGTGCAAATCGGGCATATAAGGTCCAAACACCTAAAAACATATTTGAACATTATGATAATTGAAAATAGAAGGTGTCGGAAAAGAACTCGATAACAAACTAAGTCCAGGTTATAAATGGTTGCCAATTGTAGATTTGGGCTTTACAGTAATAAGAAAGAGACAATTAGGATACATTTAGTGCCAAAATAAGCATAGAGGTTCGAACAGCTCAAAAACCAATTCGAAGACCGCTTTATATTAAATAAAGGTTTAGAAGAAACTACTAAAAATGGGACTAGGTAGGAATTAGTGGAAAAGTATAGGGTTAGGCTTACCGGTTTTAACAAATCAGATAAGATAGTGAATTTCGGGATCCAAGTTGGGTATTATGAGGCCAAACACGTCTGAAAGCAATAAACACTTTAGGTTATATTAAATAATGTGTCAAAGAGATACATCAAAACCCTGTCAATATTAAGAATTGACTCACAATTCTTGGTTTATGCTACATTCATAAACAAATAGGCAATAGAGACCCTCAATGGCTAAAAGTTGGGGATTCAAGTCTTTACACTCCCACCTCGGGGCTAAATTTTAAAAAAAGGATGATAAACAAAATTTAAATGTTAGAAGTGACACTGTCATCAAAACCCGATGCTAGGTTAAGAATTGGCGCAAAATATGCTTTGGGATTAAGAGTTTTAACAAAAAAAAGGCAATAGGAGAAACCTCGCACGCAACCATACTATAAAGGTACTACAACCCCTGAAACCCTTCTAACAGCTTACGGAATATTGAAAATACAAAGTGTCAGAAAATATATATCAACACAAGACATAAATATTGGACAAATTCGTTGCACAATTGGCGGTTTCGGTCACACGGTATTTAACAGAGACCATAGGGAACAATCGTGCCTCAGGGATACGGACCCCCACCCCCCACTGGTGCGCCAACACCAACCCATGCACACTTTGACACCCGAACTAACTTCCCTAGTGCAGAGAACCTACCAGACGAGCATATCCGAACATGAATACGTATAGTATGGGTTAGAACTGATTACATTAAAACAAATTGAGGTCTATGGTTTGGAAATTATAACAAAATTATGGGTTTAGGTTCACGGTTTTACAAACAAGACAATCTAGGGAACTTTGGTTACCGAAATATAGAATAAATGAGTCCAAACACCTCGAAAAAATGCAACACTATCATCATGGGGAATAAAGATTGATAGAGACGGACCCCATAAAAAAAAACTTGAGTTCTGATTAGGAGTTAATGCCAAAATTGTAGAGTTTGCTTAAAGTCTTGAACAATTCAGACATTATGTTATATTGAAAAATAAGTTATCAGATGAGATCTCTCAGAATCGAGTTTAGTTAGGGAATTGCAACCAGTATATGTTTAGGCTTTACGGGTTTTAACAAAGAAGGAACTTGGAAACTTCAGTGCCCAAATAGGCATTTAAGGGTGCAGAAGAAAGAAGAAAGTAGTAGGCACTTCCAACACTTAAGAAATATTGAAAAAAGGTGTCAAAAAAAAACACTATAAAACTGATTCCAGGTTATTGAAATGTGCAAAGTTGTAGGTAGCATTTAGGGTATACAAAACGATCTGAGAACTAGGGAACTCGGTGGCCAATCAGGGCATTGGAGGCCAAAGACCCGAAACCAATTCTAAGGACTTAGGTTATATTGAAAAACAATGTGTGGAAAGATTTGACATAAATATCGGGGGTCTAGGTTAGAAATTGGGAAACTCGGTGCCCAAATTGAGGAATAAGAGGGATCCATAAACACGCTCGAAACCAATTCTAACACATATGGTATAATTGAATCAAACTTTGTCATAAGAGACACGTAACAAAACCTGAAGTCTATGTTAGGATAACGCATAAAATATATATTTAGGCTTTAGGGTATAAACAAAAGATACATCTAGGGAGGGGAACTAGGGCCCAATCAGGAGAGACAACAGTTCCAAACGACCTCGAAAACAAGGGATTGCTCATGTAATATGACAAAATAATGATATATACCGAGAATTTTGGGGATCCATTGTAAGTCCATCATAAGTAGACTTTATGTGTTTTGAAAAGGACAACCCTAAAGGGCCTTGGTGTGCTCAAATCAAGCATATAAGGTCCAAACACTCGAAACCATTTGAACACTTACGATAATGCAACTAGAAGTATCAGAAAAAAACTAGAAAAAAACTGATTCCAGGTGATAATGGGCACATTGTAGGTTAGGCTTTACATTAAAACGAAAGAGCACGAGGACAACTAGGATACCTTAGTGCCAAAAGTCAAGCATCGATGTCCAAACAGATCAAAACATTTTCGAAGACCCGATTATATAGTGAAATAAGGTTTAGAAAAGAAATACGTAAAAAATGGAGACTAGGTTAGAAATTAGTGGATAAAGTATTAGGATTAGGCTTAACGGTCTTATCAAACAAACAGATATAGTGAATTTCGGCCCAAATTAGGTATATGAGGTCCAAAACATCGAAAAGAAATTCAAACACTAGCGTTATAATTTGAAATAAAAGTGTTAAAAGAGACCACATCAAAATCCGTGTAGTTATTAAGAAATTGTATTCACAATTCTTGTTTACCTTTACAATGAACCAAAAGAAGGAAAAATTAGCGAAACCTTGGTGCTTAAAATTGTGTTTCAAGTTCTTACACCCTGAGCCTAAATTTAAAACTTAGGAAGGTAACGAATATAAATGTGTTAGAAGATACCACTACTCAAAACCGATGCTTGTTAAGATTTAAGAATTTAGCGCAAATTGTAGATTTGGGATTAGGTTTTAACAAATAGGCAAATATGAGAACCTCGTCACGAACTCATTTAACGAGGTTCTAAACACCTCGAAGGCCACTACTTTAACACTTAGGATATTGAAATAAAGGTATCAGAAAATTATATATAAACAACGAATAAATGTCATAGGTATAGAAGGTATAAACACCTCGAACCACTTTAACACTTAGGATATATTGAAATAAAGGGTTAGAAATATTTCAAAAACGAATCAATATTAGGATAGTGGTTGTGTTTAGGCTCTTCAAATATTTATAAAGACAACTAGGGGAAATAAGCATGGTGCCCAATCGGGTTATACGAGGTCCAAACACATGTAACTAAATTCCAATACAGAATGTTATTATTGGAGTTGAGGGTTAGAGTAGATTAACATAAGAAATTGAGTCTATGTTAGGAATTGTAACAAAATTATGGGTTTAGGATTCACAGTCTTAACAAACAGACAATCCGGGAACTTTGGTACCCAAATCGTGCATACAAGGTCCAAATGCCTGAAACCTATTCAAACACTTACATCATGTTGAAATAAAAAGATAGAAGAGACCTTATAAAATAATTGAATTGCGATATAGGATTTAACGCAAAATTGTAGGTTAGGCTTTACAGTCTTAACAATTCTAGCACCTATGTTATATTGAAATAATGTTGTTAGATGAGATCATATCTGAAATCGAGTCTTGCTTAGGAATTTGCGCACAATTAAATGTTTAGGTTTTTCTTTTGAAAAGGAAGGGAACTTGGCAACTTCGGTGCCCAAATCAAGCATACGAGGTGCAGAAACGCGAAGACACTTCCACACTTAGGATATATTGAAATCAAAGTGTCACAAAACACACAATAAAAAAAATCCAGGTTATGAATTGGGGCGGAGTTTTAGTTTTAGCTTTCGAGGTATTACAATCGAGATAACTAGGTAACCTCGGTGTCCAAATCGGGCACTAGTCCAAACACCTCGAAACCATTCCAAAACTAGATATATAGAAAAATGTATGATATATAAGGAGCCATTTGGATACACTTCCATTTTTCCTCTTTTTAAAACTGAAAACAAGTTTCTGTTTTCAAATTTTTTAAGTAGAAAATATGTTGGCGTTACTAATTGTTACTTGTTTAAAAATGAAAAATAAAAAAACGTGTATGGAAGATATGATGTATATATAATGAATAAAAAATTTCAACCCATAGTGGTGGTAGTGGTAATGGTGGTTGGTGGTGGTGGTGGTGGTGTTGGTGGTGTGGTGGTGGTGATGGGAGGAGTTGTGGTGGTGGGGTTATGGTGTTGGTGGTGTGGTGGTGGTGATGGGTGGAGTTGTGGTGGTTGTGGAGTGGAGGTGTGGTGGTGGAGTGTGATGATGGTGGAGTGGTGGTGGACCGGTGTGGTGGTGGTGGTGGGGGTGGTTGGTGGTGAGTGGTGGTAGTGGGTGGTGTGGCGATGGAGTGGTTGTGCGGTGGCGGTGGTGGTTGGATGGGGTGGTGGAGTGGTGGTGGTGGTGGTGGAGGTGTGATGGTGTGGGTGGTGGACTGGTTGGGGGTGGTGTGGTGGACTGGGTGGTGGTGGTGGTGGTGGTGGTGGTGGTGGTGGTGGTGGTGGTGGTGGTGGTGGTGGTGGTGGTCTTGGTGTGTTTGTGGTGGAGTGGGTGGATGTGAGTGGTGTGGTAGTGGTGGTGTGGTCTTGGTGTGGGTTGTGGGTGGAGTGGTGGTGGTGGGTGGTGTGGCGGGGGTGGCGGTGGTGGTGGTGGGTGGCGGTGGTGGGTGGTGTGGCAGTAGTGGAGTGGTAATGCATGGTAGTTTCTGTTTTTGTGTTTTTGTTTCCAAAAACAAAGGTACAGAGAAATTTTCTGTTACCTTGATTTTCAAAAATTTGTTGCTAATTTTTAAAAACAAAAAACAAAAACATGTTTGTGTAGAAATTTTCAAATTTTTGTTTTTAAAAACAGAAAACAGAAGTGCAAACCAAACGGGGAATAAATAATCGAGTATAGGTTAAGAATTTGGAATCTGAGTGCCTAATTTGAGAATTAGAGATCCAAACACCTCGAAATGAATTCTAACACTTATAGTATATTGAAATAAATTTGTCATAAGAGACCACATAAAAACCGAGTCTAGGTTAAGAATTTGGAAATCTCGGTGCTCAAATTGAGAATAAGAATCCAAATACCTCAAAAGCAATTCCAATACTTAGGTTATATTGAAATAGAGGGGCTACCAATGGACTACATAAAAAATTGAGTCTAAGTTTGGGATTATACAAAATTATGGGTTTTAGGCTTCGCGGTATTAACAAAAGAAACAATCCGAGAACTTTGTTGCCAAAATCATGGATACAAGGTCCAAACCCTCGAAACCAATTCCAACACTTACATCATGTTGAAATAAAGATGATAGAAGAACCGCATAAAAAATTGAGTTTCGATTAGGATTTAATGCAAAATTGTAGGTTTAGGCTTAACAGTCTTAACAATTTCAGACATTATGTTATATTGAAATAATGTTTTCAGATGAGATCTTCTCAGAAATTGAGTCTAGGTTAGGAATTTGCATAAAATTATATGTTTAGGCTTTATGGTTTTAATAAAGAAGGGAACTTAGGAAACTTCGGTGCCCCAATCTGGTATACAAGGTGCAGAAACGTCGTAGGCATTTCCAACACTTAAGATATATATAAATAAAGTGTCAAAAAACACTATATCAAAAACTGAGTCCAGGTATGAATTGTGCAAAATTGTAGGTTTAACTTTTAGGGTATTAACAAACGAGAGAACTAGGAAACCTCGGTGTCCAAATAAGGCATTAGAGGTCCAAACACCTCAAAACCAATTCTAAGACTTAGGTTATATTGAAAAAAAATGTGTCAAAAGATTTTACATAATATCGAGTCTAGGTTAGGAATTGGGAAATCTCGGTGCCCAAATTAAGAATAAGAGATCTAAACACCTCGAAACCAATTCTAACACTTATGGTATATTGAAATAAATTTGTCATAAGAGACCACATAAAAACCCGAGTCTATGTTAGGATTGATGCATAATTATATGTTTTGGCCTTAGGGTATAAAGAAAATATACATCTAGGAATGGGAACCTAGGTGCCCAAATCAAGCATAACAGTTCCAAATACCTCGAAAACAATGAAGTGCTCATGTAATATTGAATAAAGATGTTAGACGAGACTTTTGGGGATTATTGTTAAGTCCCCGCATCATAGACTTTATGTGTTTTTGAAAGAGACAACTAAAGGACCTTGGTGCCCAAATAGGCCATATAAGGTCCAAACACCTCGAAACCTATTCGAACACTTAGGATATATTGAAATAGAAGTGTCAGAAAAGACTAATGAAAAAACGAGTCCAGGTTATAAATTGGTGCATAATTGTAGGTTTAGGCTTTACAGTAATAACGAAAGAGACAACTAGGATACCTAAGTGCCAAAATCAGGAATACGAGGTTCAAACAGCTCAAAACTAATTCGAAGACCGATTATATATTGAAATAAAGGTTTTAAAAGAAACTGCTTAAAAAATGGAGACTAGGTGAGTAAATTAGTGGAAAAGTATAGGTTTATGCTTAACGGTCTTAACAAAACAGATAGATAGTGAATTTCGGCACCCAAATTGGGTATATGAGGTCCAAATACTCTGAAAGCGATTCAAACACTTAGGTTATATTGAAATAAAGGTGTCAAAATAGACCACATTAAAATCCGTGTGAATATTAAGAATTGACTCACAATTCTTGGTTTACACTTTACAATCTTAAAAAGAGAGCAATCTAGAGAACCTTGGTGCTAAAATTGTGTATTCAAGTTCTTAACACATCTGAGCTAAATTTAAAACTTAGGCTTGAGTGGGCGGTTTTCTGTGAAAGCTTATTTGTAGGCAACTAATCCTGGTGGTTTGGCGGAATTTCTGTGTCAATTGGTTTGGTTCAATGGGTTGCCTTCCAAGGTTTCTGTATTCCAATGGTCAGCCTATTTGGAGAAGATCCTGACCTTGGAAAATTTAAGAAAGAGAAGCTAGAGTCTTCTTAATCGATGTTGCATGTGCTTGTCGGAGGAGGAATCGGTTAACCATTTGTTTATTCATTGTCCGTTCGCGAGGAGGCTTTGGTTGTATTTTCTATCTCAGCTTGAGGTCATGTGGGTTTAGGCTTTACAGTGATAACGAAATAGACAACTAAGATACCTCAGTGCCAAAATCAGGCATATGAGGTCCAAACAGCTCAAAACCAATTCGTAGACCGATTATATATTGAAATAAAGGTTTTAGAAGAAACTACATAAAAAAATGGAGACTAGGTTAGGAATTAGTGGAAAAGTATAGGTTTAGGCATAACGGTCTTAACAAAAATGATAGATAGGTTAGGAATTTGCACACCATTATATGTTTAGGTTTTTTTTTTTTTTTAAAGGAAGGGAACTAGGCAATGTCGGTGCCCAAATCAAGCATACAATGTGCAGAAAAGTTGAAGACACTACCAACACTTAGGAAATATTGTAATAAAGGTGTCAGAAAACACACTATAAAAAACGAATCCAGGTTATGAATTGGTGTGAAGTTTTAGGTTTAGCCTTTAGGGTATTAACAATTGAGATAACTAGGTAACATGGTATCCAAATCGGGCCCACTGGGAGGTCTCGACTGGATTGCCTGGGCTATAAGATAAAAGATTTTTGATCTCACGCCTCCTATGAGTCGTGGATTTTGGGGAGTTAAGTCCCTGCATCATAGACTTTTAAGTGTTTTTAAAAGGACAACTAAAGAACTTCGGTGCTCAAATTGGAGATATAAGGTCTAAACACCTCGAAACCATTTCGCACACTTAGGATATATTGAAATAGAAGTTTCAGAAAACACTAGATAAAAAATTGAGTTCATTAGTGTTTTTGTAAGTTTAGGCTTTACAGTAATAACGAAACAGACAATTTGGAAACCTCATTACCCAAAACTGGCATACATTGTCCAAACAACTCGAAATTGATTCCATGACTGAGGTTATATTGAAATAAAGGTTTCAGAAGAAACTACATCAAAAACGGATCCTAGGTTAGGAATTGGCATAAAAGTATAGGTTTAGGCTTAACGGTCTTAACAAAACAGATAACTAGGGAACTTGGGTACCCAAATCGGGCATACGAGGTCCAAACACCTCGAAACCAATTCCAAGACTTAGGTTATATTGAAATAAATGTGTCAAAAGATATTACATAAAAAATTGATTTTAGGTTAGGAATGGGCACAAAATTATAGATGAATATCAGAGACTATTGGTAGAAATCTCAGTGCCCAAAGTGAGAATAGAGATTTAAACACCTCGAAATCAATTCTAACACATGATATATTGGAAGAAAGATGTCGTAAGAGACCACATCAAAAACCGAGTCTATGTTTTGATTGATGCACAATTATATGTTTAGGCTTTACGGTATAAACAAAAGAGACATCTACGGAATCTAGGTGCATGCCTAAATCGGGCATATTAGTTCCAAATACCTTGCAAATAATTCCAATTTTTATGTAATATTGAAATAAAGATGCTAGACATCAAAACTCGAGTACCAATTAGGATTTGACGCAAAATTGTAGGTTTAGACTTTATGGGTTTTTAAAAGAGAGAACTAAAGAACCTCGGTACCTAAATTGGGCATATGAGGTCCAAACACCTCGAAACCACTTCTAACAATTAGAATATATTGAAATAGAATGTTAGAAAAGACTAGATCAAATACCCATTCCAGGTTTTAAATTAGTGCACAACTAGGATGCCTTAGTGCCCAAATCGGGAATACGAGTTCCAGTCAGCTCAAAATCAATTCCAAGACTTATGTTATATTGAAATAAAGATTTAAGAAGAAACTACATCAAAAATGGATTGTTGGTTAAGAATTGGTGCAAAAGTATTGGTTTAGGCTTAACGGTAGTATTAACAAAACAAGACAGACGACTAGGGAACTTCGGTACCCAAATTGGGTATACGAGGTCCAAAATTCACGAAATAAATTCAAACACTTAGGTTTTTATTGATATAAAGGTGTCAAAAGAGTCCACATCAAAAACTGGGTCAATGTTAAGAATTGGCTCACAATTCTTGGTTTATGCTTTACGATCATAACAAAAGAGGAAACTAGAGAACCTCAGTGCTAAAATCGTGTATATAAGTTCTTAACACCTTTGAACTAAATTTAAAATTTAGGATATAACAAAATATAAATGTGTTAGAAGAGAATACATCAAAACCCGAGGTTAGGTTAGGAATTGGCCCAAATTGTAGGTTTAGGATTTACAATTTTAACCAGGGTTACCAAGTTCCCTACATGCTATATAGTAAACCATGAATCGAGCGAACCTGAACTAGTTCGTGGTTCGGTTCAGCTTGGTTCATGAAATTGAGCGAACCATATGTAGGTTTCAAAACAATCTTGGTTTGTCAAATTTTTTATTCACATTCACAGATATTTTTTTTTAGTTTTAGCAAATTTATACTTTGAGAACACAAACCATTCATAAAAAGACATTTTTTAAAATATTTTTCAAATAAGTATTTGTAATATATCGTTTATATGCTTAAAAAATATAGATTTTTATAAGCGAACCAAACTAAAGAACCTAAGCGAACCGAAAAATGAATTATCCCATTCTACATCTAGCGAACTGGGTTCACTCTAGAGTGGCGAACTGCAAATCGCGAACCCAAATTCGAACCGATGAACCAGGTAACATTGGTTTTAAACTAAAGAGGCAACTAGAGAACCTCATCACCTAACTTAGTCTTATAAGGTCCAAAAACTTTGAAACCAATTTTAATACTTAGGTTATATTAAAATAAAAGTGTAAGAGGAGATCACATCAAAAACAAGTCTAGGTTAGCGCAGAATTATAGGTTTTGTCCTTATGATTTTAAAAAAAGAGGCAAATTAGGAAGCTTGGTGCCCAAATCGGGCACATAAGGTCCAAATGCCTCGAAACCCATTTCTAACACTTGGGATATATTGAAATAAAGGTGTCAAAAAATATATGTAAAAACCAAATAAAGGTCAAGAATTGGTGCACAATTGTTGGTTTAGGCTTTACGGTATTAATAAGAGACAACTAGGGAACCATGGTGCCCAAATCAGGCATACGATCTCGAAACACCTCGAAACCAATTCTAGTACTTAGGTTAGATTAACATAGAGGTGTTAAATAGATTACATCAAAAATTGAGTCTAAGTTTAGAATTGTAACAAAATTATGGGTTTGGCTTTACTGTAGCACCCCGGACTTTTTCATCCTTAATGAATAGCACCTTCATAGCTAATTGGCCGTTTTCATAGTTTTCGTAGTCTAATTAATAAATAAGGGAGAAATCGGAAATTCCAAAACGTCAGAAATGTTCGTTTTCGAAAGACGGATCCAACGCAAGTTGAATCGTCGAAATCCGACGAGCGAGGAAAAAGATATGGTCAAAACAGTCCAGACATAACAGAGCACCGATCGCTCGGTCATTACCTGCGATCGATCGGTCCACTACCGATCGCTCGATGGCTGTCGTACGGTTAACTTTTTTGTATGGGGAAAAATTCCAGAGAGTGTGTTTTTGACCGATCTCTCGGTCATAACACCGATCGACCGGTAAGCCACCGATCGCTCGGTCCATACCACCGATCGATCAGTCATACGCAATTTTTCTTCATTAAGGGTGTTTAAGACTTTAAACACAACCCCTTGCCTATAAATAGGCTGAGTTCGTGCCTTAGGGTTTCAGAAACCCTCTGTGCCCTATCTTAGGAGATTTTGAGAGAGAGAAGAAGGAGAGGAACTACTTGTTGATCAAGCTTGTGGAAGATCAAGGTTCTTCCACTTCCCTTGGTGATTTCCAACCAAGAACTCACTGTTCTTGCTTGTTCCAGCCATTGGGAGTCAAATCCATTGATTTCTCTAAGGTAGATACACTCTACTACAATCTTGCAATCCTACTAGTTACTAAGTATGATTCTTCTTATCTATGCCCTATCTATGTGTATTGATTTTATGTATGAAAAAGGTGTGATTATATACTTGGATGAAGGTTACTATTATGATGCACTCTAAGTGTTTGATGAAATACCTCTAAGGGATTCTATGTTTAAATACGATGATTTCTCTTATTAAGTGCATATGCTCGCATGTCTCGCATGAACCGATGGTTTCCATGGATTTCTCAAAGTACAAATAAAGGTTTTTCACGAAAAGACGAATAATGAATGATTCTAAGTAACTCTATGATTTCTCTAAGATCGTTTCACAAGCTCTAAGGATCATACCGTGCTCACAAGGAAACTCTATGATAATGTTCTAAGATCGTCTCACAAGCTCCACGGATCACAATGAAATGCTCTAAGATCTCTAAGGTTATGCTCTATGGAAATGCTCTACGGTATTGCTCTATGCTCTATGTCTCTACGGATCATAATGACTCTAAGTAACTCCATGAACTCACAAGAACTCATAAGGCTATGATTATCGATTGACTCACACGGTTACAGTTTTGGTTTCGAATATTATCTCACATATGTTTTCACGGTTTCCATGCTTTAAGGATTGTTCGGATTTCATTCTCCATGTCTTGTATGCTCCATGCCTAACCGCTTTATTGTTCTTAGTTTGTATACACTGAGTATTCCATGCTCAGTCGATATTGTTATGATCGGCAGGTGCTCGGGTTCCATTCGATTTGTGTGGCGACGAACCTTGGGTCGAGGAAGAGTACCGTGACCCGGAGCCTTCCATGGATCACTATCATGACGATGGTGCTCTAGATAGGAGTCGTGACTTCGATTTCTGTTGATCGACCGACTTAGAACTTGTGTCATTTTGTTATGTGAGTGTGGGGTTTGTCCACTTCACTTTTGGATTTCTCACACATGTATACTTGTTGGTTCTTACTTGAGCCAAGCTATAGGAGTATTCATTTTGCTTCCGCTATGTTTAGTATTTTATTTTCCGCTGTGCATTGTATTTCGTTTCCGCTATGTATATGCAGGTACTCTGACAGGTTTCCACGTGTGCCTTATGTATCATACTGGAGGTATGATACGGCGGTCACGAGTCAAAGTATCCTTAACTCCTAGGGGGTATTTTGGGTCGCGACATTTACGGTCCTTAACAAAAAGAGATAATTTGGGAACTTTGGTACCCAAATCGTGCATACAAGGTCCAAGCACCTCATAACCAATTCCAACACTTACATCATGTTGAAACAAAGACGATAGAAAAGACCTAATAAAAATATTAATTTTGCGATTAGGATTTAGCGCAAAAATGTAGGTTTAGGTTTTACAGTCTTAACAATTCCAACACTTATGTGATATTGAAATGATGCTATCAGATGAGATCATATCAGAAATCGAGTCTAGGTTAGGAATTTGCACACAATTACCTTTTTTTTAACAAAGAAGAGAACTAGGAAACCTCGGTGCCCAAATCCAGCATACAGGTGAAGAAACGTTGAAGATACTTCCAACACTTGGGATATATTGAAACAAAGGTGTGAGAAAACAATATATCAAAAACCGAGTCTAGGTTATGAATTAGTGCAAAGTTGTACCCAAATCGTGCATACAAGGTTTAAACACCTTGAAACCAATTCTAACACTTACATCATGTTGAAATAAAGATGATAGAAGAGACCTTATAAACAAAATTGAGTTGCGATTAGTATTTAACGCAAAATTGTAGGTTTAGGCTTTACAGTCTTAACAATTCTCTAGCAGTTACGTTATATTGAAATAATGTTGTCCAATGAGATCATATCAAAAATTGAGTATAGGTTAGGAATTTGCACACAATTACTTTTTTTATTAACAAAGAAGAGAACTAGGAAACTTCGGTGCCCAAATCAGGCATATAAGGTGTAGAAATGTTGAAGACACTTCCAACACATAAGATATATTGAAATAAAGGTGTTAGAAAACACTATATCAAAAAACTGAGTCCAGGTTATGAATTAGTCGAAAGTTGTACCAAAATCGTGCATACAAGGTCCAAACACCTCGAAACTAATTCCAACACATACATCATGTTGAAATAAAGATGATAGAAGAGACCTTATAAAAAAATTGCATTACGATTAGGATTTAGCGCAAAATTGGTTTAGGCTTTACTGTCTTAACAATTCTAGCAGTTATGTTATATTGAAATAATGTTGTCATATGAAATCATATGAGAAATCGAATCTAGGTTAGGAATTTACACACAATTACTTTTTTTTTTTTTAACAAAGGAGAGAACTAGGAAACTTCAGTGCTCAAATCAAGCATACAAGGTGCAGAAACGTTGAAGACACTTCCAACACTTAGGATATATTGAAATAAAGGTGTTAGAAAACACTATATCAAAAACCGAGTTCAGGTTATGAATTAGTGCAAAGTTGTACCCAAATCGTGCATACAAGGTCCAAACACCTCGAAATCAATTCCAACACTTGCATCATGTTGAAATAAAGATGATAGAAGAGACCTTATAAAAAATTTGAGGTGCGATTACGATTTAGCGCAAAATTCTAGGTTTAGGCTTTACAGTCTTAATAATTCCAGCACTTACGTTATATTGAAATAATGTTGTCAAATGAGATCATATCAGAAATCGAGTCTAGGTTAGGAATTTGCATACAATTTCTTTTTTTTAACAAAGGAGAGAACTAGGAAATTTCGGTGCCCAAATCAGGCATACAAGGTGCAAAAACGTCGAAGACACTTCCAACACTTAAGATATATTGAAATAAAGGTGTTAAAAAACACTATATGTCACGCCCCAAAATACCCCCTAGAACTTTAGGGTATTTTGGATTATGACTTGACCTGACCTGTTAAACATCCTGAAATCAACAAGGCATGCTACAGCGGAAGCTAAATTTTTATATACCTGATAGAAGTATTCCAAGTCTTACTAAAGTTATATACATACACCTAACATAAAAAACAAACATACTTGTTCACAAAATAATCTTTGCATCAAAAGTTTCCCTTTATCATAAGAGCCTATTCATAAGACCAGACATCCTACTCTCTAGCCTCCATACACTGTTCTTCTTCGTCATAATCTTCATCAACCCGTGACCTGGAACCGCAAATATCAAAGTCAATACCTGCTGACATAAAATATACAGCTGAGCATGAAATACTCCGCGAGTACAAACTAATAGCAGACAATGGATAATATTCAAAACATATCGTGTATGATAATGTAAAACAATATAATCATGATGCATGCATGAACTGAAATACTTAAAACATATTTGTAACTCATGGTTCTTGTCGTGTACTATGTTTGATAAAACATGTTGTATTGTTCTTGTTCTTGTCTTGCTTGAATCAAAGTATTGTACTTACTTACACTTGTTTGTTTTTGTTCTCTTGAAATTGGGTATGCTTAGGTGCCGTATCATAGTCCGTCACAAACTAGCACCCCTCATGCTTTAAATTTGGTATGCCTAGTTGCCGTATCATAGCCCGTTGCAAACTAACATCCCTTATACTTGAAGCCGGGAGTTAGAGCCTTGACTTGGTAACAGCCATACTTAACCGTTATAGTATAATATATAGATATAATGTCAAGGTCCCCAACTCCATTGACCAGCCCTACGGTGTGGCTTTATCATTGTTTTTGATCACTTGAAGTCTAAGGAAATAGATTTAGAGATGATCCTTGAAGCGTAAGATCTTAGACTTGTCTTGCATAAACCATTTTCATTTCTTTTCAAATTCATGCTAACTCTTGTATAAACATTCATTCTTAAAACTGAAATTGAAATCATGACATGCATGCATGATCAATCATGAAGTCTAAACAATAGAGCATACTTAATCATCATATTTCAAATACCAAGTAATAATAGTCATGAAATTAGAATATCAATACATAATTCTATGAACAACGAATGCTAGTCAAATGTACTTACCATTATATCTACAAAGTATGCTAGTTATAATTAACATACTCCATAACAATTTACAACGTGCATGTATTCAACACATCACATTCATAATTATATCAACAAAGTAAGTTAGTAGAATGTACTTACAATTATATCTACAAAGTATGCTAGTAGAGTGTACTTACAATCGATTAAGCTTTAACAATTATCAAGTACTCGCTCCCAAAATACAAGACATTTGGTAAACCGCCCTCTCTAAGCTCTGAAATATGCTTCTGATGTTAAAATTACTGTTGAAAATAGACTCAGCTTGCTGGAAAATGCCCGGGTAGCAAGCCACTCTCACTAAAAAGCACTTTCTCTCACTAGAATACCCTCTTTCTCTCTCTACACACCAATCAAGGCGCTGGGGAGCGAAATGGATGTCGCCAACTCATCGGGAACATCAAGAAAACCCTAGGTACAACTCCTCTTCTCTTTCTCTCTTCCTTTATCTCTCTAGGAACTTTCTCTCTCTAAAAACCTCCGTACACAGCATTCTTTGATTTTCTAGTACTCCAGAAATTTGTTCTAAAATTATGAGAGAAAACAAGTGTCTAAACTAAGACACTTATCATGACTTAAGACAAATGCCCTAAGTTGGTGACAAGCATGTGTCTAACATTAGTACATATGAGACACTTGTCTTTACTTAAGACAAGTGCCCTAAATTGATGCTAAGTATGTGTGATGACATATGGCACACATGCGTGCTGTCACATGTCTGAATCCCATTTCTTTCCCTAATTAAATTCATAACTACTTACTTACTCAAGCAAAAATTACGAAATTACAGGGGATTGAACATTAGCCAATCCGACATCTACAATAAAAATCTCGAGTAAAAATACTGAGTTTTTAAGGGTAAAAAGTAAAGCCGGAAAAATATCGACAAACCCACAATTTTCCGATTTGTAACAAAATACATTGTATACAAAAACCATTTACATACATTATATAAAATAATGGGAATCCCATTTTTCGAGGTCTTACACTATATCAAAAACCGAGTCCAGGTTATGAATTAGTGCTAAGTTGCAGGTTTAGCCTTTGGGTATTAACAAATGAGATAACTACGGAAACTCGGTGTCCAAATCAGGCAGTGGAAGTCCAAACACCTCGAAACCAATTCCAAAACATAGGTTATATTGAAAACAATGTGTGATATTACATAAATAGTCAAGTCTAGGTTAGGAATTGGGAAATCTCGGTTCCCAAATTGAGAATAAGAGATCCAAACACCTTGAAACCAACACTTGTGGTATATTGAAATAAATTTTTCATGAGAGACCACATAAAAAACTAAGTCTATGTTAGGATTGACTCACAATTATATGTTTAGGCTTTAAACGATATAAACAAAAGAGACATCTAGGGAACCTAGGTGCCCAAATCGGGCATAACAGGTCCAAATACCTCTCTAAAACAATGGAGTACTTATGTAACATTGAAACATAGATGTTAGACGAGACGACATCAAAAGTCGAGTCCCTATTATGATTTGATGCAAATTTGTAGGTTAAGACTTTACGGGTTTTTAAAAGAGAGAACTAAAGATCCTCGGTGCCCAAATCGGGCATATAAGGTTTAAATACCTCGAAACTACTTCTAACACTTAGGATATATTGAAATAGATGTGTTAGAAAAGACTAGATCAAAAAGCGAGTTCAGGTTAAAAATTGGTGCACAATTGTAGGTTTATGCTTCACATTAATAATGAAAGAGACAATTAGGAAACCTCAGTGCACAAATCGGGCATATGTGGTCCAAACAACTTGAAATCAATTCCAAGAACGAGCTTATATTGAAATAAAGGTTTCAAAAACAACCACATTGAATTGGAATACGGGGTTAGGAATTGGAGTAAAAGTATAGGTTTAGGCTTAATGGTCTTAACAAAACAAACAAATAGGGAACTTCGGCACCTAAATTGGGCATACGAGGTCCAAACACCTCGAAACCAATTGTAAGAGGGTTATATTGAAATAAATGTGTTAAAAGATATTGAATAAAAAAACTGAGTTTAGTTTATGAATTAGCACAAAATTATAGATTTAGGCTTTACGGTTTTTTTATCAAAGACTATTGGAAGAAATCTCAGTGCCCAAGGTGAGAATAAGAGATCCAAACACCTCGAAATCAATTATAACACTGATGATATATTGGAAGAAAGATGTCGTAAGAGACCACATCAAAAACCAAGTCTTTGTTATGATTGACGAATTATATGTTTAGGCTTTACGCCTTTACGGTATAAACAAAAGAGACATCTAGGGAACCCCTACGCGCCTAAATCGGGCATACCAATTCCAAATTCCTCGAAAATAATTTAAATTTTTACGTAATATTGAAATAAAGATGTTAGACGAGACGACATCAAAAATCGAGTCCCTATTAAGATTTGACGCAAAATTGTAGGTTTAGACTTTACGAGATTTTAAAAGAGAGAACTAAAGATCCTCGTGCCCAAATCGGGCATATAAGGTCTAAACACCTCAAAACCATTTCTAACATTTAGGATATATTGAAACAGAAGTGTCAGAAAGGACTAGATCAAAAACAGAGTTCTGGTTATAAATTGGTGCCCAATTGTAGGTTTAGGCTTCACTGTAATAATGAAAGAGACAACTAGGAAACGTTAGTGCACAAATAAGGCATACGAGGTCCAAACAACTTGAAATCAATTCCAAGAACGAGCTTATATTGAAATAAAGGTTTCAAAAGCAACTAGATCAAAAAGGGATGCAAGGTTAGGAATTGGAGCAAAAATATACGTTTAGGCTTAACGGTCTAAACAAAACAGACAACTAGAGAACTTTGGTACCTGAATTGGGCATACGAGGTCTTAACACCTCGAAAGCAATTCAAACACTTAGGTTATATTGAATCGAGTTTAGTTAAGGAATTGATACAAAATTATAGATTGAGGCTTTACAATTTTTTAACAGAGGCAAATGGGAAAAATTATTTCAATATAGCCCAACACTTATGTTATATTGAAATAAAGATTAGAGACCATATAAAAAACCGAGTCTATGTATTGACTCACAATTATACTTTTAGGCTGTATGGTAAAAACAAAAGAGACATCTAGGGAACCCCTACGCGCCTAAATCGGGCATACCAATTCCAAATACCTCGAAAATAATTCAAGTGCTTACATAATATTGAAATTAAGATGTTAAACGAGATGACATCAAAAATCGCAAAGTATAGGTTTAGGCTTAATAGTCTTTAACAAAACAGACAATTAGGGAACTGCGGTACCCAAATTGGGCATACGAGGTCCAAACACCTTGAAAGCAATCCAAAAACTTAGGTTATATTAAAATAAAGACGTGTCAGAAGAGACTAATAAAAAACGAGTCCAGGTTAGGAATTAGTTTTTAATCGTAAGTTTTGGGTTTACGATATTAACAAAAGAAACAATTTGGAAATGTTGGTGCATAAATCGGATATACGAGGCCTAAACACCTCGAAACTAATTCCAAGATTTACGTTAAAGGTGTCAGAAGATCATACATCAAAATCGGAACTAGGTTAGGAATTGGCACAAAATTAGAGGTTTAGGCTTAACGGTCTTTAAAAAAGATACAACTTGGGAACTTTAGTACTCAAATTGAGTATACAGGGTCCAAACTTATCAAAACCAATTCCAACACTTAGGTTATATTGAAATAAAGGTGTTGAGAGAGACCGTTTAAAAAACAGAGTCCAAGTTTGGAATTGGCGACAAATTGAGGGTTTAGGATTTAATACGTTTTTGAAGAGACGTAAAGAACTCCATTGCCCAAATCTGGCATAGAAGGTCCAAAGACTTCAAAACCAATTCCAACACTTAGGTCATATTAAAATGAAGGTGTCAAAAGAGAACAGAAAAAATTGAGTCCATGTTAAAATTAGCTCACAATTCTAGGTTTAGGCTTCACGGTTTTACCAAAAAAGGCAACTAGAGAACTTGGTTATCAAATCATATATAAAAGTTCCAAACATTTCGGAACCATTCTTAACACTTAGGATATAACGAAATATAAATGTATTAGAAGAGACCACATAAAAAACCGAGGCTAGGTTAAGAATTGGCGCAAATTGTACGTTTAGGATTTACAGTTTTAATAAAGAGGCAACTCTAACCTATGTCACCAAACTCCGACATACAAGGTCCAAAAACTTTGAAACCCATTTTAATACTTAAAGCAAGTCTAGGTTAGCGCACATTTTTTGGTTTTTGGCCTAACGATTTAAAAAAAAAGAGGCAAATAGGGAAACTTGGTGCTCCAGTCGAGCTTATGAGGTCCAAACACCTCGAAACCATTTCTAAAAACTTAGGATATATTGAAATCAAGGTGTTAAAAAATATATATAAAAAACGAAGTTATGGTTTGGAATTTGCGCAAAATTATAGATTTAGGTTTAAAGGTTTTTTAACAGAGAAATTTGAGGAACCATAGTGCCCAAATTAAAAATAAGAGATCCAAACACCTCAAAACCAATTCTAACATTTATGTTATATTGAAATAAAGATGTCATAAGAGACCACATAAAAATCGAGTCTATGTTATGATTGGCGCACAATTTTATGATTAAGATTTACATTAGAAACGAAAAAAATCTAGGTGCCCAAATTGGGCATATGAGATCCAAATACCTAGAAACCAATTCCAGTACTTATGTCATATTTATGTCATATTGAAATAAAGATGTTAGACGAGATGACATCAAAAATCTAATCCCAATTAGGATTTGACTCAAAATTGTAGGTTTATACTGTTTTAGAGACTTAAATAATACTCCTCAAAGGCCGCTATTGATGGGAGACGTGAAATCAAATCCCGTTTCTCATAGACCAGGCAACTCGGTCGAGATCTAGCAATGGGCCCTACCCTATTGGCCACTCCACCTCAGTAGGCCCCACCTCGTCGGCTTCCCCACCTGAGTATAGAGATGCCCCTGCATCAACCACCCACACTTGTGAGGAAACTCGAACCTTAGACCAGTTTTGCTAGAATTTGATGTAGTGATTTAATCAATACTCCACAAAAGCCACGACTGATGAAAGCGTGAGATTAAATACCCCTTATCTCATAGCTCCCTAGGCTACCCTGTCAAGACCTTCATTTGGGCCCTACCCCATGGGCCACCCCACCTCAGGCCCACCCTATGGGCCCATGGGGTGACGCCCACTGGGAGGTCTCAACTAGATTGCCTAGGCTATGAGATAAAGGATTTGATCTCACACCTCCTATCAGTCGCGGATTTTGGAGAGTATTGATTAAGTCCCTGCATCATAGACTTTACGTGTTTTTAAAAGGACAACTACAGAACTTTGGTGCTCAAATCGGACATATAAGGTCTAAACACCTCGAAACTAATTCAAACACTTAGGATATATTGAAATAGAAGTGTCAGAAAAGACTAGATAAAAAATTGAATCCAAGTGATAATTGGTGCACAATTGTAGGTTTAGATTTTACAGTAATATCGAAAGAGACAACTAGGAAATCTTAGTGCCCAAATCCGGCATACGAGGTCCAAACAACTCGAAACCAATTCCAAGACTAAGTTTATATTGAAATAAACTACATTAAAAACGGATCTTAGGTTAGAAATTAACGTAAAAGTATAAGTTTAGGCTTAACAGTCTTAACAAATGAGATAACTAGGGAACTTGGGTACCCAAATCGGGTATAACCAATTCCAATACTTATTGAAATAAATTTAACAAAAGATATTACATAAAAAAATTGAGTTTAGTTTAGGAATTTACGCAAAATTATAGATTTAGGCTTTACGGTTTTTTATCAGAGACTATTGGGAGAAATCTCAGTGCCCAAAGTGAGAATAAGAGATCCAAACTTGTTGAAATCAATTCTAACACTTATGATATATTGAAAGAAAGATGTTGTGAGAGACCACATCAAAAACCGAGTCTATGTTTAGGCTTTAACGGTATAAACAAAAGAGACATCTAGGAAACCGAGGTACCTAAATCGGGCATAACAGTTCCATATACCTCGAAAATAATTCCAATTTTTACGTAATATTGAAATAAAGATGTTAAATGAGACGACTTCAAAAATCGAGTCCAGATTAGAATGTGAGGCAAAATTGTAGGTTTTAGACTTTACGGGATTTTAAAAGAGAGAACTAAATATCCTCGGTGCCAAAATCGGGCATATAAGGTCTAAACACCTCCAAACCACTTCTAACACTTAAGGATATATTGAAATAGAAGTGTCAGAAAAGATTAGATCAAAAACTGAGTTCAAGTTATAAATTGGTGCACAATTATAGGTTTAGGCTTCACAGTAATAATGAAAGAGACAACTAGGAAACCTCAGTGCACTAATCAGGCATACGAGGTCCAAACAACTTGAAACCAATTCCAAAAATGATCCTATATTAAAATACGTTTCAGAAGCAACTACATCAAAAAGGAATACGAGGTTAGGAATTGGAGCAAAAGTATAGGTTTGGGCTTAACGTTCTTAAAAGATAGACAAATAGGGAACTTCGGCACCTAAATTGAGCATACGAGGTCGAAACACCTCGAAAGCAATTCAAACACTTAGGTTATATTGAATTGAGTTTAGGTAAGGAATTGACACAAAATTATAGATTTAGGTTTTACAGTTTTTTAACAGAGGCAAATGGGAAAATCTATTTAAATATAACACTTATGTTATATTGAAATAAAGATGTCATAAGAGATTATATTAAAAACCTAACACTTATGTTATATTGAAATAAAGATGTCATAAGAGACTATCAAAAACCAATAGGTTATAGTAAATTGTTGTTAGGGTTTTAGAAAAGAGAAGAGAGAAGAAGAAATGGAAAAGAGAGAATAAGGAAGTTAGGGTTCCTTTTCTTTATAATGACTATATACTTGGCTAATACAAAAGATGGGCCCAAGGCTATCTTGAGAGAACAAAGAATAAAACATAAGAGTTGGGCCTACAACATAAGAGAGGCCCATCACTACACTATACCCACAATAATACCAATACTCCTCCTCAAGCTGTTGCGTATATGTCACACATGCCCAGCTTACTAAGTATGTTTGATAAGCGATAGCTTGGGACTCCTTTCGTTAAAATATCTGCAAGTTTGTCATTAGTCTTCACATATGACGATCAATCTCAATATGCTTTGTTATGTCATGTTGAACTGGGTTGTGTACAATGCTAATCGCTGCTCTATTGTCATAGTAAAGACTCATATGTTTGGCCACTGGAAATCCAAGCTCTTTCAGTAAAATCTTTACCCATAGCAATTCACATATTTCATGATCCATGGCTTTGAACTTAGCCTCTGCACTAGACTAGATCTTGCCACAACAACCTGCTTTTTGCTCTTCCAAGTGACAAGATTTTGCCCAACAATCATGCAATATCCAGATGTAGATATTTTATCCAAGACAGGTCCTGCCTAATCAGCATTGGTGTATGCTTCAACTCTTAAGTACTCATGACAGCCAAAGATGATCCATTTCCCAGGAGAGGATTTCAAGTACAATGAGAATCTTGTAAACTGCCTCTTGATGAGAGGTTTTTGGAGCATGCATGAACTGGCTGCTGACCACGCTAACTGTATAGGCTATATCAGGGCGAGTGAGAGAGAGGTAGATAAGACGATTAACAAGCCTCTGATATCTCCCTGCATTACCAATAGGCTCACCACCATCATCTGCTAACTTGTGATTCTGCTCTATTGGAGCATTCAAAGGTTTGCATCCCAACATCCCTGTTTCTTTGAGAAGATCTAGGATGTATTTCCTTTGTGAGATAAATATCCCTCATTTTCTTGATTTGGAAACTTCTATACCAAGAAAGTACTTTAACTGCCCTAGGTCATTTATCTCAAACTATGTAGCTAATTAAGATTTTAACCTCTTAATTTCCTTCGCATTAGATCCAGTCAAAACTATGTCATCCACATAGACTATAAGGGCAGTTGTCTTACCCTGACAGTGTTTGATAAACAAAGTATAATCGGCTTAGCTTTGAGTGTACCCTTGTTTGTTCATGACACCATTGAACCTTTCAAACCAGGCACAAGGGGACTGTTTCAACCCATATAGGGCCTTCTTTAATTAACAAATTTTCCCTTGTGCTATGGGAAAGCTAAAACCGGAAGGAACGGTTATGTAAACTTCATCCACTAAGTCTCCATGAAGGAAGATGTTCTTCACATCAAATTGATGAAGAGGACAGTCTTGATTGGCAACCAGAGAGAGGATCACATGGATGGAATTCATTTTAGCCACAGGAGCAAATGTCTCATGGTAGTCAATGCTATGAGTTTGGGTGAAACCCTTTGCAACTAGTATAGCCTTGTATCTTTCCACAGAATCGTCCTACTTGTATTTTACTGTGAAGACACACTGTTACGCCCCGAAAATCAATACAATTCATATCTCATAAATGCACGGATTTCTAGGCATGGACCTGGAAAAAATCCCAAGACTAAATGAAAATAATTCAAATTAATCTATTAAACAGAAGTGTATATCGAGCCACTAAAATAAATCGACCACAATAACCAAATAAAAGAGACATTTTTTAGTCTCAATTTAATACTCACCTAAACAAGTTCTTTAAATAATTCAATAAAAATCTAACTAAAACAAAGAGCTCCACGGACAAACTAAACTTCTGCTGACTTCTAATTTCCTTAGATCTCTCTTGAAAAGATGAGTATAACAAGGGTGAGCACGACATCCCAGCAAAAGAACACATTAAACAAGCAATAATTATATCATGACAGATGCAATAAATTATGCAACAAAATATTGCAACATATGCAATTTATTTAAACAGAAGTTTCACAATTTACCGTTAGTTCAATTATTGGTCACGGTCTCATGTCTATAGGATTCAAACTGATATCGTCCTACTGACATTCTTTTACTGGCAACACTAAGCTCATCCAGTCGGGTTCCCACAAAGTTCGCCCTTCATTTATTTGATCTAACGAGTGTCTCACTCCATTAGTCAAATGGTCATATGGTTTATCATTAATCTTCCAATACTATTCTTGGGATCACATTAAGTTTACCCAATTTTCACTTTTGGGCTCCCAAAAAGTTCACCCGAGGATTCTCTTCTGGACATCGTACTAAAGTCTTCCCACAAGTGAACCCCACTCAAGGTTTTGGTCTTTTATTAAATTCTGGATTTATTAAATGACATACAAGACAATATTCATAATTTAAACATGTAAAGTACATAAACAATTAATAAACAAAATAATAATTAACAAGAGTATGCATGATTTCATCTCATAATTTACAATAATTAAGAATATTTAATATAAATAATATATTCAATTAAAGTATCTTAGAAAAATTAATGTGAAAAATGTCTCTTTTCTCGTTTCTGATTTTCGACTAAGGTTTTGACCCACAAAACTATTGATTTTGGCAAAACTTTCTTCACGAAAGTTGTAGATCTTTTCGAGCTCTTCAAAACGATGTACTGTCAGACTAAAATCAGACTTAAGGTCATAAAGTTATGACCCATATAGCGAAACTAAGTAAATTTCCTTTAAATTAATTCATTTCTCAATGGTTTTCATCCCTAAATTCAATACATTATTTTTCTGACATTTAATCCGTTTATGATTAATTATAGATGCAAAACAAGAGTTGGAACAACAAGATTTGAACATCAAAATATACTAAGTTTAATTCGAGGATTTTAAGAATTACCTAAAATATTACTCAGAATTTTAAAGTCTAATTTATAAATTTCTAGCATGGATCATCATTCTTATAAATTCAAAACATAATCAAAACCTAGAACTAAGGTGGAGTGTTCACTTGCCTCAACAATTTAATTTACTACGAGAAAGAACAAGCTTTGGAATCGCGATCTCCTTCCTTGAAAACTCTTCCAAATGTGAAAACCCTATTTTTTGTCTCTCCCACGTTCTATTATTTATAGATTGTGTTCTGTGTATTCTGAAATTAGGTTTACCACTTTCTATTTATATAAACCATTTTTTTTTAACGGAAAGATTTATATTACCACTTTCTATTTATATTAACCCTATTATTTATTTACCGGAATGTCATTAGTGACTCTTGTTTGTCTACACTTCTAATTAAATCTCAATTAAGGTTATTGTTATTTCCTCATTTATTTTCACACTAGCTAATTAATTTTTAGGTCACTACACTCACTTACATCTAACGGGTTTCTTTCCCTTTGGTAGGTTAACCATTTCTCATGTGCCACTTTACTGAAGAGCCCCCATTTCTTCACACATCGCATCCTTCCACATAGGATGAGCAAGTGTGTTAGATCACTGCAAGGCAAAGACAAGGAAGAGGAAAAAGTATGATAGGAAGGAGATAACGATTTGTAAGAAACAAAATTAGAGATAGGATGGTGAGTACAAGATCTAACTCCCTTCAGAATCGGAATCATCAACAGTTGGGTCAGAATCATTACCTGAGTTGGAAAGATTCGGATCTGAGGGAGAATCTTGGCATAGAGCGTGAGGCATAAGTCGTGGTCGCTTAGAGTAAACCTGCAATTCTTTCCCTTGAGTATTTCCAACATCAATCACAATAGTATCATATTGAAAATAGGACGAGGAAGAGGTATAGGAGAAGATAATGCTTTAACATCAACATGCTCCTCCTGAAGAGGGGTCTTCGGATGAGAAAAATAAGAAACATCCTCAAAGAAAGAGACATCCATAGACAAAAACTTCCTCTTGGAGGGAGGATGGTAGTACTTATAACCCTTCTGAGTGGGGGAATATCCAAGAAAGACACACTTGATAGCACGAGGATACTCAAATACTTTGGGTTGTATAGGGAAATGGGTAAATGTAGGTGAAAGGACATCCAATGGAGCTTTGAAGCCGAAGATCTATGAGGGCATCTATTCATAAGAAAGACAGCGGAAAGTAAAGCTTCGGACCAAAGGTATTAGGGGACATGCATCGCAAGGAGGGATCTGGTGATGTCAAGGAGGTGTCGATTCTTACGTTCAGTCACTCCATTCTTTTGTGGAGTGTGAACACAAGTGGTTTTGTAATAACCCGAAATTTTTAATATAAATAAAAGTATGGGATTATAGATCCTTAACGGAGATTTAGTAGTTGTTAAAGTGGTGAAAAGTGGGTTTTACTCGTGTATCGATTCGCAAGACCGCGGAGGTCTTATGCATAAGAAAATTGAGAAAACAGGACGTTTATAGATTTCTGTAGTTTCGTTGGGACTCGATATCTCGCGAGGATTCTAATAGAAAATCGAGAAAACAGGACAACCGCTTGTTGTTTTGTCATTAGTTTGGAAAGTTGAAATGGTCAATTACCTAGATTGACCTTAGGAATTTAAGAATTATTGGAAAATATTCTAAGGCCGTAGGACATCTTAAAATATGGTTAAAATCATGATTAAGGGAAGCCAAAAGACCTAGGAAATCATTTTCATCTTGTTAGTCTTTAAAAACAAAGGTTTATGAGATATTTCACATGAATCGTCAACGGATGAGCCAGAGCATTGGCCAACCGTCAACGGTTGAGGTTACAGAAAGTTTTAAAACTTTCTGTCATGTGAATCGTCGATAGTTCAAGGATGAGAATCCCATCCGTTGACGGATACCTGCGGGAAGTATGAAAATTGCTCACAACGGCTATAGTTTTTTAACGACTATGTTCGCATTTAATGAGTTCCCAACGGCTAGATATACTCAACTATAAATTGAGTTCATTTATGAACATCAGATGACCAAAGAATCATTATTGATAAAATCTTTAGTTACATTCAATCCTCTTCAAGATTATACGTTGAAAACCTAGAAATCTCAAACTCTTGTATTTGAGCTTTCAACTCCCAATCTTTTGAGAGATTTTTAGAGTGTATTCCAATCTTATTCAGCTCATCAAGGAGCCTTTATACCTGGATTCAAATCCAATCACACTTTTGTATTGAGAGAAATCAAGAATCGTGAATTCTTGTCCGTGAAGCCGGATAGCTTTGTGAAGTTAAGAGATGGTGTTCTCTTGCATTGAAGGTCATTATCTCAACCTGTGAAAGGAGATAGTAAAGGTGGTATCCTAGCCTGTGAAGGGATTGTATAGGTTTGAGCTTCACCTGTGAAAAAGCTTGTGCGAGTAAAATTGTTTCAATCCTTGAATCGAGAAGCTGAAAGGCGGGGACGTAGGCGGGTTGCCGAACCTCGTGAACAAATTCGTGGTGTTTGTATCTCCTTATCTCTTATCTCTCTTTCTTATTGCATTACTAATTTCTATCTCTTGATAAATTAGCTTAATCTTAAAAATTCTGCAAAATAGGTTCCGGTAGAATTTTTATTTTGCCATTGACCCTAATCACCCTCCCTCCTCTAGGGTCCATTTACTGGGCAACATATGTGACATAATCATACAATTTGTAGTACATAATCTCTTGCAACCTGCATAAATATCGACCCTTGAAACATGCTATTAATTAAGATATGTGAAATCATCGGTAAAGGTAATATAAGTTTTTTGTAAGACTTCTAATATTTTCTTCTAAAAAAAATATATATTTTCTTCTGATATTGTCAACTTCTCTTAATAAGGTTTTGTAAATTTGGAAGTCAAGAGTTAGTGTTTTCTAATAAATCAAGAATGTAATAACAATCTTTTGACATCCTCTTCTTTGTCTCCCTTTTGTTACTTCCCTCAGTTATTTCACCTTTCACAGGTATTTCTTTGAACTTTTGATATTATAGTGTTATGAAAATTACAGTTTATTTTGGATTTATTGAGTCTTGCTTTTATCATTTAGTGCTTTGCATATACTTTGAGTACAGAATAAAGCACATGACCTTACTTTGTGTTATCTTCTCTCTAGAGATACACAACGGGTCTGACTACTGAGAATACAGAACTTAAGCTTCGGTTACAAGCTGTGGAACAACAAGCTCATACAATACAATATTTATTTTATCACACTAATTTATCTTTCCAGAACATGTGCATGCAGGCATGGTAATTGGCATTTCTATTTGCTTGAAAAATGAATAATGATGTTATTTCTTATTCTATAAAGAAGAGGATATCTAGATATAGAAGTCTGTTCCATGTAATTCTATCCTTGTATGAAGCTTTCAGTCTAAGATGCATTGCCTACCAAAAAAGTATTTAGCTGCACAAAACTTGGATAGTTGGTTTCTTCATTTCTATATTAAAAAATCATGAAGAATCGTACTGAATTTTTGTTTATTTAATGATGAAGTTTGAATTTACCTTTTGCCCTTGCATCTCTCACGCCAACAAGTTACTCCATTATTTAGTACAAAGTTCAGATCTATCCATTGGCCTTGCGTGTATGAAACTGACGAGTTGCTCCATTCTTATTTGTATTATGTAGTTTATATCAATCGTTCTGTGGTTGCATGTTTTATGTTTGGAGATGAGTGTCTAGATCTTTTACCCATGGCACTATTCTCACCTTTCCAAAAGCTACTACTGAACTTCACCAAGTCCACCTTTAACCCTCTAATTTTCTAGCTTTCTAGTTGCTGTCATGTACACTTTGGATTGGTTGAATTTTCTTTGAACAAAAGTACATATTATGTTTAACATACCTTTTATATCATTAGATATATGAATGCTTCTTAAGTTTTTAGGACCACCACTTACCTAATGACCTTTAACCCTCTAAATTTCTAGCTTTCTAGTTACTGTCATTTACAATCTGGGTTGGTTGAATTTTCTTTGAACAAAATTACATATTATGTTTGACATACCTTTTATATCATTGGATTGAATGCTTCTTAAGTTTTTAGGACCACCACTTACCTAATGATTAGCAGATGTGGAACAAATAAGCACTTCACGTGCTGCATTGATGTATGATGTTTGATTTAATTTTTGTTTGCTGAATTAGGCATGTGTCTGATTCAAGTGTTTACATAAACAGCAGGATCAGTTCATTGCTTTTCATGACAACTTGCCGTACATCTGGCGCATGAACTTATTAATCCGGTCCATCTAATTGGTGTGTAACCTCAGCGATGGGCATGCCCTAAGACTGTTCAGACCTGCGGATGCTTATAAATACCTGTTGGATTTTTTCTCCTTTAACCATCAAAATAATAGTCGTAAGATGTCCAAGTATTTGTCCCAATCTCCTAGATCCAGAGTGCTAATTAAGATCATCCTGTATTTATATTTTTGGATTAAATCTAAGAAACCAACCAGTTGAAGGGTTTAGATGGAGTAGTTGGTGGGCCAGAAGAATGTAGGTGTTGTGATTTGTGAAGGATGAATGACTTCAGGCTTAGTTCTATCTCGTGACAGCTTTCTATCTATATGTTTTGGTATTGTTTGTTTTTATAATATGCCATTTGAAATTTCTAACGATGATTTCTCTCTTATGATTTTGATGTCACACCATTATGAATGAAACACTGAAGTAGGAAGTTGAGAGGCTCAAGATTGCCACTGGGGAAATAATGAGCCCTGGGGAGACATTCAACTTGGGAATGCACATGCCATCACTAGAAGAAATCTATTAATTAGACACAGGTGAAAATCACCACTAATAATATTTTTCCACCGCTAATGGCATTAGTGACGGAAATATTGACTGTCACTATTGCGTTGGTGGTGCGAGCCTTGCTAATGGATTTAGAGATGATTATCATAATTTGTCGCTAATTTAGCGACAAAATATTATTGTCACTATAGGGTTGAATTTCAGTCGCTTCATTACGTGGAATTAGCGACGAAATTTCGAATTTGGGACGGTTAAAATAATATCAGCGACGGTCTGATTCCGTCGCAAATACATAACTAGAGACGGTATTATTTCTATCACTAATTAGCAATAGATTATTTTCCGGTGGTAAATACCCACCATTTGATCTGTCTGTAAGTTTCGAAAAATACTGACGGATTAATTTCCGTCCCTAAGTCTATATTTTTTTATATCACAAAGGACACAGTTGCACGATTAGTTGCACCCACTGAGTGGTTCGGAGAAAGAGAGAGAGGGACACGTTTGCACGATTAATTTCACCCACGATTAATTGCACCCATGGAGTGGTTCAGAGAGAGAGAGAAAGAGAGAGAGACCGGCGGGGTAACGACACTTGCTATGGCTAGAGGTTGTCGGAGACCCCACAGAAGGAAGAGAGCAGCAGACCGGCTGGAGAGAAGGGGAAAATTAGAGGGAAAGGTGATTTCGCATGACCTGGCTGGGGTTTATTAAACTGATCTTCAGCGACAGATATATTTCTGTCGTAATTGATCTTTTAAGATTAGCGACGCTAATAAATCCGTCACAATATGTATTCAACCGTCACTATATGAATTAGTGACAAAACTATTCCGTCACTATACTTTATTCCTATTCGCGATGGATTATTTCCATCTCTATATGTTAAGTTATTTAAAAAAATGTATTAAATGACAAAATATGTATTAGAGACTAAACATTAGTGATGGTTTTTATTACTGTGTCTATAAGTAACTATTAGTGACAGTTCTATAATCTGTCTCTAATATGTAGATTTTTTGTAGTGCATATACCCCATTATCCTTCTTTTCACTTCCACAACAACGGTGGCCTGGTGGGCATCATTACACCCAGTTGTTGCAATTCCATCCCAGTCCAGCATGGCAGCCCACTCTTGTGCTCTCTTAGAGATGTTTCAGGTGGACCCCCTTGGCCAATTACAAGGGCTAAATATCGGTAGCAAGGCCTCACATTTCATAAAGTCTAAAGGCTCCTCTATCTCTGCCAGTGAAAACATCAGCACATTTAACTCGAACCCACCACCTATTGGTTGACCTTCCTATGGCCTATTCCATTGTCCATAGACTGATCTTCCAGTTCATCAGTCAGGGTACTTTATTTTGGTAATGAATTTCCAGTGGCAATGTATTATTGTTGGTGATAAAGGAATGAGATTTATATGATAGATCATAAGAATTTACAATTGTATCGTTTTTTTTATTTTGTTCTATTTTTTATTGACTCAAAATAAGTTGTATCTTTTAGTGATTAGGGTTGCCATCAATGCTATGGTTGAAATTTTCCTATTGTATGTATTTTATTTTACTGAAAAACATCAGTTAACCTTGCTAGTAATTTTTGCATTTCTAGAAATAAAAACCCTTAGTTATATGATACTGACGTGGAATGAAATTTTATGTTTTTTTGTTTATGAATTTGAAATTTTTGCATTTATGTTTTTTTTGTTTATATATGATTCTAGCAAATTGACAGTCCACTGCTCGCTCGAAAGAGAGGAAGGCCCGTTATATATCAGAACTGGAGCGAAAAGTTCAGACCCTTCAAATCAAATCGACAATTCTTTCTACACAACTCATGCTATTCCAGGTTTGTGATGGTGGAGTTCTCATCTCACATGCATTATATATGTTCTATAATTCTATTTGTGTCACTGAACTCTACTTTGATCTCATCTACAGTACAACAAAATCTGGTAGGTCTGTATTAGATGAATTTATTATTAATTACTTTAAACCGTAATTGTATCTTTTCCCCTTATGATGTACTTCAACGTATATGATGTGATTTTTCATTTGTATAGCGACTTTTTTCAAAAATTTGAAAAAAAATTTAAGCGTCCAAATAATCTCCACATTAGCATGCATAAAGCATGCTAATATAGGCTTTATGAGGAATGCCCTGTCAGGTTTCACTAACATTAATCTGGTAATCGTACTTTTATACATACCATACTAAAAATATATCATCTTCTGTTCGAATCTATGAACATAGATAGGTGTGTAGTTTTTCCAATTTTATATTATAGTTTATAGAGATTGCAACCTTCATGGTGACACGAGTAAACAGAAAGAGATGAGACTTTAACTCGTTAATTATCAAGGAAAATCACCTTTACATATTGGTAGATAATTTCCTACTGTTAGTGACACAGTTATACAATTTCTAGTACATAATCTCTTGCAACCTGCATAAATATCTAATCTTGAAACATGCTATTAAGTAAGATATGTGATATGCTCTGTAAGGGTAATATAAGTTTTTTTATGAGACTGTTCCAATAGTTTCTTTCTGATATTGTCAACTTCTCTTAATAAGGTCTTGTAAATCTGGAAGTCAAGAGTTGGTGTTTTCTAATAAATCAAGAACGTAATGACAATCTTTCTACATCCTCTTCTCTGTCTCCCCTTTGTTTCTTCCCTCGGTTATTTAACCTTCACGGGTATTTCTTTGAGCTTTTTGATGTTATAGTTATGAAAATTACAGTTTATTTTTGATTTTATTGACTCTTGCTTTTATCATTTAGTGCTTTGCATATACTTTGAGTATAGAAGATGGCACATGACCTTACTTCGTGTTATATTCTCTTCTAGAGGGATACAACGGGTCTGACTACTAAGAATACAGAACTTACGCTTTAGTTACTAGCTGTGGAACAACAAGATCAGCTGCGTGATGGTAATTTTCATGTCTACCTTGTTTAACAATTAGTACAATACCATATTTAATCTATCACACTAATTTATCTTTCCAGAACATGTGCATGCAGGCATGGTAATTGGCATTTCCATTTGCTCGGAAAATGAACAATTATGTTATTTTCTTATTCTATTGAGCCTTAGTCCAAAGTAGGTGGCGGGCCTTTGGTATCTGAATAGAGGTAGTATAGCCTGGATCATATATAATATGGTTATGGACCCAAAAGTGACAAAATTCAGTCAATTTTTGTAAGGGTCTATCCTCATTATAATAGTGGAGATAAATTCTGAAAATACCTATATGTCCATATGCAAGGAGATCTGTCTACCTCTTATCTCTTTCCTTCTCAAGTGAAGATTATAAATAATCTCAAGGGCCAATGTACTTCAAAAATATATATATATATATATTGGTCACCGGGCTATGGGTTCGAACCATATTGGGGGGGGGGGGGGGCTGCCGAGCTTGGACACACGGGTCAGGTCAGCAGCTATAACAGAAGCACATGCCATTCTATGTGCGGTTAAGTTGGCTCTTCAAGGTCTGTCTTTGGGGTTTGTAATATCCATTGATGATACACTCGATTTACAGGGATGTACTTGGTGCGATGACGCAAATCCGATGTGTTTAGTAGCGTTAAAGCCTTTCGGGTCATGCTTGAAAGCTTGTTCTCCTTCAAAATAAAAGGGTCTACAGAGTGATGGGTTTGAACAATAAAGGTTCTAGGACAAAGAAGTATCAAATTTATTTTATTTTTTAAAACAGTAAAAAATAATGTCCTAGCCTGGACAATATAAGGATCAAGAGATATAGGATAATAGACAAACACTTGAGTTCCATTGGTACTACTCATACCCAACATTTGTCATTTAAGTACCCATAACACAATGCTATATGCTATTCATGATCTTCGCCTTGAGAGCATCTCCAAATTTGGAGACCCATCTTCAAAATCTCACTCCAACGCATCTCCAAATCTCTATCTAGGATCTCCAAATATGAAGATGAGAGAGAAAATGGAGATGACTTCTCTATAACACTATTCATCCAGACTAAATTCCGTATGTGTCCCTTTTTATTCTCTCAACCTTCTTTTAAAATGTCATTTTTGTCCTTTTAATTTTTTCTAAATAATTCTCATCTTATAAATGAATAGTGATTTGGAGATTGAATAGTCTTTTGGAGAGGGAGTAGGTTGGAGTAAAAAACTTTTTAGTGGGGGCCAACATCTCCAAATCGGAGAAGATGTCATTTTGGAGATGCATTTTGAAGACTTGCGTTGGAGATGCTCTTAGGCTAACCAACTATTCAGGTACAAGTGGTTTATGGTGAGCGAATCTTCGATCTCATTAGGGTGATTATTGATTGAGAATGTAATTAGATTTCTTAATGATAAACAAAAGGTTAATGATACGATTGAAACGTTGCTCTCAAATGATGGATCTGACATGTTTTTGTTGGTTAATGATACGACCGAGTTCAACATTGTACTCAGATTTTGGATCCTAAATTAGAAAGTTTGTTATAACTAATGATAAGAGTTATCATCATTTAGTAATTATTTAAAAGGGATAACTTCTAATTGGAGAAGGATTAGGATTTGATCCTAATCTATATATACACCAATAACCAAAACGTGTGGAAAAGAGAATATTGATTATTATTCTTCCTCCCCCACCAAACCGTGAGATGAGAAAGAGAGAAAAAAACCTCTCTCCAATTTTCGTGAGCCTCTAGGGATACTCCCATTTGTTTTTGAAGGTTAGGGTTTTGTGAGATAGAAAGTCTACTCCAACAATCTTCTTCTCTTTGTTGTTTCAATACACTACAAAAATATAGGCATTTAACGGTAATCTTTTAACGGCGTTTAACGAAAAATGCCTCGAAAGACAATGCCGTAGTTAAGGGACTCTATCACGGCGTTTTAAAAAAAAGTGCCGCGGAAGACATGGTGGGAAGTCGAATATAGGATCGCCCCATGCCAACCACGGCGTCACTTAAGGGCCGTTCACGGCCATTTTGGTCCTTCCCACTTCTCTTTCCCTCCACATTTTCTCTCCCTTTCCCTCTCCTACTCCTGCTCTCTGCTCCGGCTCCTAGCTTCGGCTCCCCTGCTCCGCCTCCCTTGCGCTGCCCCTGCTTGTGCTCCTGTGCGCTCTTCGGTAAGTTCCTCTCTCTCTCTCTCTCTCGAAAATGTCTCTGAGAAGGGTATTTCTCTCTCGAAAGGGCATCAAACGCTTCTCTACTTGCTCGAAACCCTTTCAAGAACTCGGAACCCTAAACACAGAAGAAACTGAAATCAAACAACAATAACAACAACACAGAGACTTGGATGATAGTGATGGTGATTGCTTGTCTAGATTGCTCCCTAAGCTTCTAAGAGACATCATACAGTGAGTTGAATCCAGCGAAGATTAGTGGCCTGCTCGCAAGAACGTCGTTGCTTGTGCATGTGTCCGCAGGTAGTTGGGAGATATCACCAGAGACATCGTTGGGTCTCCCCTTCAGACCGGTCAGATCACTTTCCTTTCTTCCCTCAAACAAGTCCTTTTATTTAGCTTTTTTTAAAAAAAATTGTGTTTTTGGTTGGATATGGTAGAATAGGGCATTTAGTTTGTGTTTTTAGGTTTTTTTTTTGATCGGTATGCATTTTTTTTTGTTACACGTCTCTATGATTCTTTGAGGGTTCGAAACAAATTCGAAAGGTGCTGGTTCTTCTGATTTTTCTTAGCGGTTTGAATTTCGGTTTTGTGGATTTGGACGACAGTGAGGGATCTTTTATATTGATTTTCTATGTTTTTTTGATTATTTTGAATAAAGGTATAAATCTGTGGTTTTGTTTTTGGCTTCTCTTCATGTTCTATTTGACTAATTTTTTTATAGTTTAGGATTTTAATTTATTTAATATTCGAAAATCTGCTTTCGTTGTCTTTTTTCCATTTTTAAGTCCTTGATTCATGCTCAGGTCTTCATCTCTATTGTTTATTTTGAGTTCTTGAATTGTTTTCGTTAAATGAATGACTAGGTTCTGTTGAATATCTCCACATTAAGCTTTATCAAGATTTCTTTTTTAGATTTTGGGTTTTGGGATCTGTTTTCTAAATTTGTTGTGTTCATATTCTTCATTTTTTTAAAGATTTGAGGAGTTATCACCATTATATTAACTACATTCTTGTTTTATTGTTTATTATTCACACTTCCTTTCACTTTTCCCTCTCTCTTCTCTCTATCTTAAATATAAATTAGTCTAGGGTTTGTAGCTATACAAGATCAACCGAGGTTGCTCATGCACAAAAATAAGATCTTTAGACTCTCTAACCTTGTTGGTTCTTTGTTTTCTTTCTAAAGGAACAACGCTTTTGGAAATCAAGAAATCTTTTCGGGATGTGGATAATGTTCTTTATGACTGGATGGATTCCCCATCTTCGGATTATTGTGTGTGGAGGGGGGTAACATGTGACAATGTCACCTTCAATGTCATTGCTCTGTGTGTTTTTTTTCTTCTTCCTTTCAACAGTTTTTCCACTGTCTTTAATAGTGTGTTAGTTTAAATGATGTTTTGCTACATTTTTTAAAATTAATTTTGAAGATTTCTTGTTTTTTGGTATTTGAAGTTCGACTTTTTATTCAATCAATGCAGTAATCTGTCGGGTTTAAGTCTTGATGGGGAAATCTCACCTGCAATTGGTGATCTCAAAGATCTACTCTCCATTTAATGTTTTGCATCTCATAGATCCTTGGCTTTTAAGTTCAGCTAGTTGTTTTATAAATGTTTTTGAATTTTAGCAGTTGTTCCAATTGTAAATTTTTTTTAATGGTATCTTCTCTGGGCAGTGATTTGAAAGGAAATCGACTCTCAGGACAGATACCAGATGAGATTGGTGACTGTTCATCTTTGAAAAGCCTGTAAGTCTTGTTTTATAGCGTAACACTGGCCGGATCCATGCCACTGGGATGGAGCTCTTGCACACTTATATATTTTTCATATGGCTGGGGCTCTTGTACACGTTTGAATTTATTGCGCGAATAGATGATTGGTTGGAGGACTACTTCTTTGTGCTGCATCTGAACAGTTTAGTTGCATGTTGATTATTGGCGTTTTCAGGGACTTGTCTTTTAATGAGATTTATGGGGACATACCATTGTCAATTTCAAAGTTGAAACAGTTAGAATCGCTGTAAGTTCATACATGCAGATTGTCTTTGAGTTTTAAGTCGTTACTTGTTTTCCTTAATGTAATAATTAAATTCGATTGGATTTTCAGGATTTTGAAAAATAACCAGTTGATGGACCCATTCCTTCAACCTTGTCTCAGATTCCAAACTTGAAAATCTTGTAAGTTTCTATTTCCACATGTCTCTTTTCCTTTTATTTTTCAACTATTTGTGGTTAAAATGCATAGGTTCCAACACACTGATTCCAGGGACCTGGCCCAGAATAAACTGAGTGGGGAGATACCTAGGCTCATTTACTGGAACGAAGTTCCGCAGTATCTATGAGTACACCAATATCTACTCTCAACAGTTCATTACTTATTCTTTAAATGATTAATTACTTCTACTCACCTTTTTTATCCATTCAGTGGGATGATAGTGTAATTGTTTCTGATTCTGAGTGAGTTCTGTAACTCAGGGGATTGCGAGGAAAGAATTTGGTAGGGGCTCTCTCTCCTGATATGTGTCAATTGACTGGGTTGTGGTATTTGTAAGTTATTTGACCCACTCTCCCTAAGGTCCCAACACTCCCTCAATTTTCTGATGTATAATAGCATTTACCAATTCACATCTTCCACCTATGGCAGTAATGTAAGGAACATCTGATTGGGAGCATTCCTCAGAACATTGGCAACTGTACTGGCTTCCAGGTCTTGTACGTATATCATCTGATAATAGGGCTGGATTTTTTGAAAATGCATATATGCGGGTTAATTTAGAGTCCTTTATTCCTATGATTGGTAGGGACTTGTCCTACAACCAGCTCACAAGAGAGATTCCTTTCAATATTGGCCTCCTGCAAGTGGCAACATTGTAAGTCGCCTGTAACTTTCTTTATTCTTTAGCAAGTGAAGAAGATTGATTGTTTGGAACTTCTTTGCCTAATTATATGCTTCTCATTTGTTTGTGTATGATAGATCTCTGCAAGGAAACCAGCTTTCTGGGAAAATACCATCAGTTATCGGTCTGATGCAGGCACTTGCTATGCTGTAAGCTTAATTAATTTACTGTTGTTGGAGCTAATAATAATATAGTATGTTGATAATGGACTTTACTTACAAGACTGATCTCCCAATTGATGTTCTCTTGCCACCACTATTTAATTGGTTTATAATTTGCATTTTCAATGCAGAAATTTAACTTACACGGAGAAATTGTAAGTTTATTACGCTTTCTTATCTTTCATCCGAATTTTCTTAGTCTGAACTTTGGTCTAAAGTGCTTATCATTTATTTCCCATCTCCCCTGGATTTAGTTTCTCAAGGACTATAAATCTCCCAGAATTTGTTGATTACATTTTGCTGCTCTAAAGAATCAACCTCATTTCAACAAACCAGCCTCAATGTTAACGCATTGATGGACAGGAACCCTCCATTTTCTTATGTATATATATGATGTTAAGAACCACCTGACAGTTTGTACCTATTTGTTGCAGAATGGCTCCATCTTTTACTTCTCAAACCATCCAAGTATTTTGTGCATAAATTTTTGGTTGGAATGTCTCGGTTGTTGCAGGTATTTGCATGGTAACAAGCTGACAGGCTCCATTACCCCAGAGCTTAGAAATATGACGAAACTCCACTACCTGTAAGGATATTTCTTCATTATTTTCCTAGTCTCAATCAGTAAATGCATTTCATCACCTCATACTTCCACCATAATACACCTTATTGTGGAGTGGATATGCAATGGGGATTGGGCCCTTTTATTGGGACCATCTGCTCAATCTTCATGCTCAAAAATCAGCCTGCTTTGAAGATGTTTAGTCTCTTAAGGTATTTCATTTGTCAGGTATTTAGAATCATCCATAGTACTGATAGGTGGTGTGAAACCGAATTTTTTCGGATAGAGGTACTCTGGTACATTCACACTTTGATTTGTAGCCCTAATACTATGAAGCATAGGGGGCGGTTACTGTTGTTTTTAGATTGCAGCTATGTAACTCTTTTTCTCTGGTTCATAGTGCATATCTTGGCGACTCCGTGGACATACCTCAACTTAAGGGAACCACGTAAATCTGGTTTTCTTGTGTGTGCTTGATCTTTATTTTGTCTATTTTTTTGTATCTCACAGATCCTGTTTAGGATTTATTTCCTAACAAGTACATGAGATAACATAGTCATACATAGGATGGTTTTGTCCCTTTTGCATATATGCCTTGTGGAAGGTGGATTGGGGTAAAAGAAATATATGCTGTGCTGCATTGTTAATTACTATGTATTATTACCATGAATCTGAATAATAGATTTCTGTTCTAAAGCCTGTGAATTTTGCATGTGCAGGGAACTGAATGATAATCAACTCAGTGGGCATATTCCACCCGAGCTTGGGAAGCTCACTGACTTGTTTGACCTGTAGGTCTTGATGTCCTAATTGTTCTACCCTAGGCATGACTACATTTTAATTTTTTGTATTTTCTCAAAAAGAGTTACAAATACAATGTTTTTGCAGAAATTTTGCTAACAACAATCTTGAAGGGCCTATTCCTGATAATCTTAGCTCATGTACAAATCTCAATAGCCTGTAAGCATTTATTTAATCTTTGTCCAGCTTCTTTGCCACTTGTTTTCAGTCATTTGAAAATATTACTAATCGACTGATTTGGTGGCAGCAATGTGGAAGGCAATAAATTGAATGAATCCATCCCATATGCATTTGAAAGGCTTGAGAGTATGACATACTTGTGAGTTCCATTTTTTATCTGTTGTTGGTCTTAACATGCTATTACTTCTTGGCCAGTTAGGATCATCCAGTTGGGCTAATTTTTGGCTACGAGATCTTCCTTGGTGAGCAAACCTATTAGAAGGTCCAACTGCATGCTCCATTAGGATGCCATGTGGATGGCCAATGGGGAAGAAAGGTATCAATTTCCATATTGCGTTATTGGTTATTCTCCAGCTTGTGCTCCCTTCTTCCATTCAGCCATTGCCACAGTTCCTCTCCATTTTTGCTCACATTACTACTTCACTGCTAATATAAGTAAGCATAAGTGGCCCAAGGTTTTCTGTTATGCAATGTTGACTTTCTTGGCTTGCTGATGTAAACTTTAAATATTAGTTTTGCGAACCTGACTTGTATCTAATCATACATTTGCTCTAGAAATCTCTGCTCGAATAATCTTAAGGGTCCCATTCCTATTGAGCTGTCCCAGATTGGTAATTTGGATACACTGTAAGTACCATCATGTCTAGAAAATTCTGTTGCTCCTGAATGCTGCTCCTAATTTTGAGTTTAATAACAGTTGTTTTTCGTTCAGGGACATTTCTAATAACAGGATTACTGGCTCCATTCCTTCTTCCCTTGGTGACTTGGAACATCTTCTAAAACTGTGAGTACTATCTACCATCTGAGAAAGAACCGATTGTCTGGATACATTCTGGCAGAGTTCAGAAATTTGAGGAGTGTTATGGAGATGTAAGAAGTCTAACTTTCGAAACTCCTGATATTATTGACCTTTCCGTTGATCATTCTGCAACTTTGTCAATCATGCTTTTGCACTGTAGAGACATTTCAAACAATGGCCTCTCAGGCCCGATTCCTCAGGAGCTTGGTCCAGCTTCAAAATTTGTTCTCCCTGTAAGTTCCTCTGATTCCCCATTCTGCATGCTGAATCTTTATGGTAAAAAGTAAATTGAAACATCAACTAGTGGTCCTATCGCCTATGAGATATGGACCTTAATTTTTATACTAATCTGGTCACTGGTATATAACTATTTATAATCTAAACCATAGTTACCTTAAAGAGAAGCATGGTATGAGGTTAACAATTTCCATAGGAAATGAGAAGTGAGGAATGAGTTATATGCACTTCATTCTCATTATATTACTATGGGTAGCCGTACCTTACACGGTCGAGTCAAGCCGAGTTTTTTGACTTGCCAGACTAGGTCGAGTCATATAAGAGTATTTTTATCATTTTTCTAAACCTAAACTCGAACATGACACTATTTTTGCATCATATTGTTTTAGGTCTACAATGACAACCCACTATAGGTTCTGTTAAACCTAGTTTTTAGGTTTAAGGCTGTAAAACCAACATACTTTGAGTTTTTTTTAATTCAAGTTTTTCAAGTTATTACATATATATTCTGACTTAGACCGAGTTGATTTTTTTTTTGAGTTTTCCGAGTTACTCGACCTGGCTAACTTTCAAATCGAGTCGAGTTTTCGGGTTTTTGAACCATGGTTTTTAACTTTTAAGCCTTTGGTTGATAAATTTTGGTAATGTATCATCACGTATTGGTACCAATAAGTATGATACATTTGATAATTTACTGAGACAGATGAACAATGACAGTGTATGATTTTCGTTTTGGGGTAACCTAGATAAAGGATACATATTGATTATATCACACATCTTGATGTTATGCTATGTTGCATCCCTTTTTGTTAGCTCTGAGTGTTGTATAGTATTTCATACACAAGCCCATTCTGTTAAGCATATACCATTATGATTTGAAAAATTAGATATTCTAATTCAATTGTTGCCGAAGAGTGTTTTGGATAACAGTATTTAGATCAACTCAATAATTTGTAAGACTTTTTTTAATGATGACGGCCATACTAATTGAAAAAGATCTTTTGGGCCTTGTTTTCATGTGGAAGGTGTTCAAATTTTGTTACTTACTTGAAACAGGTCTTATCTTTTCTGAATGACATATTTAATACCCTTCTTAAAGCACTATCAGATCTTTTGGGCCTTATCTTTTCTGAATGAAACAAGTTCTTTCCTTTTCTGATAGTTCCTTCAAGGTGCCTTTCTCAATTATCTGAATGATAGATACATCAGGTTTTCTTACTTATTCTTATGATTTCTAAAAGATCTTTTTGATATTGATGTTTACTTCCTTGATTGTTTGGAAAATTATCTATGTGCAACCCGTATGGAAATACATAAAGAGATGAATCTTCCAATTTTTATGTGATTAACTTTATCTCTTGCATATATGTTGTTATTACATGTTGAATTGGACCAGATTTTAATAACATCCGAGCAGAATCTTTTAGCTGTTGGTTGTCTGATTTCTGAACTTTATTGAGTTAATTCTTTAATCAAAATTACATTTCTCCTTTTGTTGTTCTGTAATGTTCACCTTCATATATCCCAGTCTTCTATACATGCATTTCAGTAAGTAGGTACGCATGGAAAAGATCATCTACACCTTGGAGCCACCCAACCAAGCAAACTTGCACATCTAGTCCAATGCATATTTGAAGCCTGCACATCACTTATATGCTTCATAACTGCATGTTCATATGTTAGTTTCTGGTTGTCTGGATTCTAGGGAAATACACTATAAACATGCATTTTTTTCAGATGTCAGATTTTTTCTCTGGATTTGTTGACCAAAGCAACTTATTCTTCGTTGAGAATGACTTTGCTTCACACATGGGTCAACAGAATACTAGAATAGTTATCAATGTTGAACAATTGGTGATAAATTATGAAACAAAGGGTAAAATGAAAATATGTAGGATTGGAGTTCAAGCAAACAAATGGTGCTAACTGCTAAAAACAAGAAAACTTCTTAATGGTACTAATCTAATGGTGAGAGGTTTTACTTTGTATTTTTGTAAGTGTAGTCCATACAGGTTAGACTCACTTATTAGTAGCATATTCTGCCCGTACTGGACAATATCTTTTCCTCATAGTAGACATTTTAATGATGGTGATGGATATTTGATTATTTTGTAGCTAATGTTTTGCTATGCTTATGTATGCCTTGGGTAGTAGTTGATAAGCCAAGTTGACTTCGGAGTCTGTTATTTCTGCCAATAAATCACCGCGTCTTATGATTAGCTTGAAGAACATGAATTTGACAATATATTTATTTATTTTTGAGTATGTATACATTTTGTCAATTTCTTTTCAATTGAAATATTCTTTGATCGTAGGCTAAATTGGTTATGTATTCATTGACAATGTTTGAGTTTCAGCACAAGGAATGCATGCAAGAATCGCAACTTAATATTTTTATAAGGTCTTTTCTAACGTCTTTGTTTCAACATGATGTAAGTGTTGGAATTAGTTTTGAGGTGCTTGGACCTTGTATGCACGATTTGGGTACCAAAGTTCCCGGATTGTCTCTTTTGTTAAGGACCACAAAGCCAAACCCATAATTTTGTTACAATTCTAAACTTAGACTCAATTTTTGACGTAATCTATTTATCACCTCTATGTTAATCTAACCTAAGTATTAGAATTGGTTTCGAGGTATTTCGAGATCGTATGCCTGATTTGAGCACCATGGTTCACTAGTTGTCTCTTATTAATACCGTAAAGCCTAAACCAACGATTGTGCACCAATTTCTGATCTTTATTTGGTTTTTACATATTTTCTGACACCTTTATTTCAATATATCCCAAGTGTTAGAAGTGGGTTTTGAGGCATTTGGACCTGATGTGCCCGATTTGGGCACCGAGCTTCCTAATTTGCCTCTTTTTTTAAAATCATAAGGACAAAACCTATAAATCTGCGCTAACCTAGACTTGGTTTTTGATGTGATCTCCTCTTACACTTTTATTTTAATATAACCTAAGTATTGAAATTGGTTTGAAAGTTTTTGGACCTTATAAGTCTGAGTTGGGTGACAAGGTTCTCTAGTTGCCTCTTTAGTTTAAAACCAATGTTTACCTGGTTCGTCGGTTCGCTTGGTTCGAATTCGGATTCACGATTTGCAGTTCGCCACTCTAGAGTGAACCCAGTTCGCTAGATGTAGGATGAGATAATTTATTTTTCGGTTCGCTTAGGTTCTTTAGTTTGGTTTGCTTATAAAAATATATATCTTTTAAGCATGTAAACAATATATTACAAATACTTATTTGAAAAATATTTTTAAAAATGTCTTCTTATAAATGGTTTGTGAACTCAAAGTATAAATTTGCTATACCTAAAGAAAAATATATGTGAATGTGAATAAAAAATTTGACAAACCAAGATTGTTTCGAAACCTACATGTGGTTCTCTCAATTTCATGAACCAAGCTGAACCGAACCACGAACTAGTTCAGGTTCGCTCGGTTCACGGTTTGCTATATAGCATGTAGGGAACTTGGTAACCCTGGTTAAAACTGTAAATCTTAAACCTACAATTTGGGCCAATTCTTAACCTAACCTCGGGTTTTGATGTATTCTCTTCTAACACATTTATATTTTGTTATATCCTAAATTTTAAATTTAGTTCGGAGGTGTTAAGAACTTCTATACACGATTTTAGCACCGAGGTTCTCTAGTTTCCTCTTTTGTTATGATCGTAAAGCGTAAACCAAGAATTGTGAGCCAATTCTTAACATTGACCCAGTTTTTGATGTGGACTCTTTTAACACCTTTATGTCAATAAAAACCTAAGTGTTTGAATTTCTTTCATGGATTTTGGACATCGTATACCCAATTTGGGTACCGAAGTTCCCAAGTCGTCTGTCTTGTTTTGTTAATACTACCGTTAAGCCTAAACCAATACTTTTGTACCAATTCTTAACCAACAATCCATTTTTGATGTAGTTTCTTCTTAAACCTTTATTTCAATATAACATAAGTCTTGGAATTGATTTTGAGCTGATTGGAACTTGTATTCCCGATTTGGGCACTGGGGTATCCTAGTTGTGCACTAATTTAAAACCTGGAATGGGTATTTTATCTAGTCTTTTCTGACATTCTATTTCAATATATTCTAACTGTTAGAAGTGGTTTCGAGGCGTTTGGACCTCATATGCCCGATTTAGGTACCAAGGTTCTTTAGTTCTCTCTTTTAAAAACCCATAAAGTCTAAACCTACAATTTTGCGTCAAATCCTAATCGGTACTCATTTTTGATGTCGTCTCGTCTAGCATCTTTATTGATATTACAGAAAAATTGGAATTATTTTTGAGGTATTTGGGACTAATATGCTCGATTTGGGCATGCACCTAGATTCCCTAGATGTCTCTTTTGTTTATACCGTAAAGCCTAAACATATAATTGTGCGTCAATCAAAACATACTCAGTTTTTGATGTGGTCTCTTACAACATCTTTCTTCCAATATATCATAAGTGTTAGAATTAATTTCGAGGTGTTTGAATATCTTATTCTCACTTTGGGCACTGAGATTTCTACCAATAGTCTCTGATATTCATCTATAATTTTGCGCCCATTCCTAACCTAAAATCAATTTTTTATGTAATATCTTTTGACACATTTATTTCAATATAACCTAAGTCTTGGAATTGGTTTCGAGGTGTTTGGACCTCGTATGCCCGATTTAGGTACCCAAGTTCCCTAGTTATCTGTTTTGTTAAGACCGTTAAGCCTAAACCTATACTTTTATGCCAATTCCTAACCTAGGATCCGTTTTTGATGTAGTTTCTTCTGAAACATTTATTTTAATATAACCTTGGACATGGAATCAGTTTCGAGCTGTTTGGACAACGTATACCGGATTTGGGTAATGAGGTTTCCTAATTGTCTGTTTCGTTATTACTGTAAAGCCTAAACTTACAATTGTGCACCAATTTATAACATGGACTCAATTTTTTATCTAGTCTGTTATGAAACTTCTATTTCAATATATCTTAAGTGTTCGAAATGGTTTCGAGGTGTTTAGACCTTATATGTCCAATTTGAGCACTGAAGTTCTTTAGTTGTCCTTTTAAAAACACTTAAAGTCTATGACGCATGGGCTTAACTCCCCAAAATCCGCGACTCATAGGAGGCGTGAGATCAAATCTTTTATCTTATAGCCCAGGCAATCCAGTCGAGATTTCCCAGTGTGCCCGATTTGAATACCGAGGTTATCTAGTTATCTCGATTGTTAATACCCTCAAGCCTAAACCTAAAACTTCGCACCAATTCATAACCTAGATTCGGTTTTTTATAGTGTGTTTTCGGACACCTTTATTTCAATATTTCCTAAGTGTTGGAAGTGTCTTCGACGTTTCTACACCTCGTATGCTTGATTTGGGCACCAATGTTGCCTAGTTCCATTCATTTTCAAAAAAAAAAACCTAAACATATAATTGTGTGCAAATTCCTAACCTAGACTCAATTTCTGATATGATCTCATCTGACAGTATTATTTCAATATAACAAGAGTGCTGGAATTGTTAAGACTGGAAAGCCTAAACCTACAATTTTGCGCTAAGTCCTAATCGCATTTCAATTATTTTATAAGGTCTCTTCTATCATCTTTATTTCAACATGATGTAAGTATTGGAATTGGTTTCGAGGTGTTTGAACCTTGTATATACGATTTGGGTACCAAAGTTCCCGGATTCTCTCGTTTGTTAAGTCCATGAAGCCTAAACTCATAATTTTGTTATAATTCCAATCATAGACTCAATTTTTAATGTAATCTATTCTAACACTCAACTTCAATATAACCTAAGTATTGGAATTAGTTTCGAGGTGTTTGGATCTGGTATACCCGATTTGGGCACCATGGTTCCTTAGTTGTCTCTTATAAATACCGTAGAGCCTAAACCTACAATTGTGCACCAATTCCTAATATTTATTCAGTATTTGATATATATTTTCTGACACCTTTATTTCAATATATCCTAAGTGTTAGAAGTGATTTCGAGGTGTTTAGACCTTTCATACCTAATATTTATTCGGTGCTTGATATGTATTTTCTGACACCTTTATTTCAATACATCCTAAGTGTTAGAAGTGGTTTCGAGGTGTTTAGACTTTTTTTAGATGAGTTCGGTGACGAGGTTCTCTAGTTATCTCTTTTGTTAAAACTCTAAATCCCAAATTTACAATTTGCTCCAATTCTTAACCTAGCATCGGGTTTTGATGTAGTGTCTTTTCTAAAACATTTATATTTCGTTACATCCTAAGTTTTAAATTTAGCTCAGAGGTGTTATGAACTTGAATACACAATTTTAGCACCGAGGTTCTCTAATTGCCTCTTTTGTTAAGATTGTAAAGCGTAAACCAAGAATTGTGAGTCAATTCTTAATATTGACACAGATTTTGATGTGATTTCTTTTGACACATTTATTTTAATATAACCTAAGTGTTTGAATTACTTTCGGAGTGTTTGAACCTCATAAACCCAATTTGGGTGCCGAAATTCATTATCTATCATTTTTGTTAAGACCGTTAAGCCTAAACCTATACTTTCCCACTAATTTCTAACCTTATATCCATTTTTTATGTAGTTTCTTCTAAAACCTTTATTTCAATATATAATCGGTCTTCGAATTGGTTTTGAGCTGTTTTGGACCACATATGCCTGATTTTGGCACTGAGGTATCCTAGTTGTCTCTTTCGTTATTACTGTAAAGCCTAAACCAACATGACCTCAAGCTGAGACAGAAAATACCACCAAAGCCTCCTCGTAAACGAACAATGAATAAACAAATGGTTAACCGATTTCTCCTCCGCCAAGCACATGCAACATCGATTAGGAAGACTCTAGCCTCTTTTTCTTAAATTGTCCAAGGTCAGGATCTTGTCCAAATAGGCCGACCACTGGAATACAGAAACCTTAGAAGGCAACCCATTGAACCAAACCAATTGACAAGGAAATTCCGCCAAACCACCAGAATTAGTTGCCTGCAAATAAGCTTTCATAGAAAACCGCCCACTCGAGTTAGTGGTAAAAACCCGACAATCCCTAGCAGACTCCTCAATGCTCACCAACTCGAGCAAAGATAACATGTAACGCCCCAAAATTTTAATATAATAAAATTATGAGTTTATTGGTCCTTAATTGGGGTTAATAAGGTAAGTATTTAATTAAATTATGAAAAAGTGAGATTTACTCGGGATTGAGTTGTACCGATAAAATCTCAATATTTCTTCTCGAAAACCGCACAGTGTGTTGGTCGACTACCGGGACCTTTACCTGTCGTATTGGTCTCGTCAGGTATCGTCTCGCAGGACCGCAGGGTCCTATCATGTAAGAAAATCAAGAAAACAGAAAATTTTCAGATTTCCAGAAATTAAGTGCTACTCAATATTTTTTGGGGATCTTAATAGAAATTTGTGCGGCTGATACCAGCGTGTGCCGGTCGGCCGTGGGAACTAATGTCTATCGTTTTGGTAGTTAGTTATCTCAAACGAAGAAACGGCGGTCTGTTTTGTGTCTGAAATCAGGAAATTAGTGGGTTTTGCAGTTTTCTTCTGGACAAAAGTGCAGCTGTCAAAACTCAGTATTTTTCCCTGAAATTTTTATAGCGGGTGTCGGACTGTCCCTAGTGCGGTCACTTGAAGTTTCGGCTTCGTCGCATGTCATTGAGTAGGGTTATGGGGAGCCATAAACGTGGAAAAATGGAATTCTGGTCAAACCGGTCAACGCTTTGTCATCATGACCCATGTGACAAGCACATGGCTTTCACATGACCTCGCCACCTAGGCACCACATGGCTGCCCACATGCCTATATAAAGAGGGTTAAACCCCCTCATTTCTCACACACAAATTAGTGAGGCGAGGCTCTGCCCCTAGAATTTTTAGAGAGAGAAAGGAAGAGAGAAAGAGGAGAGAAAGGAAGAGAGAGAGGAAAGGGAGGTCCCCTTGGGGTTTTTCGACGTTCCCGACGTCCGATTTTCTCCTCGGTATCTCGATTAGCGTGTAGAGAGTGAGAATTCTAGAGAGAGAAAGTGGAGGTTAGAGAGGCGGTTTACCTAGAGGTTTTTCAGCGTTCTGATCGCATTGGCGACGACCATTTCAACATCCGGAGCCTCGAAAGTCATGTAGTAGGTAAAATCCCTCTCTATCTATTTTCTTTTCCCTTATTTAAGCTACTTTATTTATGTGGAATGGTTTGGTGATATTATGTGTGGATGGAAAAATGTCGGAGACCTTATGAATGATATATGGATGGGATGGATGTGAGTGAAAATGGGGCAAAGGGATGGAGCCCTTGGTTTTGGGCTGTTTCTAGCTCGGAATTTAGGTTCAGTGTGATTTGCGATAGATCGTAGGGGAAGTGCAATTGATTGCAGGAAGTTATGAGAGCCTGACTGAGCTTCTATATGTATGATGTGATGTGATTTTGACATTGTAAGGCAATGGTAGAGTCCATTGGCCTGGTTAAGTTCCTTATCGAAACTACTTTTATATGATGTGATGTTTGTTTTAAAGCAATGGTAGGTCCATTGGCCTGGTTAAGTTCCCTATCGGAACGAATCTGATAAGATGTGATGTTTTAAAGGCATTGGTAGGGTCCATTGGCCTGGTAAAAGTCCCACCTTAGGACAACCTTTGTGTATAATGTGATGTTGGTGAGACATGGTAAGGTGATGGAATGGTCCACCAGCCGAGTAATGTTCCACACTGGAATGGTATACCCTCGGACTTAGTCCACGGGCATGAGGCCTTATTCAAGCAGGGTCTGAATAATTGGGGATTTCCTATGGTTTGAAAACCTAACCTACCTGAACTGTTGTCTGTGGTCCTTCTTTGGCTAGGTCCGGAGAGGCGGTATTTATTATGAGCCCGAGTTCCTTGGTGACTGATAGTCGGGAGAGTTAGGACGACATTGGGCCATGGGCTCAAGGTTGGATTGGGGTCTATGGACCCAGTGATGTATTGAGTTTACGAACTCAATCATGTTACCTTGAGGGGACATTGGCCTGTGTTGGCAGGTATGCACCCAACAGAGGCTGTGATGCTTGACAGGATTTGATGTCAGAGGTGTTGTGCCTGACAGAGGTTAATGTCAGAGGTGTTGTGCTTGACAGAGGTTAATGTCAGATGTGTTTTGCATGACAAGATTTAATGTCAGAGGTATTGTGCCTGATAGGATTTAATGTCAGAGGTGTTTCTTGGTTATTAGATGGGTGTTCATGGTATGTCAGATGTGATATTCCTGGCAGGTCAGATGTGTCCCTGGTAATCAGATGTGTTTCCTAACAAGGGTGTCATGTCAGAGGTGTTATGCCTGACAGAGTGATATGTTAAATGTGTACCTGATAGACAGGTGTTTCCTGATGGTCTGGTGTTTTCTGGTGGTCAGGTGTTTCCTGTTAGTCAGAGGTGTGTCCCTGGCTTGTCAGATGAGTTTCATTTTCCTGACAGGTTGGATGGGTTTCCTGGCTATCAGATGTGTATCCTAGCTGATCAGATGTATATCCTGGCAATCAAATGTGTATCCTGACAATCAAATGTGTATCCTGACAAATGTGGTTGTGTGTGTGTTGGTGTTCCCATAGAGGAAAAATATAAAGTATCAGAGGTGTGGTTCCTGACAGAGTGTAATATGTCAGAGGTGTTGTTCTTAACAGAGTGTGATGTGTTATAAGTATTGTTCCTGGCAATTATCGGGTGAAGACCCGGGTTATGTGTAGAATATGATGATTTAAGGATTAATTAGGTCGACATACCCAATGATTGGTTATAATTGGGAGAAGTCCTGATTGGTTGATAATTGAGTCTGTGGACTCATGGATAAAGGTTGTACACGGGCGAAGACCCAGTTGATCGAGTCTGTGGACTCAAGGATAAAGCGTGAGCGATTATCTGAAACGGTAACCTAGTGTCGTGGACAATAACTAGATGAATTTGATAACTTGGAAGTTGGGAACCTCGAATAGGGTGAGATAGCCCTGAGTGACCTCGGGTCATGAATTACGATATTATTATTCTACATATTATTATAATTTGAGAATTGTATTATACTACTATATCATTATTGATGAATGTTATTATGTGGAAAATAGTTTAGATGAGCTGTGGATTTTGCTGGGCTCTATGACTCACATCTCATTTTATGTCTTCAGATTCTAAAGCGGTTACCGATTGACAAGGAGTTACACTTTAGAGTCTAGAGGTATATCGGTGCAGTTGTGGCGCTAAAAGTAAAGACTACTGTAGCTATTGAGGTAACACATTTGCCTATGATGGGTTATTGTGATGACCAATTGTTATTGCTTATGTAAGCTCATAAGAAAAGTTAAAAATTCCTGCATTTTCGTGGGTGAAGTCTTCTGCTGTGTGTCATTGATGACGGCGCACGTCTCAGAACACGACTTCCTTAGGCACGGGTTTTGGGTGTCACATAACAAAGAGGCAAAGTCTCAAATTTCCCAATCATTAAGCGGGCGACTGAAAGAGAAGTTCAAAACCACGACCCCTGCTCTTCTCGCATACATATCCGCAATTAACGCCGATTTATCTGACGAAAGAGAAAAATGTCTTGAAGCGTTGCTCCAAAGGGCACGACCCCCACCACTGATCATACCAAAATCTGATGTCCGCTCCATCCCCCAGAACAAGACGAGTGCACTTGACAAAATCGGCCCAACCAGCCACAATGCCTTTCCAAAGACCAACCCCAAGAGGGCCCCTAGGTGGCCTAGGTTCCCAGCTATCTCTGTAACCATGCTGAGCCTCAACCACCTCTCTCCAGATATTATCTTCTTCGACCCCAATAACGCCTCATTGACAGCCTTTAATGGCCAGATGTTGAGCCCCACTCTCTCTTTAAGCTGACAGACCGACTTCCACCTCACCAAGTGAAGTTTCTTAACCACCACCTTCTCATTCCACAAGAAGTCCCATTGCAGCCTTTCCAACTTAGATACAACAGATGCTAGAATTCTGAACAAGGAAAGAAAATGAGTCGGAAGGCTGCAGAAAACACTCTTCAATAAGATGAGTTTACCTCCTTTAGAAAGCAAAGTCTCGAATTTCCCAATCATTAAGTGGGCAGCTGCAAGATAAGTTCCAAACCACGACCCCTGCTCTTCTAGCATATATATCTGCAACTAATGTCGATTTATTTGATGAAAGAGAGAAAAATGTCCTGAAGCCTTACTCCAAAGGGTACGACCTGCACCACTGATCGTACCAAAATCTGATGTCCACTCCATCCCCTAGAACGAGATGGATGCACTTGACAAAAACGGCCCAACCCGCTACAATGCCTTTCCAAAGACTAACCTCATGAGGGCCCCTAGGTGGCCTAGGTTCCCAACGATCTCTGTAGCCATGCCGAGCCACAATCACTTCTTTCCATAGACTATCTTCTTCGACCCCGAAGATTCAGAGCCACTTTCCCAATAACGCCTCATTGACTGCCTTTAATGGCCAGATGTTGAGTCCCCCTCTCTCTTTAGGCCGACAGACCCACTTCCACCTCACCAAGTGAAGTTTCTTAATCACCACCTTCTCATTCTACAAGAAGTCCCATTGCAGCCTTTCCAACTTATATGCAATAGATGCGAGAATTATGAATAAGGAAAGAAAACAAGTCAGAAGGCTGCAGAGTACACTCTTCAATAAGATGAGTTTGCCTCCTTTAGAAAGCAAAGACAATTTCCACCCTGACAACCTCTGCTGAAATCGTTCAATAATCGGTTCCCAAACCGACTTCGCTTTAAATGGTGCCCCCAATGGAAGACCCAAATGCTAGGAAAAACTCCGGTCTTCATCCAATACAATTAGCCAATGATTCCAAATTAGGAAGCTCTCCAACTGCAAAAATCATACTTTTCTTAAAATTGATTCTTAACACGGATACAGCTTCAAAGCAACGGAAAAGGTCCCCTCTGTGAATAAGGTGTCTTGCCGAGGCACCACAAAAGAGCAAAATATCAACCGCGAATTGAAGATGCGATATCAGGACCTCCGGCCTACCCATGGCAAAGCCGCCCCACACCACCTTATATGTCTTCCTAATCATCTTGCTTAGGGCTTCCGTTACAATAATGAAGAGCAAAGGAGATAGAGGGTCTCCTTGGCGCAAACCCCTTGAACTTTTAAAAAAATCATAAGGTGAACCATTGATCATAACAGAATAGGAAGGGGAAGAATAGCAACTCCTCATCCAAGCACGCCATTTAGGCCCAAACCCCATCCTACTCAGGGAATACTCCAACAATCCCCAATTGACTTGGTCATACGACTTCTCCATATCAATCTTGTAAATGACCCCTGATTTTTTCTTCTTCAACTGCTCATCCACCACTTCATTAGCTATAAGGATTCCATCCAATATTTGCTGCCCCCAACAAACGCACTCTGTTCTAGAGAAATCACATACCCCAACACTCTACTAAGCCTGACAACCAAAACCTTAGAACCTTGTACGCGCTACCAATAAGACTAACGGGGCGAAAATCACCGATATCCAGAGCCCCAGGCACCTTAGGAAGGAGAGCGATGAAAGAACAATTAAGCGCCTGGTCAAACGAATTAGTCTGATAGAACTCTTGAAAAACTTTCATCAAGTCCTGCCCAATGATCGGCCAACAATGCTTATAAAATTCTATGGAAAAGCCATCTGGCCCAGGAGGTTTGTCCCCTGCCAAGCCTACAAGAGCCAAAAGCACCTCCAATTCTGAGAATGACCTTTTCAATTGGTTGCTCAACTCTGCAGGTAAACTCGCGAAAGCAAGGCCATCAAGCAAGGGCCTAAACTCGAAATTTTCTCTATACAAAGAGTCGAAATACTCCGCCGCAGCCCCTCCCATCTCCATATCAGTCCCAGACCTTATCCCCGAAATGAGAAGACTTACAATTTTGTTCACTCTACGACATACAGAAGCCATGCGCTGGAAGAATCTCATATTTTAATCTCCCTCTTTAAGCCACTTGACTCGCAAATTCTGCCTCCAACTAACTTCCTCATGCTTTAACAACATTTGGAACTATTGTCCTTCAAATCCAATGTAGAGATGCTCTCCAAAATATCTTTTTTCTTTTCATGAGTAATCCCAAACAGTTGCTTGTTCCAAATTTTAAGCTTAAGTTTCACTGCTTTTAACTTAAGCCCAAAGATGGTGCTTCAATATTATCCTAAGTGTTGGAAGTGTCTTCGACGTTTTTGCACCTTGTATCTCTCATTTGAGCACCGAAGTTGCCCTCATTCCCTTCATTTTCAAAAAAAACACCTAAAAATAATTGTGTACAAATTCCAAACCTAGACTCGATTTCTAATATTATCTCATTTGATAGCATTATTTCAATATAACGTAAGTGCTGGAATTGTTAAGACTGTAAAGCCTAAACCTACAATTTTGCGATAAATCCTAATCGCAATTCAATTATTTTATACGATCTCTTCTATCATCTTTATTTCAACATGATGTAAATGTTAGAATTGGTTTCGAGCTGTTTGGACATTGTATGCACGATTTGGATACCAAAGTTCCCGGATTGTCTCGTTTGTCAAGACCGTGAAGCCCAAACCCACAATTGTGGTGTTTGATATATATTTTGACACCTTTATTTCAATATATCCTAAGTGTTAGAAGTGGTTTTGAGGTGTTTAGACCTTCTATACCTAATATTTATTCGTTGTTTGATATACATTTTCTGACTCCTTTATTTCAATTCATCCTAAGTGTTAGAAGCGGCTTCGAGGTGTTTAGAACTTGTATATATGAGTTCGGTGACGAGGTTCTCTAGTTGCCTATTTTGTTAAAACTCTAAATCCCAAATCTACAATTTGCGCCAATTCTTAACCAAGCATCGGGTTTTGATGTAGTAACTCTTCTAACATATTTATATTTCGTTACATCCTATGTTTTAAATTTAGCTCAGAGGTGTTAAGAACATGAAAACACAATTTTAGCACCAAGGTTCTCTAGTTGCCTCTTTTGTTCAGATTGTAAAGCGTAAACCAAGAATTGTGACTCAATTCTTAATACTGACACGGATTTTGATGTGGTTTCTTTTAACACATTTATTTCATTATAACCTAAGTGTTTGAATTGCTTTCGGAGTGTTTGGACCTCATATACCCAATTTGGGTGCTGAAATTCACTATCTGTCTGTTTTGTTAAGACCGTTAAGCCTAAACCTATACTTTTTCACTAATTCCTAACCTAGTCTCCATTTTTTACATAGTTTCTTCTAAAACCTTTATTTTAATATATAATCGGACTGCAAAATGGTTTTGAGCTGTTTGGACCTGGTATGCCTGATTTTCGCACTGAGGTATCCTAATTGTCTCTTTTGTTATTACCGTAAAACCTAAACCTACAATTGTGCACCAATTTATAACCTGGAATCGGTTTTTTATCTAGTCTTTTCTGACACTTCTATTTCAATATATCCTAAGTGTTCAAATAGGTTTCGAGGTGTTTGGGCCTATATGCCCGATTTGGGCACCAAGGTCCTTTAGTGGTCTCTTTAAAAAACACATAAAGTCTATGATGCGGGGACTTAACAATAATCCCCAAAAATCTCGTCTGATATCATTATTTCAATATTACTTGAGCACTCCATTGTTTTCGAGGTATTTGGAACTATTATGCCTGATTTGGACACCTGGGTTCTCTTCCCTAAATGTATCTTTTGTTTATACCCTAAAGCTTAAACATATAATTGTGCTTTACTCCTAACATAGACTCGGGTTTTTATGTGGTCTCTTATGAAAAATTTATTTCAATATACCATATGTGTTAGAATTGGTTTCGAGGTGTTTAGATCTCTTATTCTCAATTTGGGCACCGAGTTTTCCCAATTCCTAACCTAGACCCGATATTATGTAAAATCTTTTGACACATTTTTTTTCAATATAACCTAAGTCTTAGAATTGGCTTTGAGGTATTCGGACCTCCAATGCCTTATTTAGACACCGAGGTTCCCCAGTTCGCTCGTTTGTTAATACCCTAAATGCTAAACTGACAACTTTGCACAATTTCATAACCATGACTCAGTTTTTAATAGTGTTTTTTGACACTTTTATTTCAATATATCTCAAGTGTTGGAAGTGCTAACGACGTTTCTGCACCTCGTATGCCAGATTTTGGCACCGAAATTTCCAAGTTCCCTTCTTTGTTAAAACCGTAAAGCCTAAACATATAATTGTGTGCAAATTCCTAACCTAAACTCGATTTCTGAGAAGATCTCATCTAATAACATTGTTTCGATATAACATAATGTCTGAAATTGTTAAGACTATTAAACCTAAACCTACAATTTTGCATTAAATCCTAATCAGAATTCAATTTTTTCTGGGTCTCTTCTATCATCTTTGTGAACACCCCAATTTTGCACCCTCCCTAGTCTCTTTGTATACCTCTAAAACCCTATTTTAAAATCCTCTTTCCACTTACTTCGATTTCCGAAAAACGCCCCTCAGGTAAAAAATGACCAAAATGCCCCTAGGGTGAAAAATGACCAAAATACCCCCGAAAAAGTGTTAAATTTTTTTCAGTTTGTCTAAAATGATTTTACAAATTTATTGATGAATTTTGGTTATTTTTGGAATTAAATTGGACTTAAAATAGTAGAAAATGACTGAAATATCCCTGGAGTGTAAAATGACCAAAATGCCCCTGAAAAGTACTGAAAAATCCATGTTTTGTATAAAATATTTTTTCGGATTTTATCAGTTCAATTTTGACTATTTTCGAGCTAAAACAGAAAAATGGCTTTTCGATGAATCGAAGCGCGACACGTGGCGAACCAAAAATAAAATAAAAATGAGTTTTTGGCCCCTAGCTAAGGGCGCTACTTGAAGTAGCACCCCCAGAGAGGCCTGTTCTCTTTTGGGCATGTCGTCAGTGTATTTTTTAAAAACCCGGCTAAGAGCGCTACTTCAAGTAGCGCCCCCCCTATTTCGTCCAATTTTGCCGCCCTACTGTTCATTGTCGCCTACTGTTTCGGGTTTTTATCCAAAATGCCCCCTGTTTTTTTGCTTCCTATAAATACCCCACCCCATTCCTTCACAACTCATTCCATTTTCACTTGCTCTCTTGTCTCTCCTCTTTCAAAACCTCTCTTTAGCGTTGGCGATCTCGGGAATTCGATTTCAAAGAATCATTTTCGGGAGCACTTATTTCAGAGACCCTTTTGGGTTTCCCGGGAGGTAAAATATCGCCAAACTCTGACGTTTACTTTGTCTTTTATTAGTTTTAATTATTTTATTGTTTGTAAATACTAAGATTGCTTGCTCTATCAAACCCCTGCCCGGTTTTACTTAAACCTATCCTACCCTGTCGAATCCCTGCCCGGTTTTACTTAAACATATCTTACTTTGTCGAACCCTTGCCCGGTTTTACTTAAACATGTCTTACCCTGTCGAACCCCTGCCCGGTTTTACTTAAACATATCTTACCCTGTCGAACTCCTGCCCGGTTTTACTTAAACCTATCCTACCCTGTCGAACCCCTACCCGGTTTTACTCAAACATAGCCTACCCTGTCGAACCTCTACCCGAACTTCGGTTCAAACTTAGCTTACCTAGTCAAACCTCTGTCCGAACCTTGATTCAAACTCTGGTTCAAACCTCACTTACCTTAGTCGAACCTCTGTCCTAAGCTCGATTCAAACCTTGGTTCAAACCCTACCCACCTAGTCGAACCTCTAATTCAAACCCTAACCCAGTGCTCCTTGACATGAGTTAAAACTGTCCAAATGCTCCCCGGCAAGAGCATAAAAGGCTCAAGCACTCTTGAATAGAAACTCAAACCATTCAAAAACACACTAACATCCAAAGACAAGTCTCAACCTATCAAACACCCACAATCCAAACAAAACAAATCAAACCATCAACTATCCATCTGGAACTATGTGTGGCTTGATTCCACTAATAGTGGATACGTAGGCAATCCTGATCGGGTTCAGCTCACTTAGGATAGAGCTCTTATCCCTGCTTATTTTAACATGTACATTATTGTTTATATAATATCTATCAAGCATATATATGAAATGCAAGCTTATCTTATGGTTTCCCCCACTTTAATTCAGACTTAGGGAGTAGGTAACCATCTACAGATGAGAGTTTAGAGGTGCCTAACACCTTCCCCTAACTCAAATGAATTCTTACCTTGAACTCTATTTCCAGACCAAAGCCTTATCCAACCTTTAAGGGACTCTATTTTCCCTAACAATCTAAATAGGTAGCGACTCTTTCTTTTTAACATTTTTAGCACTATTCCTCATCGGGTTCAATCCTGATTGTGAGTGGGGGTTAAAATCTCGGGTCTAAAATCTTTATTTCAACATGATGTAAGTGTTGCAATTGGTTTCGAGGTGTTTGGACCATGTATACACTATTTCGGTACCAAAGTTCCCAGATTGTCTTGTTTGATAAGACCGTAAAGCCTAAACCCATAATTTTGTTACAATTCCAAACTTAGACTTAATTTTTAATGTAATCAATTCTAACCCTCTACTTAATTATAATCTAAGTATTAGAATTAGTTTCGAGTTGTTTGGACTTCGTATACCCGATATGGGTACCATGGTTTCCTAGTTGTCTCTTTTAAATACCATAGAGCCTAAACCTACAATTGTGCACCAATTCCTAATATTTATTCGGTGTTTGATATATATTTTCTGACACCTTTATTTCAATATATCCTAAGTGTTAGAAGTGGTTTCGAGGTGTTTAGACCTTCTATACCTAATATGTAGCACCCCGGACTTTTTCATCCTTAATGAATAGCACATTCGTAGCTAATTGGCCGTTTTCGTAGTCTAATTAATAAATAAGGGAGAAATCGGAAATTCCGAAACGTCAGAAATGTTCGTTTTCGAAAGACGGATCCAACGCAAGTTGAATCGTCGAAATCCGACGAGCGAGTCAAAAGATATGGTCAAAATAGTCCAGACATACAGAGCACCGATCGCTCGGTCCAGTCAACGATCGATCGGTCAACTACCGATCGTTCGATAGCTGTCGCACGGTCAACTTTTTTGTATGGGGAAAAATTCCAGAGAGTGTGTTTTTGACCGATCTCTCGGTCATAACACCGATCGACCGGTAAGCCACCGATCGCTCGGTCCATACCACCGATCGATCGGGCATACGCAGATTTTCTTCATTAAGGGTGTTTAAGACTTTAACCATCACCCTTTGCCTATAAAAGGGATGGGTTCGTGCCTTAGGGTTTCACAAACCCTTTGTGCATTGTTTTTGAGGGATTTGAAGAGGAGAAGGAGAGGACCTTGGTGATCGTTCAAGCTTGTGGAAGATCAAGTTCTTCCTTTCCATTTGGTGTTTTCCAACCAAGAACTCACTGTTCTTGCTTGTTCCAGCCATTGGGAGTCAAACTCATTGATTTCTCCAAGGTAGATACACTCTACTACAATCTTGCAATCCTACTAGTTACTAATTATGATTCTTCTTATCTATGTCTTATCTATATGTATTGATTTGATGTATGAAAAGGTGTGATTATATACTTGGGTGAAAATTACTATTATGATGCACTCTAAGTGTTTGATAAAATACCTCTAAGGGATTCTATGCTTAAATACGATGATTTCTCTTATTAAGTGCATATGCTCGCATGTCTCGCATGAACCGATGGTTTCCATGGATTTCTCAAAGTACGAACAAAGGTTTTTCACGAAAAGACGAATAATGAATGATTCTAAGTAACTCTATGATTTCTCCAAGATCGTTTCACAAGCTCTAAGGATCATACCATGCTCACAAGGAAACTCTATGATAATGCTCTAAGATTGTCTCACAAGCTCCACGGATCACAATGAAATGCTCTAAGATCTCTAAGGTTATGCTCTATGGAAATGCTCTAAGGTTATTGCTCTATGCTCTATGTCTCTACGGATCATAATGACTCTAAGTAACTCCATGAACTCACAAGAACTTATAAGGCTATGATTATCGATTGACTCACATGGTTACAGTTTTGGTTTCGAATATTATCTCACATACGTTTTCACGGTTTCCATGCTTTAAGGGAATTACGGATTTCATTCTCCATGTCTTGTATGCTCCATGCCGAACCGCTTTATTGTTATTAGTTTGTATACACTGAGTATTTCATGCTCAGTCGATATTGTTATGATCGGCCGGTGCTCGGGTTCCATTCGATTTGTGTGGCGAAGAACCTTGGGTCGAGGAAGAGTACCGTGAACCGGAGCCTTCCATGGATCAATATCATGACGATGGTGCTTTAGATAGGAGTCGTGACTTCGATTTCTGTTGATCGACCGACTTAGAACTTGTGTCTTTTTGTTATGTGAGTGTGGGGTTTGTCCACTCCACTTTTGGGTTTCTCACATGTATACTTGTTGGTTCCTACTTGAGCCAAGTTATAGGAGTATTCTTTTTGCTTCCGCTATGTTTAGTATTTCATTTTCCGCTGTGCATTGTATTTCGTTTCCGCTATGTATATTCAGGTACTCTGACAGGTTTCCACGTGTGCCTTATGTATCATACTGGAGGTATGATATGGCGGTCATGAGTCAAAGTATCCTTAACTCCTAGGGGGTATTTTGGGTCGCGACATAATATTTATTCAGTGTTTGATATATATTATTTGACACATTTATTTCAATATATCCTAAGTGTTAGAAGTGGTTTCGAGGTGTTTAGACCTTCTATACCTAATATTTATTTGGTGTTTGATATATATTATCTGACACCTTTATTTCAATATATCCTAAGTGTTAGAAGTGGTTTCGAGGTGTTTAGACTTTCTATACCTAATATTTATTCGGTGTTTAATATATATTATCTGACACCCTTATTTCAATATATCCTAAGTGTTAGAAGTGGTTTCGAGGTGTTTAGACTTTCTATACCTAATATTTATTCGGTGTTTAATATATATTATCTGTCACCCTTATTTCAATATATCCTAAGTGTTAGAAGTGGTTTCGAGGTGTTTAGACCTTGTACATATGAGTTTGGTGACGAGGTTCTCTAGTTGCCTCTTTTGTTATAACTCTATATCCAAAATCTACAAGTTACGCCAATTCTTAATTTAACAACGGGTTTTGATGTAGTGTCTCTTCTAACACATTTATATTTCGTTACATCCTCAATTTTAAATTTACCTCAGAGGTGTTAAGAACTTGAATACACAATTTTAGCACCGAGGTTCTCTAGTTGCCTCTTTTGTTAAAATTGTAAAGCGTAAACCAATAATTGTGAGTCAATTCTTAATATTGACACGGATTTTGATGTGGTTTCTTTTGACACCTTTATTTCATTATAACCTAAGTATTTGAATTGCTTTCGGAGTGTTTGGACCTCATATACCAAATTTAGGTGCCGAAATTCACTATCTATTTGTCCTGTTAAGACCGTTAAGCCTAAACCTATACTTTCGCACTAATTCCTAACCTAATCTCTATTTTTTATGTAGTTACTTCTAAAACCTTTATTTTAATATATAATCGGTCTTTAAATTGGTTTTGAGCTGTTTGGACCTCGTATACCTAATTTTGGCACTGAGATATCCTATTTGTCTCTTTCGTTATTACTGTAAAGCCCAAACCTACAATTGTGCACCAATTTATAACTTGGACTTGGTTTCTTATCTAGTCTTTTCTGACACTTCTATTTTAATATATCGTAACTGTTTGAATAGGTTTCGATGTGTTTGGACCTTATATGCCCGAATTGAGCACCAACGTCCTTTACTTGTCTTTTCAAAAACACAAAGTCTATGATGCGGGGACTTAACAATAACCCCCAAAAGTCTCGTCTAACATTTTTATTTCAATATTACATGAGCACTCCATTGTTTTCGAGGTATTTGGAACTGTTATGCCTGATTTGGGCACCGAGGTTCCCTTCACTAGATGTATCTTTTGTTTATATGCTAAAGCCTAAATATATAATGGTGCGTTAATCCTAAAATAGCCTCGGGCTTTTATGTGGTCTCTTATGAAAAATTTATTTCTATACACCATACGTGTTAGAATTGGTTTCGAGGTGTTTAGATCTCTTATTCTCAATTTGGGCACCGAGATTTCCCAAATCCTAACCTAGACTCGAGATTATGTAAAATCTTTTGACACATTTTTTTTCAATATAACCTAAGTCTTAGAATTTGTTTCGAGATGTTTGCACCTCCAATGCCTAATTTGGACACATAGGTTCCCTAGTTCTCTCATTTGTTACTACACTAGATGCTAAACCTACAACTTTTTACAATGTCATAAACTAGACTCGGTTTTTGATATAGTGTTTTTTGACACCTTTATTTCAATATATCTTAAGTGTTGGAAGTATCTACGACGTTTCTGCACCTCGTATGCCTGATTTGGGCATCGAAGTTTCCTACTTCCCTTCTTTTTTAAAACCGTAAACCCTAAACATATAATTGTGTGCAAATTCCTAACCTAAACTCGATTTCTGATAAGATCTCATCTGATAACATTATTTCAATATAACATAATGTCTAAAATTGTTAAGACTGTTAAGCCTAAACCTACAATTTTGTATTAAATCCTAATCGGAACTCAATTTTTTATGCAGTCTTTTCTATCATCTTTATTTCAACATGATGTAAGTGTTGGAATTGGTTTCGAGGTGTTTGGACCTTGTATGCACGATTTTGGTACGAAAGTTCACGGATTGTTTCTTTTTTTAAGACCATAAAGCCTTAAACCTATAATTTTGTTATAATCCCAAACTTAGACTCAATGTTTTTATGTTGTCTATTCTAACACCTCTGTTTCAATATACCATAAGTGTTAGAGTTCATTTCGAGGGGTTTGCATCTCTTATTCTTAATTTGGGCACTGAGATTTCCAAATTCTTAACCTAGACTCGATTATTTAAGCAATATCATACATTTTTTCAATATAATCTAACTTTTGGAATTGGTTTCGTGGTGTTTGGACCTCCAATGCCCGATTTGGACACCGAGGTTACCTACTTATCTCAATTGTTAATACCCTAAAGGCTAAACCTAAAACTTCGCACTAATTCATAACCTGGATTTGGTTTTTTATAGTGTGTTTTTTGACACCTTTCTTTCAATATATCCTAAGTGTTGGAAGTGTCTTTGACGTTTCAGCACCTCGTATGCCTGATTTGGGCACCGAAGTTGCCAAGTTCCCTTCCTTTTCAAAAAAAAAAAAACCTAAACATATAATTGTGTACAAATTACTAACCTAGAGTCGATTTTTGATATGATCTTCTCTGACAACAATATTTAAATATTGGAATTAGTTTCGAGGTGTTTGGACCATGTATACCCGATTTGGGCACCATGGTTCCCTAGTTGTCTTTTATAAATAGCCTAAACCTACAATTGTACACCAATTCCAACTATTCATTCGGTGTTTGATATATATTTTCTGCCACCTTTATTTCAATATATGTTCAAGTGTTGGAAGTGGTTTCGAGGTATTTAGATCTTCTATACCTAATGTTTATTCGGTGTTTGATATATATTTTCTGACACCTTTATTTCAATATATCCTAAGTGTTAGAAGTGGTCTCGAGGGGTTTAGACCTTGTATATATGAGTTCGGTGACGAGGTTCTCTAGTTGCCTCTTTTGTTAAAACTCTAAATCCTAAATCTACAATTTACACCAATTCTTAACCTAACATCGGGTTTTGATGTAGTCTCTTCTAACACATTTATATTTTGTTACATCCTAAGTTTTAAATTTAGCTCAGATGTGTTAAGAACTTGAATATACAATTTTAGGACCGAGGTTCTCTAGTTGCCTTTTTTGTTAAGATTGTAAAGCGCAAACCAAGAATTGTGAGTCAATTCTTAATATTGACGTGGATTTTGATGTGGTCTTTTTTGACACAATTATTTCAATATAACCTAAGTGTTTGAATTGCTTTCAGAGTGTTTGGACCTCATATACCCAATTTGGGTGCCAAAATTCACTATCTATCTGTTTCGTTCAAACCGTTAAACCTAAACCTATACTTTTCCACTAATTCCTAGCCTAGTCTCCATTTTTTATGTAGTTTCTACTAAAACCTTTATTTCAATATATAATCGGGTCCTCGAATTGGTTTTGAGATGTTTGGATCTCGTATGCCTAATTTTGGCACTGAGGTATCCTAGTTGTCTCTTTTGTTATTAGCTGGACTCGGTTTTTTATCTAGTCTTTCTGACACTTCAATTTCAATAGATCCTAAGTGTTCGAATAGGTTTCGAGGTGTTTGGACCTTATATGCCCGATTTGAGCACCAAGGTCCTTTAGTTGTCTATTTCAAAAACGCATAAAGTCGATGCAGGGACTTAACAATAATCCCCAAAAGTCTCGTCTACTATCTTTATTTCAATATTACATGAGTACACCATTGTTTTCGAGGTATTTGAAACTGTTAGGCCTGATTTGGGCACCTAGGTTCCCTTCCCTAGATGTATCTTTTTTTTATACCATAAAGCCTAAACATATAATTGTGCGTTAATCCTAACATAGACACAAGTTTTTATGTGGTCTCTTATGACAAAGTTATTTCAATATACCGTAAGTTTTAGAATTGGTTTCGAGGTGATTAGATCTCTTATTCTCAATTTTGGCACCGAGATTTCCCAATTCCTAACCTAGACTCATTATTATGTAAAATCTTTTGACACATTTTTTTTCAATATAACCTAAGTCGTAGAATTGGTTTCGAGGTGTTTGGACCTCCAGTGCCTGATTTGGACACCGAGGTTCCTTAGTTCTCTCGTTTGTTAATACACTAAATGCTAAACCTACAACTTTCCACCATTTTATAGGTTCCCTAGTTCTCTCGTTTGTTAATATACTAAATGCTAAACCTACAACTTTCCACCATATTATAACCTGGACTCGGTTTTTGATAGTGTTTTTTGACACCTTTATTTCAATATATCTTATGTGTTGGAAGTGCCTACGACGTTTCTGCACCTCGTATGCCTGATTTGGGCACTGTAGTTTCCTAGTAACCTTGTTTGTTAAAACCGTAAAGCCTAAAGATCTAATCGTTTGCAATTTCCTAACCTAGACTCGATTTTTGATATGATCTCATCTGATAACATTATTTCAATATAACATAAGGTCTGAAATTGTTAAGACTGTTACGCATAAACCTACAATTTTGAATTAAATCCTAATCGGAACTCAATTTTCTATGCAGTGCCTTCTATCATCTTTATTTCAACATGCTGTATGTATTGGAATTGGTTTCGAGGTGTTTGGACCTCAAATACACGATTTTGGTACCAAAGTTCTTGGATTGTTTTTTTTATTAAGACCGTGAAGCCTAAAACCCATAATTTTGTTATAATCTCAAACTTTGACTCAATTTTTTATGTAGTCTATTCGAACACTTCTATTTCAATATAACCTAAGTATTGGAATTGGTTTCGAGGTGTTTGGATCTCTTATTCTCAATTTGGGGATCGAGATTTTCAAATTCTTAACCTTGACTTTTATGTGGTCTCTTATGACAAATATATTTCAATATACCATATGTGTCATAATTCGTTTTGAGGTGTTTGGATCTCTTATTCTCAATTTGGGCGCTGAGATTTCCAAATTCTTAACCTAGACTCAATTATTTATGTAATATAATACATTTTTTCAATACAATCTAAGTTTTGGAATTGGTTTTAACGTGCTTGGACCTCCAGTGCTCGATTTGGATAGCAAGGTTACCTATTTATCTCGATTGTTAATACCCTAAAGGAGAAACCTAAAACCTCACACTAATTCATAACCTGGATTCGATTTTTCATAGTGTGTTTTTTGACACATTTATTTCAATATATCCTAAGTGTTGAAAGTGTCTTCAACGTTTTTGCACCTCGTATGCCTAATTTGGGCAACGAAATTGCCAAGTTCCCTTTCTTTAAAAAAAAAATAAACCTAAACATATAATTGTGTGCAAATTTAGAACCTACACTCAATTTCCAATAAGATCTCATCTGATGGCATTATTTCAATATAATGTAAGTACTGGAATTGTTAAAACTGTAAAGCCTAAACCTACAATTTTGCGCTAAATCCTAATTGTAATTCAATTATTTGAAAAAGTCTCTTTTATCATCTTTATTTCAACATGATGTAAATGTTGGAATGGTTTCAAGGTGTTTGGACCTTGTATGCACGATTTTGGAACCAAATTTCCCGGATTATCTCGTTTGTTAAGACAGTGAAGCTTAAACCCATAATTTTGTTACAATTCAAAATTAAGACTCAATTTTTACTGTAATCTATTCTAACACTCTACTTCAATATAACCTAAGTATTGGAAGTAGTTTCGAGGTGTTTGGACCTCGTATACCCGATTTGGGCACCATGGTTCCCTAGTTCTCTCTTATAAATACCGTAAAGCCTAAACCTACAATTGTGCACTAATTCCTAATATTTATTCGGTGTTTGATATATATTTTCTGACACATTTATTTCAATATATCCTAAGTGTTAGAAGTGGTTTCGAGGTGTTTAGACCTTCTATACCTAATATTTATTCGGTGTTTAATATATATTTTCTCACACCTTTATTTCAATATATCCTAAGTGTTAGAAATGATTTCGAGATGTTTAGACCTTGTACATATGAGTTCGGTGACAAGGTTCTCTAATTGCCTCTTTCGTTAAAACTCTAAATCCCAAATCTACAATTTATGCCAATTCTTAACCTAGCATCGTGTTTTGATGTAGTGTCTCTTCTAACAAATTTATATTTCGTTAAATCCTAAGTTTTTAATTTAGCTTAGAGTTGTTAAGAACTTGAATACACAATTTTAGCACCGAGGTTCTCTAGTTGCCTCTTTTGTTGAGATTGTAAAGAGCAAACCAAGAATTGTGAGTCAATTCTTAATATTGACATGGATTTTGATGTGGTCTTTTTTAACACAATTATTTCAATATAACTTAAGTGTTCGAATTGCTTTCGGATTGTTTGGAATTCATATACCCAATTTGGGTGCCGAAATTCACTATATATCTGTATTGTTAAAACTGTTCAGCCTAATCCTATACTTTTCCACTAATTCCTAACCTAGTCTCCATATGTAGTTTCTTCTAAAACCTTTATTTCAATATATAATCGGTCTTCGAATTGATTTTGAACTGTTTGGACAAGGTATGCCTGATTTTGGCACTGAAGTATCCTAGTTGTCTCTTTCGTTATGACTGTAAAGCCTAAACCTACAATTATGCAAAAATTTATAACCTGGATTCGGTTTTTTATTTAGTCTTTTCCGACACTTCTATTTCAATATATCCTAAGTGTTCGAATAGGTTTCGAGGGGTTTGGACCTTATATGCCCGATTTGAGCACCAACGTCCTTTAGTTTTCTTTAAAAAACACAAAAAGTATATGATGCGGAGACTTAACAATAATCCCCAAAAGTCTCGTCTAACATCTTTATTTCAATATTACATGAGCACTCCATTGTTTTTGAGGTATTTGGAACTGTTATGCCTGATTTGGGCACCTAGGTTCCCTTCCCTAGATGCATATTTTGTTTATACCCTAAAGCCTAAACATATAATTGTGCGTTAATCCTAGCATAGACTCTGGTTTTTATGTGGTCTCTTATAACAAATTTATTTCAATACATCATAAGTGTTAGAATTGGTTTCAAGGTGTTTAGATTTCTTATTCTCGATTTGGGCACCGAGATTTCCTAATTCCTAACCTAGATTTGATATTTTTAAAATCATTTGACACATTTTTTTTTCAATATAACCTAAGTCTTAGAATTGGTTTCGAGGTGTTTGGACCTCCAATGTCTAATTTGGGAGGTTCCCTAATTCTCTCGTTTGTTAATACCCTAAATGCTAAACCTATAACTTTGCACAAGTTCATAACCTGGACTCGGTTTTTGATATAGTGTTTTTTGGCAAATGTATTTCAATATATCTTAAGTGTTGGAAGTGCCTACGACGTTTCTGCACCTCGTACGCCTGATTTGGGCACCAAAGTTTCATACTTTCCTTTTTTGTTAAAACCGTAAGGCCTAAACATAAAATTATGTGCAAATTTCAAATCTAGACTCGATTTCTGATAAGATCTCATCTGATAACATTATTTCAATATAACATAATGTCTTAAAGTGTTAAGACCGTAAAGCCTAAACCTGCAATTTTGCCTTAAATCCTAATCTGAACTCAATTTTTTATGTGGTCTCTTCTATCGTCTTTTATGCACGATTTTGGTTCAAAAGTTCTCGGATTGTTTCTTTTGTTAAGACCGTGAAGCCTAAAACCCATAATTTTGTTATAATCCCAACCTTATACTCAATTTTTTATATAGCCAATTCTAACCCCTCTATTTCAATATAACCTAAGTATTGGAATTAATTTCAAGGTGTTTGGATCACTTATTCTCAATTTGGGCACCGAGATTTCCAAATACTTAACGTAGACTCGGTTTTTTATGTGGTCTCTTATGAAAAATTTATTTCAATATAAGTGTTAGAAATTTAGAATTCGTTTCGAGGTGTTTGGATCTCTTATTCTCAATTTGGGAACTCAGATTTCCAAATTCTTAACTTAGACTAGATTATTTATGTAATATCATACATTTTTTCACTATAATCTAAGTTTTGGAATTAATTTCGAGGTGTTTGGACCTCTAGTGCCCGATTTGGACACCAAGGTTTCCTACTTATTTCGATTGTTAATACCATAAAGGCTAAACCTAAAACATCGCACCAATTCATAACCTGGATTCGGTTTTTTATAGTGTGTTTTCTGACACCTTTATTTCAATATATCCTAAGTGTTGGAAGTGTATTCGACGTTTCTGCATCTCGCATGCCTTATTTGGGCACCGAAGTTGCCAAGTTCCCTTCTTTAAAAAAAAAAAAAAAAACCTAAACTTATAATTGTGTGCAAATTCCTAACCTACACTCGATTTTTTATATGATCTCATCTGACAACATTATTTCAATATAGTGTAAATACTGGAATTGTTAAAAATGTAAACCCCAAACCTATAATTTTGCGCTAAATCCTAATCGCAATTCAATTATTTGATAAGGTCTCTTTTATCATCTTTATTTCAACATGATCTAAATGTTAGAATGCTTTCGAGGTGTTTGGACCTTGTATGCACGATTTGGGTACCAAAGTTTCCGGATTATCTCGTTTGTTAAGACAGTGAAACCTAAACCCATAATTTTTGTTACAATTCCAAACTTAGACTCAATTTTTAATGTAATTTATTCAAACACTCTTACTTTAATATAACTTAAGCATTAGAATTAGTTTCGAGGTGTTTGGACCTCGTATACTCGATTTGGGCACCATGGTTCCCTAGTTATTTCTTATAAATACTGTAGAGCCTAAACCTCCAATTGTGCACCAATTCCTAATATTTATTTGGTGTTTGATATATATTTTCTAACACCTTTATTTCAATACATCTAAGTGTTAGAAGTGGTTTCGAGGTGTTTAGACCTTGTATATATGAGTTTAGTGACGAGGTTCTCTAGTTGCCTCTTTTGCTAAAACTCTAAATTCCAAATCTACAATTTGCGCCAATTCTTAACCTAGCATCGGGTTTTGATGTAGTGTCTTTTTTAGCACATTTATATTTCATTACATCCTAAGTGTTAAATTTAGCTCAGAGGTGTTAAGAACTTGAATACACAATTTTAGCACTGCGGTTCTCTAGTTGCCTATTTTGTTAAGATTGTAAAGCGTAAACCAAGAATTGTAAGTCAATTCTTAATATTGACACAGATTTTGATGTGGTCTCTTTTGACCTTTTGATACCTTTATTTCAATATAACCTAAGTATTTTAATTGCTTTCGGAGTGTTTGGACCTCATTCATACACCCAATTTGGGTGCCGAAATTCACTATCTATCTTTTTTGTTAAGACCGTTAATCCTAAACCTACACTTTTCTTCTAATTCCTAACCTAGTCTCCATTTTTTATGTAGTTTCTTCTAAAACCTTTATTTCAATATATAATCGGTCTTCGAATTGGTTTTGAACTGTTTGGACCACGTATGCCTGATTTTGGCACCGAGGTATCCTATTTGTCTCTTTCGTTATGACTGTAAAGCCTAAACCTACAATTATGCACCAATTTATCACTTGGACTTGGGTTTTTATCTAGTCTTTTCTGATACTTCTATTTCAATATATCCTAAGTGTTCGAATAGGTTTTGAGGTGTTTTGACCTTATATGCCCGATTTGAGCACCAACGTCCTTTAGTTGTCTCTTTCAAAAACACATAAAGTCGATGATGCGGGGACTTAACAATAATCCCCAAAAGTCTCGTCTACCATCTTTATTTCAATATTACATGAGTACACCATTGTTTTCGAGGTATTTGAAACTGTTAGGCCTGATTTGGGCACCTAGGTTCCCTTCCCTAGATGTATCTTTTGTTTATACCCTAAAACCTAAACATATAATTGTGCGTTAATCCTAACATAGACTCGAGTTTTTATATGGTCTCTTCTGACAAATTTATTTCAATATATCATAAGTGTTAAAATTGGTTTCGAGGTATTTAGATCTCTTATTCTCAATTTGGGCACCGAGATTTCCCAATTCCTAACCTAGACTCGATATGATGTAAAATCATTTGACAAATTTTTTTCAATATAATCTGAGTCTTAGAATTGATTTCGAGGTGTTTGGACCTCCAATGCCTGATTTGGACAGATTCTCTTGTTTGTTAATACCCTAAATGCTAAACCAATAACTTTGCACAATTTTATAACCTGAACTCGGTTTTTGATATAGTGTTTTCTGACACCTTTATTTTAATATATCTTAAGTATTGGAAGTGCCTATGACGTTTCTGCACCTCGTATGCCTGATTTGGGCAACAAAGTTTCCTAATTTCCTTTTTTGTTAAAACCGTAAATCCTAAACATATAATTGTGTGCCAATTCCAAACCTCGACTCGATTTCTGATAAGATCTCATCTGATAACATTATTTCAATATAACATAATGTCTGAAATTGCTAAAACAATAAAGCCTAAACCTGCAATTTTGCATTAAATCCGAACCGGAACTCAATTTTTTATGCGGTCTCTTCTATCGTTTTTATTTCAACATGATGTCAGTGTTGGAATTGGTTTCGAGATGTTTGGACCTTGTATACACGATTTTGGTTCAAAAGTTCTCGGATTGAATATTGTAAATGAGAGAGACTGTATTGTCACTGACTCACAGGTGGCTGTTAAAAGGACAATTATAATGAGATGATTTTTGCTAAAGAAATCTTAGGGAGAGATAAACAAGAGGTTCAGTTTTCTCATACAGAGCCCAGGAAAAGGGAGAGGGCCGAGTTTCGCATCTCATTTTTCATAATTGTTCTTCCAAAATAAGAATTCGTTGAAAAAAAGGAGGAGATGGTTAGTTTGTAATTTATAGTATGGCCAATTTAGAGATAATAATGAAAGATCCTTTTATGGGAATGGGCAGATTTCCTCTATGTAGCAGCAAGTTTATCTATACCCATAACAGGATCTTTCATTCTGGAGATAGAGATACAACACCCAATATCTTTTCTGATACCCCGGATCATTAGCTCAAGATTGGATTACAAAAACTATGGTCATCTAATTAAACTCCAAAATTCGCTTACTGAAACTAACACATCTAACTGGGTTACAGCCTAACTGTATTTACGATACCAAACAACAAAAAGTATGATAGGCCATTTTGAGCAGCCACGATATTCCATACTTGGATTATACATCGAGTTGAGTTAGCTCAGAACTTGGACAGGATGGATAGGTTAGTCAGTAACCCATATTTCATATAAATGCTCTGTTTGGACTGAAGGCGAATTAATTATTTTAAGAACTGTAATCATGCATTCATATGTGAAGAAGAGGAAAAATCAAATGATCGTACATTCCTACTTTGCACAGTCTCAACATCTATAGAGATCAATTCAAGCCTATATTAAAAGAAGAAACAATAGTATATAAGTTCATCATCTCTTTTCATCATAATTTGTAAAAGAAGAACATAAATATAAAATTGAAAAACATAGCTAAGTTCCAACTTGAAAATATAAATCCATTGAAGAAACCATTAATAGAAACATGCATTTGGGTTTTGCCTAACAGATTCAATTTAGAAATCAAAATTAAAGGAAAACAATAATCATTCACACAGGCTTCGAAAAACATAATTACCCTCCCTCTCATTCTCCATCTAAAACCGATTTATAACCATTTTTTAAAAATATCACAAAACCATGGGTTTTGCCCAACAGACTCAATTCAAAAAATCAAAATTAAGGGGAAAAAATAATCATTTACACAGGCTTCGAATACATAATTACCATCCCTCTCATTCTCCATCTAAAACCGATTTATAATCAATTTTTTTTATAAAAAAAAAATCTCACAGAACCATTGGGTCATCAAAACAAACCTGAAAATCATCACTAATTGCTAGAGAGTCCTGATCGACCTTAATTAGTAATATTGCAAATCTGTTCAGAATGGCATTTTTAATATTTTACATCGTAAAACCCTAAAAAAACTCTAAAATTTAAATTACTGCGACCAAAAACAACAAGAAAACTATTAGCCTGAGGCAGTTCTAGAGAAGGTGTAAGGAAAGTACCTTAGATGAGATAATCTCAGAAGTAGCGATCTTAGTGAACTTTGCCAGCCATGTTTCTGAATCGTTGAAATATTTACGAAATCTGATTACGCCCCAAGAGAAGAGAAGAAAGAGGAGTGATAAAGGAGAAGGAACCCTAATTTAGAATCCAAATAAACAAACTAGGAAAGATTACTCGAGAAACAGTAGAGTAACAATCCAGAACCAGAAGGGGATTCCTGCGATTGCGATATCCTTGAGAGCGGCCATGGAGGCTTCTCTGACCATTGAGGATTCATCTCCAAGCGAAGAAACGAGCATCTGAAACATAGATGAGAGGGAAAATTAGAACAAGTGGAAGAGGAAACGAACAGTTTTTGTTTGATTTATGGATGAAGTCCTTGACCTGGCTTTCGCCGTCGAAGTGGTGGTCTGGTCCACCAGGTCCTGGTGCAGGCGTAGGCGCCAGAGACGGTCCAGGAGCCTTGGCGTCGAAAATCGACAGAACCGGAGGCAAACCGGTGGAAACCGGAGTGGCCGGTTTTTTTAGCCGGTTCGTTCTCGGATCAACTTCCGGTGCTCCTTCTGGTAAGACGGCAGATATCCTTCGAAGATTTCTCCGACGGTTGAAATCCTCTTGCACGGATCTTGGCACTAACAGTCGTTTGATGCCGTGAATCACGCCGTCGGGTCGGATGACGGCGTCTGGAAGGATGACTATTGCGAGATCGACGGTTTTCTTATCGGAATCCTTACACGTCAGGTGAAGATGATCGTTAGAGAGCGTCTTGTGCCGAGTTGACTCGGCGTCTGTCATCGGCCACTCGTTCGATCCGATTCGGTTTGGAATTATATGAAACATTAACAAAGTCTGGAGAGATCTAAGATTGATTACCTGGCTCGAGAAGGAATCGCTTGAACTCGGGGTCAAGATCGCGTTCCAAAGCTTCTTTTGTGGGAGCGAAAATGGTGATGTTGTGCTTTCCGACCGCTTCTTCTAGGGTTTGCAGAAGCAGAGCTTTCTCGATGAGCTCTGAGAGTTCCGTGTAATGTGAGTCAAGGAGGGCCACAAGAACGGAATTAGAGTTGATTTGGCCAGAATTCGACAGAGAAAATTGGTGTTACCTGGTGTTTCCAGAACTCGAAGAAGCCATGGACGAAGCTTCACAAAGGGATCGAAGGGAAAAGACCAAATAGAACGAGAGAGAGAGAGAGAGGACAGCCGACTGAGCCGAGTATTTGCCTGTTGTCTTATGAAACGAAACGTGGCCCTTATTTGAAAAAATATCTGTATTTTGATTGATTTTTTATTTTTTGAGTTTTTACTTCCTATGCTCGTCGGTTGTAACGAATCTAATCTAGGCTTCGGATTTTCTCTGGCGGACGCCCGACGCTCGAGCGTCCACACATCATTGGACATGTGGCCATGGGTGGAGCCAGGATTTACATGTCGAATGATGTGTGGACGCCCACCTTGAGCATCCACTAGAGAAAATCCGAAGCCATCCTAATCCTATTACTCGAATACATAGTTAATTTTTTCTTATTAGTACCTTGTGTTTGTTGTTTTCATATTACATTAGTAGCATGAGGAATCAATAAGCCTGTGCATTTCTATTGGGATATTTTATAGTTAGCGATGCCAAATCATAGTAATTCATCTATGGAAACATTATATGCACCTGTATATTGAAAAGAGTAAGTAAACTACTAAGGGTATTGGTTTCCAATTTTCTTAGGCGAAACAACCTACATCTAATATCTTAAATTATGAAAGTTACATATAAATCAATGAATTACATGTATACCAGAATACTAATAATCTTAGTGGTAGCTGTAATCAACTTTACACTTGTGCACGTATCATATAAAATCTGAAATCCGGTTCAATATTAATGTCAGAGTTTATAGTATACATTAACCAAAATCAATTTCTTTGTTACCAATATAAAAGGTATGCTATATAGAGAGTTATGTCAAAACAAACTAAGCGAAATATAAAACTAATGTATGTCCAAATAGTATGAACTGTGACTACATATGATTTTCAAAACATTAGGTGACGTGCAGCACTCCCCAAAGTAATCTCATGTAGCATAAATTGCATCTCTTCAATAAAACCCACTGGTTTGGATGCAACAATGGTTAGTCCTTGTATTCTTGAATTTTCATAAGTTGATTGCCTTCCTCGAATGATGAACAAATATTGCTTCCAAATAATTCCCGAAATAAAAATGTCTAGTAGCACATCCTCGTTTTCCTGCAAAATAAATTGCAATAGTTTTAATAATTATTTAAGATAGGATTTAATGCATCATAGGTATTTGCAACAGTAGCAATTACTTGATGTAGCAATTCGTTGAGTTCATTTGCTAAACGATCAAATATTTGTGATGTTTTGTCGTTAAATGAGGTCAACCATGCACTTCGCTGTGAATCTTGAACTTCTATGCTGACTTTGTACCTGTATAAAGTGTTGATGAACAAAACTAATTATTATATAAAATAATTGAAGAAGTATATGTGTAATTCCAAAATTTTGGTTACCTCAATGTATTCACACTATCCAAATTGAAATGTCTGTTTGATGTATATGCCTACGAAAGTCATTCCGGAATTGTATTAGTCTACTTAATCAGTAAAAACATATTTTACATTCATACATTGTCTTTTACATTTGGTAATATATTAAAAGTATCTCACTAGATGAGACTACTTTGTCCCTTAGGTAACATTGTAGGAAAACTATCAAATTAGTTATTATCTAATTGCTAAAGAGATATGATTTTCCGGTTCCTTGTAGACCTAGAATTGTTCTAAGCTATTCAGGATACATCTGGACAATGTATTCCTACTTACACATTGTTAGTTTCATATGATGGAGTGATGAATCTCAATCACTGAGAGAATGGTCTCTTGACTAAGATGTGGATATAAGTAAGAAGTACTTATATTGCAACTGGATCGCTCAGTGGATACCCTCAGTGGATACCCTCATAAATATGTCTAGGGAAGAAGCTATGTGGAAACGCAAGGCCGAAGTGAGGGAAAAATACCCTCATTTGTTTTTATAGTTGTCTTTCATGTTATATTGTCCTAATTTCGGGGACAATTTTTGTAAGAGGAGGAGGATGTAGAACCCCGGATTTTCATGGCATGACATGATGAATAGTGTTATGAATAGTGTCTAAGGCTTAAAGCCTATTGTAATGCATTGAATGATTATCAAAGCTAATGAGAACCTTGTTTTTTATATTTCGAGTAGATAATGTGTTATGAAATGTATTAAAGCTTTAAGGATATTTTGTTATATTTATGGGTATTTGGGATGAAGGAGTAAGAGTATAAAATACTCTAAGTGTCAAAAAGGGTTATTTCTTAACATTATCCTCAACTTTAAGAAGCTCTAGATTTGTCACCGTTGATCGGAATCAAATGATTTTTGAACCATTAGAAATGTATGGAATTCCTCTTCGAGGTTCATGTTTATCACTTTTCCATATTTTGAGTTGAGGTTAAGCTAAATGTTGGATTTCCGAAGTCGAGTCTACTGGAAAATCTAGGCTACTAAAATCCATTTCCAGATTAGTCTGCTTTAGAGCCCATTTAGGTAATTAAAAGCTCAGAATTAGGATTTGTCTATTAGACACAAAATTGTTCCCCTTCGAATGCGAGTCTAACACAAGTTGAATCGTCAAAATCCGATAAGCAAGTCAAAAGTTATGTCTGAAATACCAAAGGGGGAAAAACTCAACCCAGTTAGAGCATCCATTCGTCGCCGAGTGCCCTAAACTCGTCGACGAGTGAGACGAACAAAATGCTCATAAATCTCACTCATTGACGACTGTAACCCCCTCGTCGACGACTGGAACCCTCTCGTCGACGACTGCATGCGTAAGGATCGCAAAAAATGGATTTTTAAAGGGTATAAGCGTGATTTTTACAAACCCAACCCTATAAATACCCAATTTTTGTGGGATTAAAGGTTCTAACACTTTGATAAACATATTTTGAGAGAAAAGAGGAGAGAACCTAGGGTTCCAAAGAGGGTTTTCTTGTGAAATCAAGGAGGAACTCGAATCCTCATTTCCCAAGCTTCCACAAGCTTGGATCTTCATCCTCGAGCGTGGATCTCCCTTTTTAAGCTTAAGACCGTGTCAAATCATCATTCCAAGCCAAGATTTAGTCTTTGCAAGGTAAGTACATCCTTCTAGTTGGCTTAGTAATAACCTAGGTTTTAAAGTAGGAAAGTTGGATTAAGCTTGTGTATTCTTTTTCTCAAACCAAGTATGTTCTCCTAAAGTGTATAGATTATATTAAATATGGATGGATGTGTGAAATGCATGGAGGGTTGAGGCGATTTTGGATGCCATAGAGAAGGTGGATGATTGTTGTATGATGGGATGTCGCAACCCAAAATACCCCCTAGGAGTTAGGGATACTTTAGTTCGTGACCCCGTATCATACATCCTGTATGACATATAAGGCACACATATCAACCTGTCAGAGTACCCAAGTCATAAAACATATCAGAAGTAAAATAGAACAGTTTATAAAAATACTCCTATCGTTAGGTTCAAGTCTGAACCAACATAGCATATCCAAAAGATGGAGTGGACAAGTCCCACTCTCAACATACACAAGTATCTTTCTTCTGGCTCACTCAACAAAAGTCAAAGTCGGGACGCCTATCTATTGTTCCCTCATCCTGGTAATGATCCATAGAAGGTTCCGGCTCGTAGTACTCCTCTATCCAAGGATCCGAACCACAGACATCAAATGGAACGCGTGCACCTGCCGACAGTCAATAATTCGACTGAGCATGAAATACTCAATGATATACAAACTACTAACTAACAGTGAATAATATCATGAACATGCATAAGCGTATAACATTCATGAAAGTAGTTACCAAAATCCTTTTTCTTAACAGTATTCGTGTGAAATCAAAACTAGGTAAAACTTGTCATGTGATAATCATGTTCTTGTGAATTCTTGCGAGAGTTGGGATTCCTTGTGAGCATGCGAGGATCTGAGTATGCATGATTTTCTTGTGAACTTGCGAGCTTGTGAACTTGTGAGCTTGTGAGACATGACTACTTGTGAGTCCATGTATAGTGAGATTCCTTGTGAGTTTTGAAACGATCTTAGAACTTGTCACCTACCAACCTAAAGTTTGGCCTTATCACTTGTGAGCTTGTGAGAATTCTTTTAATAAAACCTTGCTTATGAACTTTTGAAAATACCTTTCTTGTGAGAAATCATCGAATCATGCAAGACTTATGAATATCATGCTAAACTTGTGAGCATAGGTGCATATAGTACTTGTGAATATCATGGTGATCTTAGAAAGCTTGTAAACATGGCATCATATTCATAGAAATCAATAATAGTGATAGCTTATATCCCATATACCATTCATCATCCAAATCAGTCCAAGAACAACCTTAACATATAGTTTTGCCTTTAAAATAATACCACAAGGTAGGTAGGTAGTAGAGTTTATCTACCTTTCAAAATCGAATCCTTACGGTTTATAGCTTGAGAATACTCCTTGGTTGCAAGAGAAAGTTTTGAGAAAGCTTTTGAATCAATCACAAGCTTGAGGAAAACAAGATCCAAGCTTTAGGAAAGCTTGAGAATGACTTGAGAAACCCTTGAGTCAAAATCCGGACTCCACTTGATCACTAACCCAAACCTTAGAAGAAGCCCCTCCTCTCTTTCATTCTCTATCAAAACTTTCTCCCAAAAACTTGCTAAGGGTTGTAGAAACCCTAACACCCACGAATTTGTGCTTGAATAGGCCAAGGGATTGAGGCCAATGACCCTTAGACCCTTAAAATATTCCAAAGGGTCGATTCCAAGGCAAAAACTCTCACCAAGGATCTATCGGTCATGAGCATCGATTGATCCATCAAAAACCCACTCACTGTGCTAAAAACCCATACAAAAATATGTTTGGTCGATCTATCGGTCGTGACCATGGATAGATCCATCAGTGCAAGGAATTGATGGATCTATCGGTCATAAACTGGATAGATCGGTCACTGTTCATCTCTTAATTTCTCCCCGCTGTGGTATTTCAACCATAACTTTTGACTCGGTGATTGGATTTTGACGATTCAACTTGCGTTGGATTCTACATAAAAAGGGAAACAACTTTCATGTTTTGTACAAAACCCAATTATTTCGTCTTCATATTCTAAAATGGCCCTAAAGGCTACTGGTCCAAGGGATTGCTGAAATGACAGCAGACCCGCTTTCGAGAAATCCCACGTTTGAATTAACTTCTATTCCAAATCTTAAAAAGTGATAAACATGAACCTTAAAGAAGGGTTCAATACCTTTCCAATGGTTTAAGAATCACTTGATTCCAATGAGAGACGACAAAACTAGAGGTCCGCAAAGATGAGGTTATGATAAGACATTCACCCTCTTTGACACTTCGAGTATTTTATACTCTCTTACCTTTGGTCCAACACCATACTCACACCTCATTACTCATTCCCCATGGTTACTTAGCCCACCTTGATGATCATTGAACACATATCAATGTGCATGAGAGGTCCCGACCTCTTTATGCTTCGTGCACTAGCACTATTCACTAAGGCCCTTTTAACCACTTAGGGTATTTTATGCCCATGTTTTTCCCCACTTAGAGCACCTTTGTTCTCTCCCTCTGAGATCCAACACACGCACATAAAACCCTCACTCGACTCACCATAAAACCAAGAACATACTAGAAGGCCTTAGGCCAATACCCAAGGGCACTAGTCACTACCCTATTCACAGCACTATTCACAACATTGTCAACTTAGTTCTAGGGGTTCTACATTCACAGATAGGGTATTTTATACCCTATGATTTTATATACTGAGCGGATTATTATACTCTTCTTTTGAGATATTTTTCTTCTAATCAAGAACACCTAAAAGGCTTTAGGCCTTTACACACACTAGGTAGGTGCACTATTCACATGAACAGTGAACCTAAATTCCGGGGCTCTACATGGGAAAAATGGGAAAGGGCAAAGTACACATAAAACACGCACTCAAGATGTTTGATGAAATGCTTGACTATGAAAATAGGAATAAATGCCTAGAAGAATGTTAAATGCTAGGTGTGTGATAAAATGCGTGTACAAGCTTTAAATCTAAGACTATGCAAACATGATTTAGGGGTTTTTCTCCAATTTGGTAATTTTGTTAACATGCTCTATATGTTTAGTTAAAATCTCACGTCTATAGAAATGTTGAAATGTTATATGACGTCTTTTAATTGTTCATGTCACTATAATGCCACAAATTGTTAAGTACAAGCACGCATGTATGAACCGATTTTTTAGTATAAGTATATGAAGCACAACCAAGAACAAAACATGTGATTTACGACACGAATGATAAAGCCGAACTTTGGGTCGGTCAAGGATGGGGCATATCCAAGGATATGACACAGTTGGCTTACAAGAAAACAAGACAAGCATGATAATGTCGAATATTGGGCCGGTTAAGGATGTTGGTGCACCTCTTCTATTTTCGCTGAAGGGTATTTACATACCCGGCTCACAAGTTGCTTTCAGGAATTCGCTGAAAGGTATTTGCATACCTGACTCACAAGTCGTTATAAGGGCATTAACAGTTGGCTCACAAGATAAGTAGGACAAGTCAAGACAAGACAAGTGTGACATGACAAGCAAGACAAGACAAGTGTGATTTTAAACAAGCAAGACAAAACACGCATGATTCTCACAAGACAAGAACAAGAAAAGAATGAGTTTTTAACACGACAAGCAAGTTTTGAAAACACGAAAAGATATTTTCAAGAATAAGTTATGAATTATGAACACAAGTTTTATACAGAGTTTCACATTTAGTTCTATACATGTTATGATCATTATATTGTTTAATTTAGTAAAATGAATTGAATTATATTATTACTATTGTTAGCTAGTAACTTATACTTGCTAAGTGTTTCAATACTCAGCCATACATTTCATGTCGGTAGGTCCGGTGGATATCTTCAACCCGAGTCAAGGGTTGAGGAATAATATATTGAAGAAGAGGCGCCTATTCCATTACAGCCTCAGGAGGACAGAGATCTATATAGGTGGCGTATCTAGACTATTGTTGAGCGGAGAGTCAGTGAGGTCTCCTTATTTTGGTATTTTGATAGGTAGGCATGTCCACCTTTACTTTGGTTATGTTTTGTATATGAACTTAGAATACTGATCAGGTATAGAAAAAACAAAAAAAATTTGAGTTCAGACTTCCGCATTGTTTCGCTTCCGCATTTATTTTGTTTCCACTATAGTATATCTTGTATATTTCACAAGATGGTTTTCTAGGTTATGACAGTAATGTCTAAAGTCTCACCTAAATCATAGGGGGGATTTTGGGGCGTTACATCAAGGCCAAACACCAAAGGCCTGCAAGACTCCTTCAACCACTCCTTGTTCCGGAATGAAAGTAGGAAAACATCTTGATGAATTTTTTGGTAGGTTTGCCAAGGAAAGCAAAGAACTCTGATGCTATATGGGAATTAGTTGATCGATTGACCGAGTCAACTCACTTTCTTCCACATCGGACTACCTTCAATTCGAACCAGTTGGCAAGCTTGTACATCAAGGAAGTGGTTTGTTTGCATGGGGTGTCGATTAGCATTGTATCAGATAGATATCGGAAAGAGTTATACCGACACTCGCCGAAGGGACTTGGAATTTCAAGTTAGAGACCAAGTATATGTGAAGATCTCTCCAACAAAGGGAGTAATGAGATTTGGAAAAAGGGAAAAAATGTGTCCAAGATATGTGGGCCCCTTTGAAACCACTACTAGGGTTGGGTTAGTTGCATATAGGATTGTCTTACCTCCTCACATGGCAGCTATCCATAATGCATTTCATATTTTCATGTTGCGGAAGTACATTCCAGATCCATCTCACGTGAATGATCTTGAGGCATTAGAGATTTGAGAGGAATTGACCTTAGTTGAGCAACCGGCTCAAATTTTGGATCGAAAACAGGGTTTTAAAATTTTTCGAATAAGATCTATTTATAAGAAAAACATTCATTAATTATTTTAAACAATTAACAAATATATTTTAAATGATCAAATCATTTAAAAAGGAATTTCAAAATAAACTATTTATATTAAAAATTGATTATAACAATTATAATACTAGTTTTAAAAATTATTTAATTATAATCATTATCAAATCTCATTCGATAAATAATACAAAAAAATAATTATTTATTTATTCATCTCATGAACTAATAAATTAAAAACTACAAGCATAAATAAATAAAAATCATCTCATGAATTATTTTATCTATTTAATTATCCTTTAAAACAAACAAAAAAATACTCCTTAACCATGAGCTTTGATATCACTTGAAGGGAATCCAGATAAAAAATTTATGTAGAAAACTGAATCCCGAAAATCCTTACACCATAGATAGCAAATAATTCTAACTAAATGTTTAGATAATTACCTTGGTGAATGATGTTCACCGGTGAAGCACAAAATTAACTTGAACCGTCAGAACTCTTTGTGTAGCGCCCCAGAACTTTTGTCTATATATTAGAATTGGTGTCAAGGCTTTAAGGCCCTTGTAATCTCCCATTTTGTATGAAATCAGAACATTGAAAGTTGGGTAGTCTTAATTCAGTAATAAAGAATGTTCATAGGAGTCTAAATGACAATGAAAAGTGCTATAAAGTGGTAAAGGGTGGAATTTCCTAAGGCGGATATTTTGAAAACCCGGGCTGCTGAAATCCAATTTCGGACCAGTGAGCTTTAAGGGCAACTTGGTCTATAAATAAATAAGAACCGGAAGATTCTAAAATACTAGAATTGTTCCTCTTCGAATGGCGAATCCAACGCAAGTTGAATCGTTAAAATCTGACGAACGAGTCAAAAGTTATGGCCGAAATACAAAAATGGAAAAATCTGAAAATTCTGTCAGAGTTACGAACGATCGTACATACCTTACGAACGATCGTAGGTGAGCTACGATTGATCGTAGAAATTCTACAAACGATCGTAGAATTCTGGAAAATTGGCAAACCCTCTGTAATGTTTACGATCGATCGTTAACATCCTACGAATGATCATAGGTGAGCTACGAACAATCGAAAATATTCTACGAACGATCGTAAAATCTCCAAAACTGGGCAAACTTACTGGACGATTTACGATCGATCGTAGGAAACTACGAACGATCATAGATGAGCTACGATCGATCGTAGGAATCTACGAACGATCGTAGTTGTGCGATTTTTTGTGGTTTTGGGATTTTTAGGGTTTCTACCCTTTTGCCTATAAATAGGGCTTTGTCTTGGGGGTTTTGGGTTTACCCTAAACCTAAAGAGAGTAAGAGAAATTGAGAGAGAAGGGAGAGAGGAGATCTTGGAGAAGCCAAGGTGGGACTTGTGGATTGATGAGGTTGGAGATACAAGATCAAGGTTGGAATCACCCCTTCCAAGCTTGGAGCATTTTCTTCAAGTGGGACCTTCCCTAATCAAGTGGGGTTCCCAAATCAAGGTTTTTCTCAAGATCAAGTGTTGATCTTCAAGGTTAGTACACCCTTCCTAGGTAACTTAGTAATAACCTAGGTTTTGTTTGAAAATTGATGATGCTTTGGTTTTGTATTTTCCAACATTGAGATGAACTAAGGTTACCTAAAAATGTATAAGAAGAACTAATGAAGTAATGATGTGTGATTGAGGATGAATGATGTGTGATGAAAATGATGGAAGGGCAAGGTACTTATAATAAACATACTCCTTGTGCTTGATGAATTGATTGAACCAAAAACATGAATAAAACACTCTTAAAGATGTTGAATGCCATATGTTTGATAAATTGCATGAATGAAGTGAAACTAAGGAAACGAGGACATGATTTAGGGAGTCTTTTCCATTTGATAATTTTAATGAAATGCTTGATATGTTTCCCTTGAAAACTCACATGCTATAGGATTATAGAATGCTAGATGATGCTTTAAAGTAATATAGGCCACGATGTTCATTAATTGTCAAACACACACAAGCACGCATGCATGCATAAACCGATGTTTTCTAAAAGTATAAGTATATGAACATAAACAAGAACAAGACATGTGATTTACGATACGAATGATAAAGTCGGACATCGGGCCGGTCAAGGGTAGGGCATATCCTTCGGATATGTCATACCTGACTCATAAGGAAAACAAGTTGATAAAGCCGGACATCAGGCCGGTCAAGGGTAGGGCATTTCCTTCGGATATGTCATACCTGACTCATAAGGAAAACAAGTTGATAAAGCCGGACATCAGGCCGGTCAAGGGTAGGGCATAACGCAAGATATGTCATACTTGGCTCACAAGAAAACAATTTGATCATGCCGGACATCAGGCCAGTCAAGGAGGTTGGTGTACCATTTTCTATATATATATATATTTCACTGAAGGGAATTTTGAAACTATGCCTCTTTTTAATTTTAGAACCACAGTTCTTGGGGGCATACATCAAATCCCAAGATCTGACTAAGATTCTAATTGATTTTATTCAATGAAGGTTGGAATAACAATCACATTTGCGACTTTGAAATTGTTAGGTCAAATTCACATAAGAATAGTACTCGCAAAACTTCACAAGTGTCAAGTCTCCTGTCGATTCATACGAACCTTCTTTTTCCTTTAAAGCTTTCTCTAATGGAAGCTAATGACCCTTCTAAATTTCCAAGCTCTTCAATCTTTTCTTCCTTTTTTTGATCCAAGAACCTTTCTTTATTAAACAAGATCCAATCTTGATCTTCAAAGAACTAGTTCTCGATCATCAAGATCAAAAACCAAACAAAAGGAAGAAGGGGAGGGGTGACCGTACACCCTTAAAGGGGAAGAGGGTTGGGCGTGAACTTGAGGAGAGGGAGAAGAGAATAAATTCTGGAGAATACTATCTCTAAAGGGTTGGACGTCCACTCCTTTATATAGGCTTCCCTTTGGTTGCTTGAATTGTAATCCAATTACAATTCCTCAACCTTATCCTAATCCAATTAGGATTCCTCAATAGTTTACTTTCTTGATTATTCTCCTAATCCAATTAGGATTAATCTTAAAAGAAACTAATCTTATCTATTAGTAACTAATCTTATCCTTATCGAATAAAGAATCTTGAATTAGTAACTAACTAATGGAATCCCTAACAATTAGGGAATTCTTTAATTAGTAACTAACTAACTAACCTTATCCAATAAGGTTTTAATTAATTAGAAACTAATTAAAAATAAGACTTCCTCCATGAAGTGGGCGTCCCACCCTAGGTGGGCCCCACTCCACACGCCCAAAGGGTTTTCAAAACCCTCTTGGTCACTTGAATTATTCTTTTATAATAATTTCCAATGGGTCCTATTCATTTGGCTTTTCACATCTAATGTGATTCCACTTTTTTGAGCTTCACTGTACCATATAGTGATTACTTAGAGAAATTAATTAATTTAATTATAAATTAAATTAAACACTTTAAGAAAGTCCTTGTGTGTGAGATCTAAAGGGATCTCCTATTTCCGATTGTGGGACTAAGTACTCGACCTTTTGGTTAAAGCATTGTTACTAAGAAACACCTTTCCTATCACTCCATTAGGATTATAGAATTTTATCTATGTCCCTGGACTTCCACCAATCACAATAATGTCCATTAACACCATAGAAAGCATAAAAAACTATCTAAGAGTTTTAGTCATATCACCTTGGTGAATGATGTTCACCGGTGAAGCTTAATTCACTCGAACCGTCAGAACTCTTTGTAGAGATTTCTTGAAAAAATACTAGAAGCTCGATCCTTATTCTTCGCTATCCCAACAAAGCTTTAGAATTTTTTTTTTTTGAGGGGGAGATACTTGGAACCCACCCCAAACTTAGATTAGGCTAAGAAGGGGAGAAACTAAAATCCTAACGGGGAAACTCTATGGAAAATGTCCTAAATGTCTAAGGACACTCTACATGATGGGTTGCCTCCCAATGAGCGCTAAGTTTGAGTCTTCAGCCAGACGTAGTACATCCACTCATCCGTCGATATAGACCGGATCATGAAGGTGAAAAACTTCAATTAGGTCTTCGATTGCAATACCCTCAACATAGGGTTTTAACTGGTGCCCATTCACCTTTAACACACGCCCATCTTTTGGGTCTTGAATTCCACTGCTCTATGAGGAAAGACTTCGGTAACTAAGAAGGATCCATCCCATCTAGAGTGAAGCTTGTCGGGGAATAGACGCAATTTTGAATTGAACAACCAGACCTTTTGGTTAGGCTCAAATGACTTTCGAGTAATATGCTTGTCATGGAAAGCCTTTGTTTTGGCCTTGTAAATCTTGGCACTATCATATGCGTCATTCCGTAACTCTTTTAACTCGGAGAGTTGCAATTTACGATTGGATCTCGCTTGGACCATATCAAAGTTAAACTTCTTTATAGCCCAAAGAGCCTTATGTTCCAACTCTACCGAAAGATGGCAAGCCTTGCCAAAGACAAGGCGATACAGGGACATACCAATAGGGGTCTTAAAAGTTGTTCGATAAGCCCATAGGGCATCGTTCAATCTCGAAGACTAGTCTTTTCGGTCCGTCCTCACAGTTTTCATGAGGATGTTTTTGATTTCCCTATTCGACACCTCAACTTGACCACTAGTTTGTGGATGGTAGGGAGTTGCCACCTTATGAGTAATGGAGTATTTATGGGTTAGTGCTTGGAAAACTCTATTACAAAAGTGTGTCCCTCCATCATTTATAATGGCTCGCGGTGTGCTAAACCGACTAAAGATGCTCTCGTTTAAGAACTTGACCATAATCTTGTGGTCATTAGTTTTTGTGGCAACCGCTTCGACCCATTTCGAAACATAGTCCACTCCCACCAATATGTATTCCATCCCGAAAGATGGTGGAAAGGGACCCATGAAGTCTATGCCTCAAACATCAAAAATTTCGACTATGAGAATGGGGGCAAGAGGCATCATGTCTCGACGAAACATAGCTCCCATTTGTTGGCACTCAGTGCAAACCCGACAAAAGTCGTGGGCATCCTTGAAAAGAGAGGGCCAATAGAATCTACTTTGCAAAACTTTTACAACGAACTTCTTACCACCAGAGTGACCACCACATGCAAGAGAATGACGATATGTGAGTATAATATGAAACTCATTCTCGGGTATGCAACGCCGGATCACTTGGTTAGAGCAATATTTGAAAAGCATCGGGTCTTCCCAGAAATAATATTTAACTTGGGAGAAGAAACGACTTTTATCCTATTTGGACCAAGGGGAAGGAATTTGACCAGTGGCGAGGTAACTAACAATATTTGCAAACCATGGTGGTTTTACCTGTGTTACCTCGAAAACTGCTCATCTGGAAAGGTATCACTGTCATGACCCGTCTTAAACTTAACATTTCACTCAAGAAATGTAAGAGTAATCCGTCCGTGAGATCATTTTTCTCGTATAATGCGGAAGCGTAAAATACCAAGGAAATTAAAAATTTTAAACCCTTCCTCTCTTTCCATACGCAATAGCCATCATAACCATGTCCAAAATTAAAGTTAAGGTTTACATAACCAGTTTAATTACATCCAAATGAACATATAACAAAATATAACATCAAAATCAAAAGGAACTCTGCCCTTCTTCAAACGTCACTTTCAAGTTGTTCTTCTACTGTTCATTTGGAGACATAAAAGGTCAGTGAGCTATGAAGCCCAATAAGAATATTCAATAATATCATGCTAAATGACAAGTTAGAATAAACATAACAATATAGGATATATTATTAAGACTTTTAATATTACTTCCAGTATGTCTTTTCAATATCTTTTATCCGGATCCAGTTTATCTAAAATCTTGCCTCTCAAGATGATCCCTGAAAGGTACACTTCTTTAGACTCATTCCGTCTTGGAGTTTGACCCCTCATGAAGTATTTCATTCCATCTTGGTGTCCTCATTACTCCTCATGAAGTATTGTCGAACGGCATTCCTTTACCTTGCCACTATCTTGAGGCTCTTTTCAAGATAAACAATTTTTTATCTTTTTATTCTTTTCTGACTTATCTTAGCCCTGCCTCTCAAGATGATCATTGAAAGGTACACCTCTTTAGACTCATTCCTTCTTGGAGTTTGACCCCTTGGAGTCATCTTTAACCCCTCATGAAATATTGTCGAACAGCCTTCCTTTACCTCACCACTATCTTGAGGCCTTTATAAGATAAGGTTATTTATCTTTTATTGTATCTTTTTAGACTTATCTTAATTCTGCCTCTCAAGATGATCATTGAAAGGTACATCTCTTTAGATTCATTCCGTCTTGGAGTCATCTTTAACCCCTCATGAAATATTGTCAAACGGCCTTCCTTTACTTCGCCACTATCTTGAGGCCTTTATAAGATAAGGTTATTTATCTTTTCCTTGCCTTCTCATTAAGACATTATAAGATAATATTTTCACAGGCATCATAACATTATGATTATATAACTTTGCTTCTTGATTATACTTAGAATCGTTATTTCCCATACTTTAATCACATTCATTTCTTAATCATATTTTCCGAATGTAATATAGCACTATTATCATAGTATCATCACTCTAATGCAGTAACATAGCATTATTGTACTATTTTCCAGCATAGTAATATTATAATATTTTCCAATAATAGTATACTATTTCTAGCATTTCATAATAGTAGTAGCATTTTATTTTCCAGCATTTCAAGATAATAATATCTTACTATTTCCAACATTTCAAGATAGTAATATCATACTATTTCCAGCATTTCGAGATAGTAATACCATACTATTATTCAAATATAATAGAGTATAATTTACTTAATCATAACCTTCCTTCTAAGATATCACTTAAAATGAAATTACCGAATATCACTTACATAATTCATCTTATTTCAAAAATAATTGCCTTTACTAACCTTCATTCTAAAATGCGATTAGAATGATACTATCAAATATCACTTACATTTTCTTTGACGTAGGATTCCGAATCCGAAGTCGGTTGGACCGGCACGATTTTCTTTCTTTCTCTATTTCTTCTTTCTTCTTCTTTGCTTTCTCACCAACTAGTATTAAGCACAAGAGATGGGCGTGTGGTCTATATTCTTCCCACAAGCTTGGCACCATGGTGTGTACACTAGGAATGGCCGTATGGTCTACTAGTCTCTACCAAAGTTTGGCACAAATGGAGTGAGACACAAGGGGTGGGGCGTGTGGTATTTATAGGGTAAGGGGTTCACTCCCCTCTTTAATAACTACATGCATTAGATTCATGTATTTTCTTAATTCATGTATTACATTTATTAGATTCATGGATTAGATTCATGAACTAAATTATACCATGTATTCACCTAACCATGGTTCTCTTTTCAACCCATGGTTAACCATCTTAGTGCATGTATCTCTTGGTTATTAATTTTTCCAGAAATTATTTAACTAGAGTACACCCTTTCACTCATGGTCTAATCATGGTTTAGGCATGAGACATCTTTTTGTTCTAATAATCTTATTTTCCTTGTAATAATTCTAGTAATAGGTGCATTTCCTTGAGTTAGAACCCATTACTCAATTTTAATATATTCATATCTCTAATTTTACCTTTATTAATGGTTAGCCTCTTAACCAAAGGTGGTTTCTTCAACTCACCTTTAACCAAGTATGCTTGGGCGTGTGTACATCTCCCTCTCCTAAGTATGTGTCTATTAAATTTTAAATACCTTCTTTAAACTTCCATACATGCATAACCATTAATATAGTTCATGTTTATTATCCTTAACTACACCAAGAGTTAACTTCTTGTTTAAGTTAACTTTTAAACTCAACCAAAGGTGGTGTGTGCAATGTATATGGCTCAAGGGTTAATGCCCTAACCTACACCTCATGTTTAACTTCACTTAACTTGGGTTCATACCCTAACCAAAATGGGCGTGCACTATTCATAGTATGGGATGGTTCATCCCTCCTTTATCATCTTAACTCCATGCATATCTTAATGGAGGTGCCATGTGGCATTTGCTACCCATACTCAAATCTTGGCCATGCATACTTTGGATGGTGGAGATCATTCCACTTGTCAACATGATATTATTTTAATCAATTCTTGAATTTATGATTAACTTATATAGTTAATTTACTAACCATAGTTAATCTTGGACTTCCGTTTTTGTGGTGTTGACATGTGGCACTTGCCATGTGTCCTCCTCTTAATTCATGATCATCTTTATCATTAAATAATTGGACATCCACCCTAGGGTATTCGCCACTTGTCGTGATCCCATTCACTTTAGTGTTAAATACTTATTTTAACACTAAGCTTTATACCTTAAGCTTAATATATACTCTATTATCACCTAATTAAGTAATATATTGTCTTATATACTTAGGTAATACTATGAGTTACTAATTATTCAGTCATTTACTGAATATATATGATATTTTTATCTCTAAAAATATCCGGGTCGTTACAATCACAGACTGGTCGGGAGTCCGGTGAAGAGTTGACTAGGATCCTAGAGAGATGGTCGGCGACAACATTGTCGGACCCCTTTTTGTCATGAATCTCTAAATCAAACTCTTGAAGCAAGAGGATTCATCGGATCAATCTAGGCTTAGCGTCCTTCTTAGAAAGGAGATACCGCAACGCGGCATGATTGGTGTACACCAAGATCTTGGATCCTATAACGCAGGATCGAAATTTGTCTAAAGCATAGACAACAACCAGTAATTCCTTTTCAGTTGTAGTGTAATTCAATTGAGCATCCAAGAGGGTCTTACTTGAGTAATAGATGACATGAGGGACCCTATGTGCTCTTTGTCCTAGAACTGCACCAACTGCATAGTCGGATGCATCACACATGAGTTCGAAGGGTAGGGATCAATCAGAAGGCTGCATGATGAGGGCGGTAGAGAGTAGAGTGTGGAGTTTTTCGAAGGCCTCGATGCAATCTTTATTAAAGGAGAATGTGATATCTTTGGCAAGCAAGTTGCTCAAAGGGCGAGCAATCTTACTAAAGTCTTTGATAAAACGGTAATAAAACCCGGCATGACCTAGAAATGAACGAATCTGTCGAACCGTGGTCGGTGGGTGAAGACTCGCAATAAGGTCAACTTTGGCCTTGTCTACCTCTATGTCCCGCTTGGACACAATGGGTCCCTGGACAATTCCCTCTTGAACCATGAAATGACTCTTTTCCCAACTTAAGATGAGATTTGTCTCCTCACAACGTTTAAGAACTAATGAGAGATTATGTAGACAATCTTGGAAGGACGATCCAAAAACTAAAAAGTCAGGATAGACAGGCACTTGATTATACCCTGAATATCCATCTAGGAAAGTATAAAAGCTCTTGCCTGCTAACCGTTCAAGAATTTGGTCAATGAATGGGAGGGGAAAATGGTCTTTCCGAGTTTGGGAATTGAGCTTCCTATAGTCAATACAAACACACCAACCCGTGGTTGTGCATGTGGGAACTACCTCACCTTCCGAATTTGAAACAACGGTGATACCAGATTTCTTTGGTACCACTTGAGTGGGGCTGACCCACTTACTATCTGAGATTGGGTACATGATACCCGCATCTAGAAGTTTGACAACTTCCTTCATCACCACTTCCTTCATGTTAGGGTTCAACCTTCTTTGTGCTTCACGACATGGTTTAGCATCATCTTCAAGATGAATTCGGTGCATGCACACAGATGGGTTGATACCCTTCAAGTCGGCAATGGTCCATCCTATGGCTCCCTTGTGTTCTTTGAGCACCTCCAATAATTGAGTCTCTTGCTCCTTTGATAGATCGGAAGCAATGATAATCGGGAGAGTCTCATGTAATCCTAGGAAGGCATATTTGAGTGAGGCTGGTAGTGGCTTAAGCTCAAGAATGGTTGAGGCTCTAAGGATGGAACAGGAGGGCTACCTGAAGTAGCAGGTAATGGTTCTGGCCGAGGTCTCCATGGAGGATAGTCCATGAGAAGAGTCGAATCAAGAAGGTGATTGACTTCTCTTATGGAGTCCTCAACATCATAGTCATCCGGACTGAAATAGGCCAAACATGCCTCGATGGGATCAACTGATAGAGTATGGAATTGCATCCTCAACTATCTCGTCAATAGTGTCAATCAAAAAGCAATCCTCATCAGAAGGGGTTGTTGAGAGGTAGTGAAGATGTTGAGGCAAACTTTCATGTTCCCAAAAGAAACATCCATCACCCCGGTCCGACAGCTTATACATGCATTAGCCGTAGCCAAGAAGGGACGACCGAGAATGATGGGGATTTTTCATTTAGGGTTGGGAACCGGTTCCATATCAAGAACCAAGAAGTCAACCGGAAAGTAGAATTTATCTACTTTGATTAGAACATTCTCAATGACTCCTTTAGGCATCTTAATAGACCTATTAGCTAGTTGAAGAGTGACGGATGTGGGTTGGAGCTCACCGAGGCCCAATTGCTCATAGACTGAGAATGGAAGCAAATTTACACTGGCCCCTAAATCAAGTAGTGCCCGATCAATGAAATGTTCTCCAATGACACAAGAAATGGTTGGTGCACTTGGGTCCTTGAATTTAGGGGGTGTAGTGTGTTGAAGAATAGAGCTCACTTGTTTAGTGAGAAGAACTTTCTTAGACACATGTAACCTAGATTTACACTTTTGAGTGCATAAGTCCTTCAAAAATTTGGTATAAGCCAGAGCTTGCTTGATTGCATCAAGCAATGAGAGATTGATCTTTACTTGTTTGAAGACCACCATCACGTCTTCCAATTTAGCGCCCCTTTTTCCAAAGGGAGATGGGTCTTTCAAAAAAGAAGGGTATGGAGCTTTAGGCATGTAGGATGCCTTGGGACTAGGATTTTGATGGGAAGGAAGTAGAGGGATTATCCTGTCCCTCGCTCGAAGGGTTATTCAGGCCTACATTCGGCTCTTTTTGTGAGCCATGAGGTTCCTCACCTTGTTGTCTACCACCTTGCAACTCTTTAGAGTGGTGACCACTTAAACAAGTTCAAAGGTAGTCTCACTACTGGCAGCTTGTTCAGCCATGGTCATTCCTCTGAGATTATTCATGGGTTGACTCGGAAGCGTGTCTTCCACTCTCTTGTAAACTGTGTTAGCTAGTTGTCCCATTTGGGACTCAAGCTTTTTTATGGACTGAGAGTGGGAGTTAAGCAACTGAGTACTCTCTTTGCTTGTATTTTGCAACATTTAGTTAGAATTTTGTAAATTCTGCAATGCTTGCAACACCTTATCCTCAAAGGAAGAATTTCTTTGTTGAGGTGGAGGAGTAGGGTGCTGAAATTGCTGTTGAGGATGAGGAGGTTGGTAGTTAGGTTGAGGTGGATAAGGCCGGTTGTCCGGTCTTGGAGGCTGATTAGGGAGAAAATTCCCTTGTGGTTATCGCCAAGAGAAGTTTTTTGTGATTTCTCCGACCTGGATTATAAGAATTAGAATAAGGGTCATTACCAGGTCGGGCATAAGCAGCATTCACTTGCTCTTGGACAAATTCCGGATACTGAGGAGCCAAAGGGCAATCATAGACAACATGTGCGAGACTTGCACATAGGGAGCACACCTCATTGGGATTTGAAGGGTAATGTGGGGGTGTGTGAGTAGACCCTATAGTCATGAATTGCTCCAATTTACGAGCTAACTCATCTACTTTGGTAGAGACATCTATGGAGTGTCCCACTTCATAGATACCCCTCTTGGAAGTGGAGGTAGATGGTTGATGCTCAGTTCGAATAGTCGAAGCATAATGGAGTGAATTTTCACTCAACCGATCAAACAACTCCCGTGCTTCCTCCTCAATTTTATTCATTAAAATTCCTCCACATGAGACATCCACCAATTGGCGGTTGTGAGCTTGCAACCCATCATAGAAGCATTGGACGAGTTGCCATTTGGGCATGCCATGGTGGGGGCACTTCCTTGTAATGTCCTTCAATCTTTCCCAAGCCTCGTGGAAAGCTTCACCATCGAGTTGTCGAAAGCTCGTGATGGTCTTTCTAATTTGATTTGTGCTGCCTATGGGGAAAAATTTATTCAGGAACTGTTTATGAAGTTCTGCCCATGTTATTATAGAATTAGCCTCCAAAGACGTAAGCCATTGTTTGGCTTTATCTTTAAGTGAAAATGGAAAGAAGCATAACTGGAGGGCATCATCCGTGAAACTTTACAACTTGAAAGTTGTGCAAATTTCATTGAAATCGCTCAGGTGTGTGTATGGATCTTCAGCTGGAAGTCCATAGAAAGTGGGTAGCATTTGTAAAATGCTAAAGTTTATCTAAAAATGAGTTGCCGCAATTTCTGGCAACTGAATACATGAAGGTGAAGTATAGGCAGTAGGAATAAAGAATTCCTTGAGGGTCTTGGGAGGTTCCGCCATGACAAAAAAGGGAATATTTTCGGGACTAGTTCCAAGAAGGGTTGAAGCTTGAGCTTCAAGAGTAGAATCAAACAAAACTGACGCCCTAATGAACCTAGCAGTCCGCTATAATTCCAAGTCAATGAGGAGTAATTAAGGATTTTGAGACCTTGTACCGCGCATACACCCTCGGAGAAAACTCTAAGCTGGAAAGACTCCAATTAAATTGCAATTTGGGAATTAACACAAATAAAAAGTGCTTACAGTGCTTTTTCTGAGGAGATTAAAAACAAGCTTTCGTTCCCTCTTCAGTTCCACCAGCTTCTTGCAATTTGCAATTGGGTACCTAAAAAACAAAGAGTGGAGAAGGATGAGAAATATATATATATATATATATATATATATATATATATATATATATATATATATATATATATTTGAATATTAATCTATTAAATCTAATAGCTAGACTGTACCAGCAATTCCCTGGCAATGGCGCCAAAAATTGATCACTCAATTATATATCTTGCAATTGGTATTAATCCCGTAAGATAATGGAGCAAGGGTCGAACCACGGAGAATTGCGCTGATCTAACTATTATTTTCTCTAGATTAAATTGAACTCAGAGTAAAAAGGGTTGGTTGTTGATTGTTCTCACTTAATACTAAATTGTCCTAATTTATCTAATCTAGAAAACAATTAAAGGGGATTTCTGAGAATATAGGAAAAGTCTAGGGTAGAGGAATCCACCTTTAGCCTAATATTGTACCATATGTAATTATTCAAGTTCTTAACTCATAAACAACTGGGTTGAGAGTGACTACAAGTCTCTACTGAACAGATCTAAAAGATATCAAATGATTAGATTTAAGATATGCCTATCTGCGATTAGTACACGTGAACTACATCAATCTAAGGTTATAGCATCACTTGTTTTTTCTAAGCATAGAGCATCCTAAAACCTAATTACTTGAACATGAAGCACTATTGCATAAAATCTTTGATTAGAATCACAGAAACTAATCCTAGATTGAATTTAAACTCAAATTAGTTAACCCTAAAACAAGGAACAACATCATTGAGAATAATATTTTTCATTAAAATTGGTTGTCAAAACAACCCTCACCATTATGCAATTAATTGTTTATAAGAAAAGAACTAAAAATAACTACAGAAATACAATACTCGGCTAGGGTTTCATCGAAACCCTAGAAGTCGAAATTAGTTCATCCCGAGGGAGATGAATTCCATGATTGTTGGGGAAGAAGCTTTCACCCTTGTCATCTTCCTTGGTTTTCCTCTTTCAGCAATTTTCTCCATTTTTTCCCAGATCAAAAAGTGATTCTAGGGTTCCTTTCTTTTTTTCTTTTATACACATGGAAACCAAGGCAGACGTCGATTTACGATCGATCGTAGTTATTCTATGATCGATCGTAGTCTACGATCGTTCGTAGGTTTTATACGATCGATCGTAGGCTGCAGAGTTTGCTAATCTTCTTCTTTTTCTTTTATCTTTCTCATGGATGATGACTTCATGAGCTGTCAAGGTCCATTCAGATCGCTGTTAGCTCCCTTTCTTCAATTGATCCTGAAATAGACAAAGGAACCAAAGTGCCATAAAAACAGTTTATAATAAACTCAAAGGAATTAACAAGTATAAATTGAGGTGCTTAAATATGTAGAATTACGCACCTATCATTCAGTGTACATTTAAGCACTCATATGCTGATGTGTAGTCTCCACTACAATAGTTAGAGATAGAACTACATCTCAACTATTGAGAACATCTTAGCATTCTGGCAGCCATATAAGTAAAGTGCCCAGCTTCACCCATAGCGGTGACTATATAATGTATAAAGAACTGGAAAGTTATATCTGCCTGTGATAATCTAATCACAAAACTTTCCTACAATATATCCTATGGACCTTTATCGATATCTCATATCATATAGATCATCTCATGATCATGGTCAATTACCGATAATGAATACACAATAGATTAAGAAGAAGTCTTAATTAATCAAATTAATAAGAATCTAACAATCTAAATGACTTTTCTGGGCATCATGTCTAACAGTATTCATAAGTATGCGATGCGCAAGAACTTTCAATTCAATGTAATACGTTCGGATGAAGAACAATATACATTGAAATATGATGATCAGAATTGCAAATTGTGACTACATGCATAAAGAGTTAATGGCTCTGGCCAATTCAAGATAAAGACATATGCTGGGATACACTCTTGTCAGACACCGAGTGGGGAAGATAATCTGCAAGCAAGAAGCTAGGTGTTGAGCGAATACATTCTATCACATATCGAGGGGCATGATGTGTATAGCCAAGGTAAATTGTCAATGATATATGGCGCGAGTTCGGAGTCAAACCCAGTTACAAGAAAGCGTGGAAATCTCGAGAAATTGTAATAGAGAAACTTAGAGGATCGTTTGACACATCATATGCGGATCTCCTAGCTTATTTCCACGAACTTGAGAAGTGCAACCCGGGTACAGTAACTGCAGTGCATTCAGATCCAATGGATGGGGTGTTCAGTTATGCTTTTTGGGCGATCGGTGTGGTACTTAATACTTTTCGCACTTGTTGCCGAAACATGTTAGCTCTTGACGCGACACATTTGAAAGGAAAGCATAAGGGGATACTATTTGTCGCAGTAGCTCTTGACGGGAACAATAACCTTATTCATGTTGCCTTTGGATTGGATGAAAAGGAAAACCATTTTTCTTGGGAATGGTTTTTAATTCATCTCAAACAAGCATTGGGGCCACAGGAGGATTTAGTGATTATCTTAGATAGAAACCCTTCATTGTTAAGCAAAGTTCCTCAAGTACTCCCAAATGCATTTCATGCCTACTGTGCGTATTACATTTCAATGAACATGCACAAACTGTGTAAGGACGAGAGTGTCAAACCTTTCTTTTGGCTAGCAGTAAAGGCTTGTAGACGGTCGAAGTTTCGCGAGCTCATGACGATTATTTCTAAGACCAATTAGCAAGCACATGAATTTTTAAACGGGATTATGAGGGAAAATTGGTAAATGCTTACTCTCCAGTCAAGAGATATGAGATTGTCACGTCTAATATAGCGGAGAGTGTTAACAGCTTATTAAAAGAGGCAAGAGAATTCCCGGCTACAGACTAGTAGAGACCACACGTGAAATAACTCAAATGTTTTATTTCACTCGACGCAAGGAATGGTTAGAGTGGCCCTCAAGGTTGACCAAATATGTCGAAGACAAAATGGAAAAGGATTTTAAGAAAGGACGAGGTAGACGTGTTGATGGTATCAATGATCATGCATTCAGGGTCCATGGAGAAGAACATAGGGAGTTGGTGAATTTACTTCAAAGGTCGTGTACTTGTGGTAAATTCAACGTGACGGGATGGCCGTGCGAGCATGCTCTTGCTGTATGTACGAAATATCACATTGATAAATATGAATATGTTGATCGATATTATACAACGGAATGTGCATGGATGGCTTATGAGAGGTCTATTTACCTGGTGCCGGATAAATGCGATTGGGAGACTCCAGATGCACTACTCGTACTATGTGAGAAGATGAAGCCACCAAGATATGGTCGGAGTGGCGGAAGACCTAAGAAGAAGAAACTTCTATCATAAGGAGAAGAGCGTCGAACTGTGAAATGTGGTAGATGTAAGCAAACAGGGCATAATAGACAATCTTGTACTCGAGTAATTGGATAACAAGAGTAGAAAAGTTGTAACTTTGTAATTATGGAAGAAAAGTTGTAATTTTGTAAAAAAAAATTATCCTTTTATACATGTAATTATGGAAGAAAAGTTATAATTTTGGAAGAAAAATTGTAATTTTGGACAAAGAAATAGAAATTTTTGCAAAACCTAGTTGTTTCAACCATTGCGTTTTTGGTGCATCGACCCTTAATTAAATGCATCGACTTACATCGACCTCATAAGTTAGCTACTGCCCAGTTGAACTTGTATTGTATCGACCCTGTCCCATTTTGATTATCGACCCTTCATAAAATACATCGACCTCATAAGTTAGCTACTGCCCAGTTGAACTTGTATCGACCCTGTCACATTTTGAGTATCGACCCTTCATAAAATGCATCGACCTGCATCGACCCCATAAGTTAGCTACTGCCCAGTTGAACTTGTAACGACCTTGTTCCCTTTCGAGTATCGACCCTTTAGAGAAATGGTCTTGACTCTATGTTATGTTGCATCGACCTATATGTTCTTTCAAGGTTGCGCAACATATGATTTCTTCCTAAGTTTCTGTCAACCTGTTTTGAACATGTTTCTGATTAAGACTGTTTACATTATATTAAATACCTCAACACATCATAATACATCATAATATGTTATAATAGATGGAACCTCAAATGTTTACACTTAAATATATGGAACTTCAATTGTTTACATTATATTCAACAAACAACATACTTGGACCCTCCACTGTTTACAATATATGGAACATGTGCACTCCCTCACAACATAAATTCACCCAGACAACTTACATAGAAGCTCCCTCCCTCCCTCCCTCCCTCCCTCCCTCCCTCTCCTACATAGAAGCCTCACCCTTCATGAGATCGTAAGCAATATGATACCGGCACTTTGGAATATCCCTCTGAAGCATTAAAAAGACGTATATTATAAAACATAACAACTTATAAAAAAAAAATGAATATAAATTAGATTCTATTTATTACCTACTAGAATGTAGGATGTAAATCCGCACATAGGAAGTCGATGTATTTCACTACAAATATCCCGCAATCATGAGCATTTTCTTGTGTAGGAATAGTGTCAGGATCCATCGCTTGAAACTCTTATTCCTTTCCTTCTAATGCATGTTTATCCCCCGTAGCGCTGAAAAGTAGTGGGAGCTCCTCCTTTAAAGTAGTTACTTCATAAGCATACCTGTCCAGTAGATTATCGTTGTAGTAGGAGTCCCATATAAACACTTGCCTTCCCAGGGGCTCAAGTACGAACAAAATCCAGTGGGTTCCTTGTGGCCACTCTCCTTCCACTCGCTTTTTTATTAGGTAGGGAATGTAGACACGTTCAGAACACCATATCATTGCAGCCGGTTCCTTGAGTACCGTGGGGATCAATGAGGCGTTGTACGGAGTAGGGTTTTTGCCATATTTTCTAATTAGACTAATGCCTAGGTTATGAGGGGTCTCTGTATTCATATTGTTGAAAAATAAATCCTGCCATAGAAAAAACAAAGTCAGCATATTATATAGATTAGTCGTCAAATGTAGAACATAATCAACTTTGATTGTTAACTTACTGTAAACAACTCCTTTATAAAAACACATTTTTGGGTGAATATGTCGGGGTAGCGCTCATGCCTCTCGGATAATAATTGCATGTAGGCGTCAATTTCCTAAAAATATTAAAGTGTGTGAGTGCATAGTTTAATATGGTAATTTTAAAAAGAAATATTCGTATGATCCCTCCATTACCCAATTCCCGAACTAGCAGGTAGGAGATGACACTTCATGCACGACCGTTGGAGTGATTAATAGAGTACCAATTGTGTTGTATCCGGGCTGTTCACCCTCATTCTTCCTATGCCATTTGACAAACTCTATCATCTCTCTACGGTCGGCTTCAGATATATGTCGAAGTAGATTCGAAACTTGCTCCTCCATGGACGCCTTTTTCTTAGCTGCCTTCTCCTTCCGGGCATCATACCAAGGAGACCGCATCCACTGAGAGTCAAAGCGGACCCTCTTTGTCTTCTTAGGTAGTGCCTCATGCACTGTCATGGGCGAGTCTACCTGACCGGTGTAGCAAAACTCACCGGTGTACCATTAAAAACCTTCTGCAAACAAAATTGTAGAAGTCAAATCAGTAACAAACAAAACAAATTTACTATAAAAAAATTGTGCAAATCACATTCCTCATACTGTACAGCAAAAGTGGAGACTATAGTCTCCTCAGGGTGAAGTGGAGAATGTTCGACCGACCTTTGTCTTTCTGTGATAGACATAACCGGTGCTCCTTCTCAGGGGATCGTCATCTTGCGCTGCAGATACATTTTATCAAAGGTGAAATTGTATTTTTTTTAGTAAATTTCAAAATAAATTAGAGTACTTACCCTGTAAACTTCCTCCTTCAACTCTCTAATCTCCTCACTCAATTTGTTTACAATCGCCTCGAGGCGGCATTCACTCGCCCGAATTTCGGCTTTATGGTTTTCTTCTCTCCTTATTAAGGCCTCATCAATATAGAGCTTGAGCCTACTATCAGACGTATTATCTCTTCATGCCCTCTTCATCTTCTTGGTAAGAGGGGTAGCTGTCACGTCCACCTCTTCATCTTCCTCATCATCCTCGTCATCCTCCTCGTCTTTTTCTTTTTTCTCCTCTTTAAGAGGAAGGTCTCGCTCTGTGTGGACTGCCGAGTCCAACCCTCCAAGCTGGGTGAGTACATCAATCACTGCCGGCTCTTCCATCTCCCTCTGAGTGGGCACGAGGGGTGGTAGAATCTCAACCTACAAGTAAAAAAGTTAGTTACATCAGCAATGTAAGAAATACTTATATTTAATGTAGTAATTAATGAAATAAACACTTACATCTGGATTCATTAACACCCGATGGGTATCCTCATATTTAATGTAGGTCGTGATCTTCCAATGTTGGAACCGAGGAAATGTATCGGGCATCATCGGGATGGGATCCGAAGATGACTTGATACCCTACCCCTATCTTGCGAATGCGGGAATACATTCCAGTAGCAAAACCTATTATAATAAAGCAATCAAGTCATAAATTATGGAAAAACAATTATGTATAACAACTATAAACATAAACTATTGTTCTATTACCTGAAATGCAAAAGCACAACCATATATGTTGTATCTATAACTGCCAATGGAGAGTGCAGACTCCAAAGATGCCTTTTGTATCCAAATACCCCCCATGGATAATAACTATTGAAGGCTAGAAGGTCTTCCACTAGAACCCACCATTTCTCATCTACACAGGCGGTGGAGACCTTCGCATCCAAAAAACTCTCTACAAAAAGAAGCAAGCCTAGCTGCACAGCTTCCATATTATATTTCTCCCCAAGCCCTGGATCTTCATTAACAAATCTTTTTTATGGATTTCCCCAGGCTTCCTTTTGGGGAACATCCTCTTCCTAAGTTTCTGCTCCCCAAAATCGATTTCATGGGTGGGGGGGGGGGGGGGGGGGGATAGAAGGAGTGGATCTAAGACCCATGGCTAGGGCAAAATCCAACTCCCTAAGTTTCATCAAAACCCCCTCAATCTAAAACTCCATATCTCCTACGTGGTGTTGGAGAACGAAGTGAGCCACCATACCACAAAATGTGAATGTGTGCTGGTCCGTAAAATGCCCAAACACTTGCTCCTTCCATAGATCAATTTTATTTGGCACTCTTTCAAAATTCTGTTTCATCTCCCACCAAAAAGCCTGAGTGCATTTGGTGGAAGGCTGACCCTCCCTTTCAATAAGGGGGACTGAGGATTCATACTTCACATTTTCATGGACATTTCTACTCTTTGTTGGCTTCCTTGTGCTCTTTGTTGCTTTGCTTGGGCTCTTCTAAAGTTTGGGTTTTGCAATAACCTTCTTCTCTACACTTTTCTTCTCCATCCTACAAATGGAAAAAAAGAAACATGAAATAAAACATACTTTTGACAAGTGGTCGATATAGCCGATGCAAAAATTGCAAGGGGTCGATGCATTAAGCTTACAGGGTCGATACAAATTATACAGGGTCGATACAGTTGAACAAGGTTCGATACATTAAAGAGACAGGGTCGATACTCATTCAAATAGGATAGTAGCTAACTTATGCGGTCGAGGCAGATCGATATATTCATTGCATATGTTGATGCATGTGCATCGACTAGAGTAAGGGGTTGATACATGCATCAACCTAGTGCATCCAGTCGATGCTTTCATTGCACTGGGTTGATGCATGTGCATCGACTAGAGTAAGGGGTTGATACATGCATCAACCTAGTGCATCCAGTCGATGCTTTCTTTGCACTAGGTTGATGCATGTGTATCGATCGTCGTCTTTAACCTCTGACAAAGTATGTTTCGGCCCATATGAATCGACCCCTTCACATATATGCATCGACCCCTTCACATATTTGCATCGACCTGGTGCAAAAAATTTGTTGCAACAAACACGAATACATTTTTGGTTTTTTAAGTCATTTTTCAGGGGAAAATGTATGAATTTCATACGAATTAAACTCATATGCAAGGTTTTCATAAGAATTTAAGCTTCAAAACCAAAAATCCTTCAAAAAAACCTACTGCATATCCAAAATACTGAAAACCTAAATGTAAACAAAAATCCTTCAAACAGAAGGAACCATGTACCTTTAACAATCAATGTAACTTCTCAAAATCACTTCACGAAGGATCTTCAAGGTTTTCGGTTCAGCGTCGATACAGCTTCCAGTCGGCGTCGATGACAAAGATGAGAGGGTCAATGCGCACGTCTTACGGGTTTCCCGCTTGTTATGAGATGTGGACAAGAATGCCATATACGAAAATGCATACCGGTATGAAAGGGAAAAAAAATAATTAAAACACACGTGTAAGGATGCACACGTGTGTGGGGGCATTTAGAGAAGAGTTTTTAAAAAAATGGTATTTAGGGAAGAAGCCCATGGTAGAGGGGCAATCAGGGAAAAACCCCTTTTTAGGGTTTCTACCATTTTGCCTATAAATAAGGCTTTGCCTTGGGGCTTTTGGGTTTACCCTAAACCTAAAGAGAGTAAGAGTAATTGAGAGAGAAGGGAGAGAGGAGATCTTGGAGAAGCCAAGGTGGGACTTGTGGATTGAAGAGGTTGGAGATACAAGATCAAGGGTGGACTCACCCCTTCCAAGCTTGGAGCATCTTCTTCAAGTGGGACCTTCCCTAATCAAGTGGGGTTCCCAAATCAAGGGTTTTCTTCAAAATCAAGTGTTGATCTTCAAGGTTAGTACACCCTTCCTAGTTAACTTAGTAGTAACCTAGGTTTGAAAATTGATGATGCTTTGGTTTTGTATTTTCCAAAATTGAGATGAACTAAGGTTATCTAAAAATGTATAAGATGAACTGATGAAGTAATGATGTGTGATTGTGGGACGAATGATGTGATGAAAATGATGGAAGGGCAAGGTACTCATAATAAACATATTCCATGTGCTTGATGAATTGATTGAACCAAAAACATGAATAAAACACTCTTAAAGATGTTGAATGCCATATGTTTGATAAATTGCATGAATGAAGTGAAACTAAGGAAATGAGGACACGATTTAGGGAGTCTTTTCCATTTGATAATTTTAATGAAATGCTTGATATGTTTCTCTTGAAAACTTACATGCTATAAGATTGTAGAATGCTAGATGATGCTTTAAAGTAATATAGGCCACGATGTTCATTAATTGTCAAACACACACAAGCACGCATGCATGCATGCATGAATCGATGTTTTCTAAAAGTATAAGTATATGAACATAAACAAGATCAAGACATGTGATTTACGATACCAATGATATAGCCGGACATCGGGCTGGTCAAGGGTAGGGCAGAACCTTCAGCTATGTCAAACTTGGCTCACAAGGAAAACAAGTTGATAAAGCCAGACATCGGGCCGGTGAAGGGTAAGGCATCTCACAAGATATGTCATACCTGGCTCACAAGAAAACAAGTTGATCATGCCGAACATCGGGCCGATCAAGGAGGTTGGTGTACCCTTTTCTATATATATATATATATATATTTTGCTGAAGGGAATTTAATTCCCGACTCACAAGTTGCTACAAGGGCACTAATCTCTGGCTCACAAAAAAACAAGCAAGTCAAGTCAAGAACATGTCAAGTCATGACAAGAACAAGCAAGACAAGTGATTCCAACAAGAACAAGACAAGCATGTGTGATTTTTACGAACGAGACCAAGACAAGAACAAGTTTTTGAATATGACAAGTAAGTTTTGAACGATATAAAAGACCATTTTCAAGAACAAGTCAGGATTTTAAAGTATGAGTTTTATCGGAGTTTTCGCATTCATTCATGCATGTCAAGACTATTGCATTGCTTTACTTTTATGCTATGAATGTCCTATGTTACTATTATCACTTTAAATTCATGTGTTGAACTATATCTCGTTGTTTTAGTACACATTATTACTAGTATTAGCTAGTAGCTTGTACTTGTTGAGTATTTCATACTCAGCCGTACATCTTATGTCGGCAGGTACTGTGGATGTCCTCAACCCTGAGCCTTGGGTTGAGGAAGAGTATGTTGAGGAGAGAGAGCCACCTATTCCGATGTAGACACAGGCGGATAGAAATTTAGATGTTTGGCCGTGTCTAGACTACTGCTAGAGAGAAAGAGTCTGTAAAATTTTACCTCTTTTGTATTTTGATGGGTGGGCATGTCCTCCTTTACTTTGATATGTTTTGTACAGAACTTGGAATACAGACTTTGTATAGAAAAGAAAAAGTTAGTTCACGCTTCTGCACTCATGTTTCAGCTTCCGCACTCTGTTTAATGTTTCTATTGCATCATGTTAGCCTTGTTCATTACAGGAAGGTTTGGTAGGTATGTATAGTCACACCTAAAGTATCTCTTAACTCCTAGGGGGTATTTTGGGGCGCGACACTTTGCAGAGATTTCTCGAAGAAATACTCAAAGCTCGATCTTTGTTCTTCGCTATCCCCGTGAAGCTTTTGAATCTTTACTTCGTATCATTACAAAATTTAAGACTTTTAATGACGTTTCCAAATCGCCATTAAAAACCCCAAAAACGTTGTTATAGGCAATAACGATGTTTTAAACCAAACACTGTTATTGCTCACGTCAGGGAAGGTAAAAACGACATTTATCTTCACGACATTTCTAAAACGCCGTTATATGTGACTCTATTACGGCGTTTTGAAAACGCCGTTACAGAACAACTTGTCATGGCGTTTTAGAAATGTCGTAATAGACTCAATCTTTGACGGTATTTTAGAAATGCCGTAATAGACTCAACCTCTTACGACGTTTTTAAAATGCCGTTATAGGTATAGTTTATGACGATGTTTCTTAAACGCTGTAAGAGGTTGTGTCACGGCGTTTACCAAACGCCGCGGATAGTCATGACATACAAAAATAAAATTATTTTTTAACAAATAATTTTTTTTACCTGTCAACAATATAAAATATTCTTGTCAACAATAAAATATTTTTTTACCTATTTTGTACTTGTCAACAATATAAAATATTTTTTAAACTTATTTTGTACCTATCAATAATATAAAATAAATAAAACCGTGCCCATAATGACATTATATATAAAAGAAATTTTCTATCTAGAGACCTACAATCAGTATAAAATAAATACATCCAATCACACATGCCCTGCTGTAATAATACACATGTCCTTAAAAAAGTGTCAAAAAATCGTAAGTCTAACTATCTTCATCTCGTTGGTTCCCTTCCGCGGCTCTAAAACTCGACAGGTGTGTGCTGCCGGCTTCCTCCTACAAAGACAATAAAATAAAATTATTTATTAGAATATTGAAATGATAAAATTTGCAGATTTCATAATTAATTAATATACAAAGAAGAAAAATAAGGAACAAGGTTCAATCTCTAACATGCATGCAAACTCATCACTAATAGCACACTACACCAAATCCTAACCGGGTCTCGATTTTTTATGCCGTTTTTTTAAACGTGTGTATTTTAACATAATCTAAGTGTGAGAATTGGTTTCGAGTGAATCCGAGGTCGTTTGCCCGATTTGGGCATCGTGTAGGCAGAATTCCCAAGTTCTAAAGAATAGTTTGGCCTAAATCTACAACCGCCCATCAAATCCTAACCGGACATCGGTTTTCGATGTCGCTTCTAACGAGTATATTTTAACACAAACTAAGTGTGGGCATGGGTTTCGAGTGAATCCGAGGTCATTTTCCCGATTTGGGTACCGAGTAAGCCGAATTCCGAAGTTCTAAAAAATAGTTTAGCCTAAACCTACAACCGTCCATCAAATCCTAACCGGGCCTCAGTTTTTGATGTTGTTTCTTGTTTGCCTGATTTGGGCATCGAGTAGGCCAAATTCTCAAATTTTAATGAATAGTTTTGCCTAAACCTACAACCGCCCATCAAATCCTAATCGGGTCTCGATTTTCAATGTCATTTCTTTTAATGCGTGTATTTTAACACAACCTAAGTGTGAGAATTGGTTTTGATTGAATCCGAGGTCGTTTACCTGGTTTGGAGACCGAGTAAGCCGAATTCCTAAGTTCTAGAGAATAGTTTGGCCTAAACCTACAACTGCCCAGCTCCTAACCGGGCCTCAGTTTTCATTGTCGTTTCTTCTAACGCGTGTATTTTAACACAACCTAAGTGTGGGAATGTGTTTCGAGTGAATCCGAGGTCGTTTACCCGATTTGGGCATCGAGTAGGCCGAATTTCCATGTTCTAAAGAATAGTTTGGCCTAAACCTACAACCACCCGTCAAATCCTAACTGGGCCTCGATTTTCGATGCCGTTTCTTTTAACGCGTGTATTTTAATACAACCTAAGTGTGAGAATTTGTTTCGAGTGAATCCAAGGTTGTTTGCTCGATTTGGGCACCGAGTAGGCCGAATTCCGAAGTTCTAAAGAATAGTTTGGCCTAAACCTACAACCGCCCATCAAATCCTAACCAGACCTCGGTTTTCGATGTTGTTTCTTCTTGTTTGCCCAATTTGGGCACTGAGTAGACCGAATTCCCAAGTTCTAAAGAATAATTTTGCCTAAACCTACAACCGCCCATCAAATCTTAACCGGGCCTCAGTTTTTGATGTCGTTTCTTCTAACGCGTGTATTTTAACACAACCTAAGTGTGAGAATTGGTTTCGAGTAAATCCGAGGTCGTTTGCTTGGGCATCGAGTAAGCCGAATTTCTAAGTTCTAAAAATAGTTTGGCCTAAACCTACAACCGCCCATCAAATCCTAACCGGGCCTCGGTTTTCATTGCCGTTTCTTCTAACGCGTGTATTAAAACACAACCTAAGTGTGGGAATTGGTTTTGAGGGAATCCGAGGTCGTTTGCCCGATTTGGGCACCGAGTAGGCTGAATTCCCAAGTTCTAAAGAATAGTTTGGCCTAAATGTACAACCGCCCGTCAAATCCTAACCGGGCTTCGGTTTTCGATGTCGTTTTTTCTAACGCGTGTATTTTAACACAACCTAAGTGTGAGAATTGGTTTCAAGTGAATCCGAGGTCATTTGCTCGATTTGGGCACCAAGTAAGCCGAATTCCCAAATTCTAAAGATTTGGCCTAAACCTACTACCGCCCATCAAATCCTAACCGGGCCTCGGTTTTCGATGCCGTTTCTTCTAACACGTGTATTTTAACACAACCTAGGTGTGAGAATTGGTTTCGAGTGAATACGACATCGTTTGCCCGATTTGGGCACCGAGTAGTCCAAATTCCCAAATTCTAAAGAATAGTTTAACCTAAACCTACAATCGCCCATCAAATCCTAACTGGGCCTCGATTTTCGATGCCGTTAAAAGAAATGCACTTCTCTCTTAACGTCCTAAACCTCGTGGAAATGTTGATTATCCTCTACCTCTCTCCTTTAGGTGACGATCTCTAGACGCTGGAATCTCTAGAAGATGCCACGTTACCCCTATTTACAGATCAACCCCACAGGAAAAAGATACACGTGTTCTCTTCCAGATAAATACAAGATACGTGGCACAATTAGTAAATCTTCCACCGCAAGAAACGGGCACCTATCTCGGGCAGCCCATGCAATCAATTTCGGGCACTTTAGTCCTTACGAAACACGAAATATCAGCGGTTCTATCATCCCTATTATAGGACCAAGAATTTTTACTGTATGATGTAGGACTTCATAAACAGGTGGTTCAGAATTTCAGATCAATAATCGTATGATCCATCTATACGCTAAACTGTACGCTAAAGTCTCATAGTATTATAAGGTAATATAACTAACTATACGAATGAACTTCCCTTTGTTAATTTATCGATATATATTTAAATAATCGTAATAATCCTTTTGCTAACTTGATATGGTATGCCTATAAGCATTTGCATAATTGCATGGGAAGCACCCTACTAGGAATATACATGAACAATTCTTGGTCAATTTCTTGGATAGACACATAGCCTAAAAATCACATTGACTATACGTTAATTGCTAAGACAAAGCTCTAAATTGGACAATTGTACAGTTTGTATCATCATTTTGTCTAAGATCACTGTGCCTAAAATTAGCAAAACACATCAGTCCATCATGAAACCAGATAGGACATACAAACTGACAGCAAATCTCATAGAAAACCCAGTACAGAACACATATAATAACATAATGGTTTTGGTGAGCTAGATGATTCAATCTTTAGAATGAACACGTAATTTAAAAAGAAATATTGCAAAACACAATAACATAATAAGGAAAGATATAATATATAGATGTAGGCATTTAATAATATAATGAGGGATTTAAGAACTAGTAATTGGATTAGGGGTTAAAAGCCTAGGCGGCAACAAAACATTGAGTCATTTCCATGTGGACTGCAAGGAAAAAAATTAACAGTTCAGCACTATGTTGATTACGATTTAAAATTTGGTTTGAAATTAATAAAAACCAGATCATTAGGATCCGGGGATTTGATTTTAATCATGGACTAAAACCCCCCATTTAATTTAATCTTTGTTCAGGTTGTGTGTTTAATTTTTTGAAAGAGAGAAAACACACTTTTAGTGTTTTTCCTGTAGTTCTTTAGTCCCACATCAGAAAAGTAGAGAAAATCTAAAGAGTTTAATTACCCTCTTGCTTGTTTAGTTTCAACAACCAAACATGAGGTGTAGATTTTGACCCACCAATTTCTTTAGTCAATAACTAGGGTGCGCGAGCTGCGCTCGTAGCGAGCGCACACGCACGGGCACAGGCTCAGGTGTGGGTGCGGCATAGGGCTTTGGGCGCTATGAGGCACATTCTGCACTTCACATCGTCGCTTGGGTCGCTATTTATTTTGAGTAAATCAGGACTGTTGATCTAAGGGTTAGTGGGTGCAGGCCCGTGCATGCAGGCCCATGATGGGCTGCTCTGACCAAGGCCTGACCCTGTGTGCCTTGTGGCCTGCTTGGTGCAGGAGGGCTTGGGGAGGGTCTGAGAGTTGTTGGAACTCAGACCAAAGACTGATCCGTGGAGTGTAGCCTGATCCGCTTAGAGACCAGTGAGCCTAGAGACCAGTGAGTCACTAGACCAGAGTATGTGCACCCTGGTCCAGTCTATTCCGAGTAACCATGGTCCATCAGGATGACTCCATATCAGGGAGCTCTTAGGAGGACCCTAACCTAGAGATCTCCATTAATGGTGGTCCTTGAGCTCGATGGAGAAGATGGTGATCCTGACCCATTATCCAGAGGCCTAGAACCCATAACCAGACCCAACAGGCTATCCGGATCGATCCAAATCCATGGATACTAAGAAATGGACAGCTTTGTCCAGCTCCTGATGAGGTTACAGAATGCCTTCGGGCTTCTCAACCGTCCATATTGTTCGGTTGCCTGATCTGGGATTCCAGATCGAGTAGAACAGTGGATCTGCCCTACATGGGCAGAACCATCTTGGTGACCATCCGATTTCGAGTGATCCTACCATATCCACATGATGGACCCAATCAGGGGTATCTTGTGGAATGGGTAAATCTAGACAGGCCTGGACTCGTACCCAAACAGAATCTGGAATATGATCAATTGAATTAACCATAATCTTGTGTCCAAACAAAATTGGAATAAGTTAAATAGATTAACTTAAAATCTGTAAATAAACTAGACCTAAACAATTGATTCTGGCCAAACCAGAAACATATTCTGTGCAGAATCAATTCTGGACAGAACCAGAATTTGTAAGCAAATAGAATAGGTGAAGACATATTCTTGAATAGGTTAAAACAGGATTAGACCAAATTAGAGTGAACCTAACCCTATAACCAAACTTACCCTTAAACCCTAAAGGGTAAAATGGGATATTATCTAATTAATTATATTATCTCTTACTGTAAATCTGATGGGACTTTAAGACACTTGGATAATTGACAAACCCTAATTAAATGAATATATATATATAATTTTAAAAGGGCATCCTAAAGGAAGATCAGTACCCCATCTTCTACTGAGTAGTGCAAACTCGTTGGGAAGACCGGAGAGAATTCGAGCTGAATTATATCCTGGAGATAGAGCTGTCATATCCCTGCACATTGGAGGCTTCAATTATCTTCAAGAAAGACTCACTTGTAACACCTCTCAGCGAAGCGATATTCAGTCATAATTAAATAATTAAATCGCTTATTCAATTGCATTATTATCTGTTTGTAGTTGCTAAGTGGCTATGTGTGTAGGGATTTAGCCCAAATACACTAACACACTATTTTAAATTATGCTCCGTCGCCCAAAAAAATCTTGAAACAATGTTGCCACCAACTTTGTAAAATATGGTTTTCTTTCAACTCATTTATGGGGTTATCACATTATGCTCTTTCTAATCTTGTGCCTATGTAAATAGGTCCTTAGAACATAAATAATTGCAGGCTATCCTCAGTCTACATCATGATATTCCTTCCAAACATGTTCTCACTGCTCTATTATACTTTGCATGCATTCCTTGTGCTGAAACTCAAACATTGTCAATGAGTACATAACCAATTTAGCCTACAATGAGTTTAAGATCAAAGAATATTTCAATTGAAAAGAAACTGACAAAATTTATACACACTCAAAAATAAATAAATATATTGTCAAATTCATGTTCTCAAGCTAATCATAAGTCAACTTGGCTTATCAACTACTACCCAAGGCATACATAAGCATAGCAAAACATTAGCTACAAAATAATCAAATATCCATCACCATCATTAAAATGTCTACTATGAGGAAAAGATATTGTCCAGTACAGGCAGAATATGCTGCTAATAAGTGAGTCTAACCTGTAGGGACTACACTTACAAAAATACAAAGTAAAACCTCACCATTAGATTAGTACCATTAAGAAGTTTTCTTGTTTTTAGCGGTTAGCACCATTTGTTTGCTTGAACTCCAATCCTACATATTTTCATTTTACCCGTTGTTTCATAATTTATCACCAATTGTTCAACATTGACAACTATTCTAGTATTGGTTGACCCATGTGTGAAGCAAAGTCATTCTCAACGAAGAATAAGTTGCTTTGGTCAACAGATCCAGAGAAAAAATCTGACATCTGAAAAAATGCATGTTTATAGTGTATTTCCCCTAGAATCCAGACAACCAGAAACTAACATATGAACATGCAGTTATGAAGCATATAAGTGATGTGCAGGCTTCAAATATGCATTGGACTAGATGTGCAAGTTTGCTTGGTTGGGTGGCTCCAAGGCGTAGATGATCTTTTCCATGCGTACCCACTTACTGAAATGCATGTATAGAAGACTGGGATATATGATGGTGTAAGGAACATTACAGAACAACAAAAGGAGAAATGTAATTTTGATTAAAGAATTAACTCAAACAAGTTCAAAAATCAGACAACCAACAGCTAAAAGATTCTACTCGGATGTTATTAAAATCTGGTCCAGTTCAACATGTAATAACAACATATATGCAAGAGATAAAGTTAATCACATAAAAATTGGAAGATTCATCTCTTTATGTATTTCCATATTGGTTGCACATAGATAATTTTCCAAACAATCAAGGAAGAAATATCAATATCAAAAAGATCTTTTAGAAATCATAAGCATAAGTAAGAAAACCTGATGTATCTATCATTCAGATAATTGAGAAAGGCACCTTGAAGGAACTATCAGAAAAGGAAAGAACCTGGAAAGATAATTACCTCATCAGAAGGATCTGATAGTTCTTTAAGAAGGGTATCAAATATGTCATTCAAAAAAGATAAGACCTGATTCAAGTAAGTAACAAAATTTGAACACCTTCCACATGAAAACAAGGCCCAAAAGATCTTTTTCAATTAGTATGGCCGTCATCATTAAAAAAAGTCTCACAAATAATTGAGTTGATCTAAATACTGCTATCCAAAACACTCTTCGGCAACAATTGAATTAGAATATCTAATTTTTCAAATCATAATAGTATATGCTTAACAGAATGGGCTTGTGTATGAAATACTATACAACACTCAGAGCTAACAAAAAGGGATGCAACATAGCATAACATCAAGATGTGTGATATAATCAATATGTATCATTTATCTAGGTTACCCCAAAACGAAAATCATACACTGTCATTGTTCATCTATCTCAGTAAATTATCGAATGTAGCCTACGTATTGGTATCGAAACGTGACGATACATTACCAAAATTTATCAACCAAAGGCTTAAAATTAAAAACCATGGTTCAAAAACCTGAAAACTTGACTTGATTTGAAAGTTAGCCAGGTCGAGTAACCGGAAAACTCAAAAAAAAAATCGACTCGGTCTAACTCAGAATATATATGTAATTAACTTGAAAAACGTGAATTAAAAAAAACTCAAAGTATGCTGGTTTTACAGCCTTAAACCTAAATACTAGGTTTAACAGAACCTATAGTGGGTTGTCATTGTAGACCTAAAACAATATGATGCAAAAATAGTGTCATGTTTGAGTTTAGGTTTAGAAAAATGATAAAAATACTCTTATATGACTCTACCTAGTCTAGCAAGTCAAAAAACTCGGCTTGACTCGACCGTGTAAGGTACGACGACCCATAGTAATATAATGAGAATGAAGTGCATATAACTCATTCCTCACTTCTCGTTTCCTATGGAAATTGTTAACCTCGTTCCATGCTTCTCTTTAAGGTCACTATGGTTTAGATTATAAATAGTTATATACCAGTGACCAAATTAGTATAAAAAATTAAGTTCCATATCTCATAGGCGATAGGACCACTAGTTGATGTTTTCAATTTACTTTTTACCATAAAGATTCAGCATGCAGAATGCGGAATCAGAGGAACTTACAGGGAGAACAAATTTTGAAGCTGACCAAGCTCCTGAGGAATCGGGCCTGAGAGGCCATTGTTTGAAATGTCTCTACTCTCTACAGTGCAAAAGCATGATTGACAAAGTTGCAGAATGATCAATGGAAAGGTCAATAATATCAGGAGTTGCGAAAGTTAGACTTCTTACATCTTCATAACACTCCTCAAATTTCCAAACTCTGCCAGAATGTATCCAGACAATCGGTTCTTTCTCAGATTCCTATAATACAATGCATACCATATTAGGAAGAAGCGAAATCTGAGTTACACAAGTCACCAAATGGTAGATAGTACTCAAAGTTTTAGAAGATGTTCCAAGTCACCAAGGGAAGAAGGAATGGAGCCAGTAATCCTGTTATTAGAAATGTCCCTGAACGAAAAACAATTGTTATTAAACTCAAAATTAGGAGCAGCATTCAGGAGCAACAGAATTTTGTAGAGATGATGGTACTAACAGTGTATCCAAATTACCAATCTGGGACAGCTCAATAGGAATGAGAGCCTTAAGATTATTCGAGGAGAGATTTCTAGAGCAGATGTATGATTAGATACAAGTCTGGTTCGCAAAACTAATATTTAAAGTTTACATCAGCAAGCCAAGAAAGTCAACATTGCATAACAGAAAACCTTGGGCCACTTATGCTTAATTATATTAGCAGTGAAGTAGTAATGTGAGCAACAATGGAGAGGAACTGTGGCAATGGCTGAATGGAGGAAGGGAGCACCAGCTGGAGAATAACCAATAATGCAATATGGAAATTGATACCTTTCTTCCCCATTGGCCATCCACATGGCATCCTAATGGAGCATGCAGTTGGACCTTCTAATAGGTTTGCTCACCAAGGAAGATCTTGTAGCCAAAAATTAGCCCAACTGGATGATCCTAACCGGCCAAGAAGTAATAGCATGTTAAGACCAATAACAGATAAAAAATGGAACTCACAAGTATGTCATACTCTCAAGCCTTCAAATGCATATGGGATGGATCCATTCAATTTATTGCCTTCCACATTGCTGCCATAAAATCAGTCGATTAGTAATATTTTCAAATGGCTGAAAACAAGTGGCAAAGAAGCTGGACAAAGATTAAATAAATGCTTACAAGCTATTGAGATTTGTACATGAGCTAAGATTATCAGGAATAGGACCTTCAAGATTGTTGTTAGCAACATTTCTGCAAAAACATTGTATTTGTAACTCTTTTTGAGAAAATACAAAAAATTAAAATGTAGTCATGCCTAGGTAGAACAATTAGGACATCAAGACCTACAGGTCAAACAAGTCAGTGAGCTTCCCAAGCTCGGGTGGAATATGCCCACTGAGCTGATTATCATTCAGTTCCCTGCACATGCAAAATTCACAGGCTTTAGAACAGAAATCTATTATTCAGATTCATGGTAATACTACATAGTAATTAACAATGCAACACAACTGATATTTCTTTTACCCCAATCCACCTTCCACAAGGCATATATGCAAAAGGGACAAAACCATCCTATGTATGACTATGTTATCTCAAGTACTTGTTAGGAAATAAATCCTAAACAGGATCTGTGAGATACGAAAAATAGACAGAATAAAGATCAAGCACACAAAAGAAAACCAGATTTACGTGGTTCCCTAAAGTTGAGGTATGTCCACTAAGTCGCCAAGATATGCACTATGAACCAGAGAAAAAGAGTTACATAGCTGCAATCTAAAAACAACACTAACCGCCCCCTATGCTTCATAGTATTAGGGCAACAAATCAAAGTGTGAATGTACTAGAGTACCTCTATCCGAAAAAATTCGGCTCCACACCACCTATCAGTACTATGGATGATTCTAAATGCCTGACAAATGAAATACCTTAACAAACTAAACATCTTCAAAGCAGGCTGATTTTTGAGCTTGAAGATTGAGCAGATGGTCCCAATAAAAGGGTCCAATCCCCATTGCATATCCACTCCACAATAAGGTGTATTATGGTGGAAGTATGAGGTGATTAAATGCATTTACTGATTGAGACTAGGAAAATAATGAAGAAATATCCTTACAGGTAGTGGAGTTTCGTCATATTTCTGAGCTCTGGGGGAATGGAGCCTGTCAGCTTGTTACTGTATTTACCTTCAACAACCGAGACATTCCAACCAAAAATTTAAGCACAAAATACTTAGATGGTTTGAGAAGTAAAAGATGAAGCCATTCTGCAACAAATAGGTACAAACTGTTAGGTGGTTCTTAGCATCATATATATACATAAGAAAATGGAGGGTTCCAGTCCATCAATGCGTTAACATTGAGGCTGGTTTGTTGAAATGAGGTTGATTCTTTAGAGTAGCAAAATGTAATCAACAAATTCTGGGAGATTTATAGTCCTTGAGAAACTAAATCTAGGGGAGATGGGAAATAAATGATAAGCACTTTAGACCAAAGTTCAGACTAAGAAAATTCAGATGAAAGATAAGAAAGCGTAATAAACTTACAATTTGTCATGCGCCAGATGTACGACAAATTGTCATGAAAAGCAATGAATTGATCCTGCTGTTTATGTAAACACTTGAATCAGACACATGCCTAATTTTCTCATAGAATTCAGTATCTTATCTTTCGAAAAACTGGAATGCTCTGGGATACAAAAATTCAGCAAACAAAAGTTAAATCAAATACAACGTCAATGCAGCACATCTTCGCCTATTTGCTCCACATCTGCTAATCATTAGGTAAGTGGTGGTCCTAAAAACTTAAGAAGCATTCAATCCAATGATATAAAAGGTATGTCACACATAATATGTAATTTTGTTCAAAGAAAATTCAACCAACCCAGATTGTAAATGACAGTAACTAGAAAGCTAGAAATTTAGAGGGTTAAAGGTCATTAGGTAAGTGGTCGTCCTAAAAACTTAAGAAGCATTCATATATCTAATGATATAAAAGGTATGTTAAACATAATATGTGCTTTTGTTCAAAGGAAATTCAACCAACCCAAAGTGCACATGACAACAACTAGAAAGCTAGAAAATTAGAGGGTTAAAGGTGGACTTGGTGAAGTTCAGTAGTAGCTTTTGGAAAGGTGAGAATAGTGCCATGGGTAAAAGATCTAGACACTCATCTCCAAACATAAAACATGCAACCACAGAACGATTGATATAAACTACATAATACAAATAAGAATGGAGCAACTCGTCAGTTTCATACACGCAAGGCCAGTGGATAGATCTGAACTTTGCACTAAATAATATAGTAACTTGTTGGCGTGAGAGATGCAAGGACAAAAGGTAAATCCGAACTTCATCATTAAATAAACAAAAATTCAGTACGATTCTTCATGATTGTTTAATATAGAAATGAAGAAACCAACTATCCAAGTTCTGTGCAACTAATACTTTTTTGGTAGACAATGCATCTTAGACTGAAAGCTTCATACAAGGATAGGATTACATGAAACAGACTTCTATATCTAGATAACCTCTTCTTTATAGAATAAGAAATAACATAATCATTCATTTTTCAAGCAAATAGAAATACCAATTACCATGCCTGCGTGCACATGTTCTGGAAAGATAAATTAGTGTGAAAAAATAAATATTGTATTGTATGAGCTTGTTGTTCCACAGCTTTTAACCGAAGCTTAAGTTCTGTATTCTCAGTAGTCAGACCCGTTGTATATCTCTAGAAGAGAAGATAACACAAAGTAAGGTCATGTGCTTTATTCTATACTCAAAGTATATGCAAAACACTAAATAATAAAAGCAAGAGTCAATAGATCCAAAATAAACTGTAATTTTCATAACACTATAACATCAAAAGTTCAGAGAAATACATGTGAAAGGTGAAATAACCGAGGGAAGTAACAAAGGGGAGACAAAGAAGAGGATGTTGAAAGATTGCTATTACATTCTTGATTTATTAGAAAACACTAACTCTTGACTTCCAAATTTACAAAACCTTATTAAGAGATGTTGACAATATCATTAGAAAATATATTTTTTTTTCAGAAGAAAATATTAGAAGTCTCTTACAAAAAACTTATATTACCTTTACAGATGATGTCGCATATCTTAATTAATAGCATGTTTCAAGGGTAGATATTTATGCAAGTTGCAAGAGATTATGAACTACAAATTGTATGATTATGTCACATATGTTGCCCAGTAAATGGACCCTAGAGGAGGGGGAGGGGGTGATTAGGGTCAATGACAAAATAAAAATTCTACCGTAACCTATTGTGCTGAATTTTTAAGATTAAGCTAATTTATCAAGAGATAGAAACTAGTAATGCAATAAGAAAGAGAGATAAGGAGATACAAACACCACGAATTTATTCACGAGATTCGGCAACCTGCCTACGTCCTCGCCTTTCAGCTTCCCGCTTCAAGGGTTCACACGATTTTACTCGCACAAGCTTTTTCACGGGTGAAGCTCAAACCTATACAATCCCTTCACAGGCTAGGATACCACCTTTACAATCTCCTTTCATAGGTTGAGATAACGACCTTCAATGCAAGAGAACACCATCTCTTGACTTCACAAAGCTATCCGGCTTCATGAATAAGAATTCACGATTCTTTATTTCTCTCAATACAAAAGTGACTGGATTTGAATCCAGATATAAAGGCTCCTTGATGAGCTGAATAAGATTGGAATACACACTCTAAAAATCTCTCCAAAGATTGGGAGTTGAAAGCTCAAATACGAGAGTTTGAGATTTCTAGGTTTTCAACGTATAATCTTGACGAGGATTGAATGTAACTAAAGATTTTATCAATAATGATTCCTTGGTCGTCTAATGTTCATAAATGAACTCAATTTATAGTTGAGTAATCAATCTAGCCGTTGGGAACTCATTAAATGCGAACATGGTCGTTAAAAAACTATAGCCGTTGTGAGCAATTTTCGTACTTCCCGCAGGTATCCGTCGACAGATGGGATTCCCATCCTTGAACCATCGACGGTTCACATGACAGAAAGTTTTAAAACTTTCTGTAACCTCAACCGTTGACGGTTGGCTAATGCTCTGGCTCATCCGTCAACGGTTCATGTGAAATATCTCATAAACCTCTGTTTTTAAAGACTAAAAAGATGAGAATGATTTCCTAGGTCTTTTGGCTTCCCTTAATCATGATTTTAACCATAATTTAAGATGTCCTATGGCCTTAGAATATTTTCCAATAATTCTTAGATTCCTAAGGTCAATATAGGTACTTGAGCATTTCAACTTTCCAAACTAAAGACGAAACGACAGGCGGTTGTCCTATTTTCTCGATTTTCTATTAGAATCCTCGCGAGATATTGAGTCCTAACGAAACTACAGAAATCTGTAAATGTCCTGTTTTCTCGATTTTCTTATGCATAATACCTCCGCGGTCTTGCGAATCGATACACGACGGAATCGGTACGGCAGGTGATCGTCTAGATAGTTGATCCGTACATTGTGTACGATTTTCGAGGAAAAACATTAAACTTTTATCAGTACAATCCAATCCCGAGTAAAACCCACTTTTCACCAATTTAACAACCACTTAACTACTTAATCTCCGTTAAGGATCTATAAGCTCATACTTTAATTTATATTAAAAATTCCGGGTTGTTACAAAACCACTTGTGTTCACACTCCACAACAGAATGGAGTGGTTGAATGTAAGAATCGGCACCTCCTTGACATTACTAGATCTCTCCTTCTTGCCATGCATGTCCCCAAATACCTTTGGTCTAAAGCTTTACTTTCCGCCCTCTTTCTTATGAATCGAATGCCCTCACAGATCTTGGGCTTCAAAGCTCCATTGGATGTCCTTTCACCTACATCTACCCATTTCCCTATACAACCCAAAGTATTTAGGTATCCTCGTACTATCAAGTGTGTCTTTCTTGGATATTCCCCCACTCAGAAGGGTTATAAGTAATACCATCCTCCCTCCAAGAGGAAGTTTTTGTCTATAGATGTCTCTTTCTTTGAGGATGTTCCTTATTTTTCTCATCCGAAGACCCTTCTTTAGGGGGAGCATGTTGATGTTAAAGCATTGTCTTCTCCTATACCTCTTCCTCGTCCTATTTTCGATATCCCAGATACTATTGTGATTGATGTTGGACATACTCAAAGGAAAGAATTGCAGGTTTACTTTAGGCGTGTCACGACCCGACTTAAACTTAATATTTCACTAATGAAATTTAAGTGTAAATCCGACCGTGAGATCTTTTTTTTCTCATATATTGCGGAAGCGTAAAATGCCAAGGGAATTTAAAATTTTTAAACCCTTCTTTTCTTTCCATTCGCAATTGCCATCATATCATGTTCATATGAAACTTAAAGTTTACATAACCAATTCAATTATGTCAAATTGAAACAAAATATAAAAAGCATAATTGAAGTGACTTTGTTCTTCTTCGATCATCACTTCAATCGTCCATTCACTGTTCATCTGGTGAGGTAAAATGTCAGTGAGCTATGAAGCCCAATAAGAATATTCAATAACATTATGCTAGAAAATAAAATAGAATAAGCATAATATAACATTTAAGAATAATTTTTCATCAGAATATGTTATTAACACTTTTTCAGTATTCCTTTCATCATTTCTTTTAAACATATTTAACTTGGATCCAATTTATCTTAATCTTATCTTACAAGATAATTTCCGATAGGTTCACCTCTTTAGGCTCAATCCCTCATCAGAATATGTTATTAACACTTTTTCAGTATTCCTTTCATCATTTCTTTTAAACATATTTAACTTGGATCCAATTTATCTTAATCTTATCTTACAAGATAATTTCCGATAGGTTCACCTCTTTAGGCTCAATCCCTCATTGAGTTTTCATTGACCCATCCTGAGTTTTTTGTTTGCCGAACGACCTTCCTATTCCACACTATTATCTTGAGACCTTTTAAGATAAACATTCTTTTATCTTTTCATTCTTATCTTATTTCTACCTCTCTAGATAATCGCCAATAGGTACACCTCTTTAGGCTCAATCCCTCATTGAGTTTTCATTGACCTATCCTGAGTTCTTGTCTGCCGAACGACCTTCCTATTCCACATTATTATCTTGAGGCCTTTTTAAGATAAACATTATTTTATCTTTCTTTAATCTTTTTATTCTTATCTTATTCCTACTTCTCTAGATAATCGTCGATAGGTACACCTCTTTAGGCTCAATCCCTCATTGAGTTTTCATTAGAGTTCTTGTTTGCCGAATGGTCTTCATATTCCACACCATTATCTTGAGGCCTTTTAAGATAAACATTATTTTATCTTTTCTTAATCTTTTCATTCCTATCTTATTCCACCTCTCTAGATAATCATCGATAGGTACACCTCTTTAGGCTCAATCCCTCATTGAGTTTTCATTACAGTTCTTGTTTGCCGAATGGTCTTCCTATTCCACACCATTATCTTGAGGCCTTTTAAGATAAGCATTATTTTATCTTTTCTTAATCTTTTTATTCCTATCTTATTCCACCTCTGTAGATAATCGTCGATAGGTACACCTCTTTAGGCTCAATCCCTCATTGAGTTTTCATTGACCCATCCTGAGTTCTTGTTTGCCAAACGGTCTTCCTATTCCACACTATTACTTTGATGCCTTTTTAAGATAAATCATATTTTATCTTTTCATTCTTATCTTATTTCTACCTCTCTAAATAATCGCCGATAGATATACCTCTTTAGACTCAATCCCTCGTTGAGTTTTCATTGACCCATCCTGAGTTCTTGTTTGCCGAACGACCTTCCTATTCCACACTATTATCTTGAGGTCTTTTTAAGATAAACCTTATTTTATCTTTTTATTCTTATCTTATTTCTACCTCTTTAAATAATCGCTAATAGGTACACTTCTTTAGGCTCAATCCCTCATTGAGATTTCATTGACCCATCCTGAGTTCTTGTTTGCCGAACGGCCTTCGTATTCCACACTATTATCTTGAGACCTTTTTAAGATAAACATTAATTTATCTTTCCTTTATTTTTTTATTCTTATCTTATTCCTACCTCTTTAGATAATCGCCGATAGGTACACCTCTTTAGGCTCAATCCCTCATTGAGTTTTCATTGACCCATCCTGAGTTCTTGTTTGCCGAACGGTCTTCGTATTCCACACCATTATCTTGAGGCCTTTTAAGATAAGCATTATTTTATCTTTTCTTAATCTTTTCATTCCTATCTTATTCCACCTCTCTAGATAATCGTCGATAGGTACACCTCTTTAGGCTCAATCCCTCATTGAGTTTTCATTAGAGTTCTTGTTTGCCGAATGGTCTTCCTATTCCACACCATTATCTTGAGGCCTTTTAAGATAAGCATTATTTTATCTTTTCTTAATCTTTTTATTCCTATCTTATTCCATCTCTCTAGATAATCGTCGATAGGTACACATCTTTAGGCTCAATCCCTCATTGAGTTTTCATTGACCCATCCTGAGTTCTTGTTTGCCAAACGGTCTTCCTATTCCACACTATTATTTTGATGCATTTTTAAGATAAACCTTATTTTATCTTTTCATTCTTATCTTATTTCTACCTCTCTAAATAATCGCCGATAGGTATACCTCTTTAGGCTCAATCCATCATTGAGTTTTCATTGACCCATCCTGAGTTCTTGTTTGCCGAACGACCTTCCTATTCCACACTATTATCTTGAGGTCCTTTTAAGATAAACCTTATTTTATCTTTTTATTCTTATCTTATTTCTACTTCTCTAGATAATCGCTAATAGGTACACCTCTTTAGGCTCAATCCCTCATTGAGATTTCATTGACCCATCCTGAGTTCTTGTTTGCCGAACGGCCTTCGTATTCCACACTATTATCTTGAGACCTTTTGAAGATAAACATTAATTTATCTTTCCTTTATTTTTTTATTCTTATCTTATTCCTACCTCTCTAGATAATCACCGATAGGTACACCTCTTTAGGCTCAATCCCTCATTGAGTTTTCATTGACCCATCCTGAGTTCTTGTTTGCCGAACGGTCTTCGTATTCCACACCATTATCTTGAGGCCTTTTAAGATAAACATTATTTTATCTTTTCTTAATCTTTTTATTCCTATCTTATTCCATCTCTCTAGATAATCGTCGATAGGTACACATCTTTAGGCTCAATCCCTCATTGAGTTTTCATTGACCCATCATGAGTTCTTGTTTGCCAAACGGTCTTCCCATTCCACACTATTATCTTGAGTCCTTTACGATAAGGGTATTTATTTTTTCCTTGCCTTCTCATTAAAACATTTTAAGATAATATTTTCGTATACATCATAACATTATGATTATATAACTGTCGCGACCCAAAACCCACCCTAGGAGTTAGAGTGAACTTTGGACGACTAATCATGGCTTACATGACTTGCTTGACAAACCAACCTGCAGAACCCACAGAGCATATACAATAGAGGATATAAACAGCGGAAACATACTCTAACATAGCACAGCGGAAGTCTAAACAAACCTCTATGTATATACGAATCTAAGTTTACACAAAAGGAATCCAACGAAAGTGCGGACAGACCCGCCAAAATACATGAATGTATATCTCTCATCTCACCCACAACTATTCACTCAGAATCTAACACCACCTACTGGTAACCCTCTACGGGAGGTTCCTCCAAAGGCTCCTCGACGTACTCCTCTTCCACCCATGGACCAGGAGCACAAACATCAAATGGAGCAGCAGCTCCCTCAGAACCTGCCGACATAAGAAGTACGGCTGAGCATGGAATACTCAGCGGGTACTAAGCACTAACCAACAGTCATAGCATAAAAATGGCAATACATAAATCAGGAGCAATTCATGTATGTTAGACAGAAACAATTGATATCATACAAGGAAGTAAAGCAATTTATAATCATGCTTGTATTTCGTAGAAAGCAGATAAAACCTCTTGAAAACATCGTGCACTTGGCTTGGCTTGAAATATCTTTTCGTACTTGAAAGCTTGTCGTGTTTGTCTTACTTGATCTTGTCGAGCGTGTCGTACGTGTCATGTCATGCATGTCATGCGTGCTTGCTTGTGATCATGTAACTTGTGAGATACACTTGTGAGATATCCTTGTGAGATGCGCTTGAGAGATGCCTTGAGAGGGAAGGGAGACCCTTCTTTATGCAATGCACTTGCGAGGGAAGGGAGACCCTTCTTCATGATATGTATGTACTTGTGAGGGAAGGGAGGCCCTTCTTCATGATATGCACTTGTGAGTGAGGGGAGACCCCTCGTGGAATGTTGGTTCTTGTTTTTTTGTGAAAAGCGAGGTAAAACATATCGTAGGATATGTCCCACCTCTAACCATGTTCTTGAAAACCCCGATAAATCATGTCATGCATGCCGTGCTCGTGGGAACCGTGTACATACTTGCATTTAAATTTAAATATGACATTTGGGTAATTTCACAACAGATATAACATCAATGATTGAGCAATATAATATTCATATCATTTAGGGAAAGCAAGAAAACACACTATCATAGGCCCTAGCAACATTCAGAATTTATTAGGCATGCATTTCCTAATTTACAACTCATTTTATTCGCCTTGGCATTTCATCAAACATGGTGTGTTCATTATTCATTATTCATTTAAACCTAAATCATGCTTTTCTAGGTGGGTTATGCTCACATCACACTTGTATGTTCATTATTAGTACAATGCCCTTTCCCATTCATTCATCACATCATCCACACGACATCCATTCGCCCATTCCATCTCCATTCACCATTCACAACCATCCATCTCATAGCACATGTGTAAATGAAAGAAAATCAAAAGAAATAAAGAGAAAAGAGGAACTATAACTAGGAGGGTAGTAAGAAGTACCGACCTTGAAGAAATGAGGAAGAAATCCCCTTCCAAAAACGACCGTGAGTTGCTGCCCTAGCTTGAGGAGATGCTCCTCACGAGCTTGTGCCCTAATCTTGAAGAAAAAGGGGCTTGAGTTGAGTGTGGGTTCGCAAACCCCTTGATTTCTCTCCAAAAATGGAAACCCTAGGTTTAGGAATCGCCCTCTCCTCTCTTCTTATCTCCCAATCTCTCTAAGTGTCGAAATGAAGCCCTAAAGGCTCGGGTTAAACTCTTAAGGTAAGAGTGAACCGACCAAAAGACCATAATACCCTTACTGACATTTCTGCAAAACACGAGTGCCCAACACATTGTGCTGTGAACGATGCCTAACACGTTGTGCTGTGAACAGTGCCAAACACGTTGTGCTGTGAATAGTGCCGAACACGTTGTGCTGTGAATAGTGCTGAACACGTTGTGCTGTGAACAATGCCAAACACGTTGTGCTGTGAATAGTGCCGAACACGTTGTGCTGTGAATAGTGCTGAACACGTTGTCCGTTGTGAATAGTGCTGAACACGTTGTGCTGTGAATAGTGCCGAACACGTTGTCCGTTGTGAATAGTGCCGAACACGTGCTGTGAATAGTGCCGAACCCGTTGTCACGTTGTCTTATGTACAACGTGTCCGTCGTGCTGTATAACGTATACGTTATTTGCTGTACAACGTACCCGTTGTCTGTTGCACAACGGATGCACAACGAATACGTTATCAGAGCTCGAGCTACGTTATCAGAGTACGTTGTCTATGCGTTGTCTGTGCCTTATCAGAGCACGTTGTCAGAGCACCTGATCAGAGCTACGTCCTTAGCGCCTTCCGAGCTACGTCCTTAGCGCCTTTCGAGCTACGTCCTTAGTGCCTCTCCAGAGCTCGTCCTTAGTGCCTTCCGAGCTTCGATTGCCTGCAGGTCCAGACTGTTTTGGCCATATCTTTTGACTCGTTCGTTTGATTTTGACGATTCACATTTCGGAATTTCCAATTTCTTCCTTATTTATTAATTATACCTCTTTAAAGGCAAAATGCCAATGAAAGTGTCATGCATTAAATGTGAAAAGGTTCGGGACTCTACATCCTCCCCCCCTTACAAAAATTTCGTCCTCGAAATTTAGACGCTACTTGCATTACAAACCAAAAAAAAAATTACCAGTCATATACAAACTCATACAAAAACTCATTCAATTAATTCTGGGTACTTTGCTTTGACTTCGGCTTCACGCTCCCATGTAGCTTCTTCCCGAGCATGGTGTTGCCATTGCACAAGAACCAATGGGATTGTCTTGTTGCGAAGCACCTGATCTCTTCGATCCAAAATCTGAACCGGCTTTTCAATCAAGGTGAGGTCCTCTCGAATCTCCAACGGTTCCAAGTCTATGACATGCGAAGGATCCGCAATGTACTTCCGAAGCATAGACACATGGAAGACGTTGTGAACTGCGGCCATGTGAGGTGGGAGAGTTACCCTGTAAGCAACCTCACCAACTCGTGTGATAATCTCAAAAGGCCCAACATACCGAGGACTGAGCTTGCCTCGCTTTCCAAATCTCATGATCCCTTTGCTAGGAGATACTTTCACAAAAACTTGATCCCCTACTTGAAATTCCAAGTCCCTACAGCGCGTGTCCCCATAACTTTTCTGGCGATCGTGAGCGGCTTTCAATCGATCCCGAATGATCTTAACTGTGCCTGCAGTTTGCTCAATCAACTCCGAACCAAGTACTTTCCTTTCTCCTACCTCATCCCAATAGAGATGAGACCTACAACTTCGCCCATACAAGGCCTCAAATGGTGCCATTTGGATACTCGCCTGAGAGCTGTTATTATAGGCGAATTCAACCAAAGGCAAGTGCTCTTCCCAACTGCCTCTGAAATCCAACATACAAGCCCGAAGCATGTCTTCAATGACTTGGTTCACTCTCTCGGTTTGTCCATCCGTCTGTGGATGAAAAGCGGTGCTGAAGTCAAGTCGGGAACCCATAGCCTCCTGGAAGCTTTTCCAGAATCGTGATGTGAATCTTGGATCCCGATCTGACACAATACTAATGGGCACTCCGTGTAACCTCACCACTTCCTTGATATACAAAGCGGCTAACTGACTAGAGTTGAAAGTAGTTCGGTAAAGTAAGAAGTGAGCGGACTTCGTCAAACGATCCACTACTACCCATATCGCATCTGAGCCCCTTGCCGTCTTTGGCAAGCCAACTATGAAATCCATGGATATGTTCTGTCGCGACCCAAAACCCACCCTAGGAGTTAGAGTGAATCTTGGACGACTTAATCATGACTTACATGACTTGCTTGACGAACCAACCTGCAAAACTCACAGAACATATACAATAGAGGATAACAGCGGAAGCATAACTATAAAACACAGCGGAAGTCTAACAAACCTCTAAGTATATACACATGGTCCAAGTTAATACAAAAGAAAACAAAACAAGAAAGTGCGGACATGCCCGCCAAAATACATGGATATAATCACTCATGCTCACCCACAGCTAATCCACTCAGAATCTAACACCACCTATTGATAACCCTCTACGGGAGGTTCCTCCAAAGGCTCCTCGACGTACTCCTCTTCCACCCATGGACTAGGAGCACAAACATCAAATGGAGCAGCTGCTCCCTCAGAACCTGCCGACATAAGAAGTACGGCTGAGCATGGAATACTCAGCGGGTACTAAATACTAACCAATAGTCATAGCAAAACCATAGCAGTATAGGAAACAGGAAGCATTTCACATATATAAAGCAGGAGCCATCAATATCATAACAAGGAATAAGGCAATTTATAATCATGCTTGCATTTCATGAAAAGCCGATAACATCCTTGAAAACACCGTGCACTTGACTTGACTGAAAATACCATTTCCGTGCTTGAAAACTTGTCATGTTTGTCTTATCTTATCGTATCATGCGTGTCATGCCATGTCATGCTTGCTTGGAAAGTAAACTACTTGTGAGGGAAGGGAGACCCTTCTTCCTAGAATGATTATGCTTGTCATGCCATGTCTTGTCATGCTTGCTTGAAAAAGTAAACTACTTGTGAGGGAAGGGAGACCCTTCTTCCTAAATGCTCATGTCATGTCCTTTCACTTGTGAGATGTCCTTGTGAGATGTACTTGCGAGGGAAGGGAGGCCCTTCTTATGTTATGTATGCACTTGCGAGGGAAGGGAGACCCTTCTTATGAAAATGCATGATTGTCTTGTCCTTGCCAAAAGCGAGGCAAAACATATCGTACGATATGCCCCACCTCTAAATCCCATTCTTGAAAACCTCGGTAAATCATGTCATGTATGCGTGCTCGTGAGGTCGTGTGCATACTTGCATTTGGAATTAAATATGGCATTTGAGTAATTCATAACACATAACATCAATGATTTGGGCAATTTAATATTGATATCATTTAGGGAAAGCGAACAATCACACTATCATAACCCTAGCAATTTCCATAAACCTTAAACATGCATTTTCTTAATTTATCATTCATTTTATTCACCTTGGCATTTCATCAAACATGGTACATTCATTATTTATTAACCCTACAACATGCTTTTCTAGGTGGGTTATACTCACATCACACTTGTATGTTTATTATTAGCACAATGCCCTTCCCCATTCATTCATTACATCATCCACACGGCATCCATTCGCCAACATCCATCTCCATTTACCATACATACCACCCATCTCATAATATATATATATATATATGAAGGAAAAACAAGAAGAAATAAGGAAAGGAGAAGCTATAACTAGGAGGGTAGTAAAAAGTACCGACCTTGATCAAGTGAGGAAGAAATCCCCCTTTCCAAAACGACCGTGAGTTGCTGCCCTAGCTTGAGGAGAGTGCCCCACACGAGCTTGAGCCGAGATCTTGGAGAAAATAGACTTGAGGTGAGTGTGGGTTCACAACCCTTTGATTTCACCTCCAAAATCAACCCTAGGTTAGGGATCGTCTTCTTCTCCTCTCCTTAGCTCTCAATCTTCTAAGTATTGTAAATAAGCCCTAAAGGCTCGGGCAAGACTCTTAAGGTAAGAGTAAACTGCCCAAAAGACTAAAACACCCTTACTAAATTTTCTGCAAAAACGCGAGTACCGAGCGATCGGTGTTAATGACCGATCGATCGGTTGCCTACCGATCGATCGGTTTCATAACCGAGCGATCGGTTAAAATTTCACTCTCTGGAAAATTTTCCCATACAAAAATCTCGACCAGTCGATAGCCTCCGAGCGATCGTTTTGGACCGATCGATCGCTCCATGGACGAGCGATCGGTGCTCTGCTGGTCCCGACGTTTTTGGCCATAACTTTTGACTCGTTCGTCCGATTTCGACGATTCAACTTGCGTTGGGTTCGTACTTCGAAAAGGAACATTTCTGAGGTTTCGGAATTTCCAATTTCTTCCTTATTTATTAAGTATACCTCTTTAAAGCAAAATGGCAACGAAAGTGTCATGCATTAAATGTGAAAAGGTCCGGGGCTCTACATGTTCTCCATTTCCACCTGGGAATCGGAAGGGACTGTAATAGACCTGCGGGCCGCATGTGTTCTGCTTTTACCTGTTGACACACCAAGCACCGTGCTACATATTCCACAACCTCCCTCTTCATATTCCGCCACCAAAAGTGACTCTTGAGGTTCCGGTACATCGTTGTACCCCTGGATGCACTGTGTACTTCGAACGGTGTGCTTCATCCAAATCTCTCTTCGAAGATCTGCATTGGCTGGGACGCACAGCCTTCCTTGAATTGTGATAGCACCACCGACTAGTGAAGAGAAGTCCTCAATACCCTTAGCAACTTCCTTGTCCCGATAAGCCAACAATTCAGCATCCGTGGCTTGGTATTCTGGGATCAAATCTATAATGTATGGCCGGACCGTGACATTTGCCAAGGTAGGACCATGGACAGAGTTATTCACACTGATGTCCAGATTTCCAAATCTTCTAGCTCCTTCTTGAACCACATGTGTGCTAACAACCCTGGAGGTCTTCTACTTCAAAGCATCAGCCACTACATTTGGGCTTACCCGGGTGGTATTGAATGGTGCAATATACTCCTTCATAAATTTCCTCCAACCCCGTTGCCTTAGATTCAGGTTCCTTGTGGGAAAAGAGGTACTTGAGGCCTTGTGATCCGTATAACCAAGAATTCCACCCCGTATAAGAATGTCGCCATATTTAGTGCAAACACAAACCGCGGCCAGCTCTAAGTCGTGCATGGTAATCCTTCTCATGCTCCTTCAATTTCCTCGATGCATAGCAATGAATTTCGTGTGCTGCATGAGTACATACCAAGTCCAACGTGTGAGGCCTCACATACACCCTCATACCCATAAGGTCCAGTGGCACAGTAATGACAGGGGCTTTATTAAGTCTCTCTCGTTCCGTTAAAACTGATCTCCGCACTTGATCCCTCCATACAACTGGTGTTCTTCCTTGTCAGTAAGTTTACGGTGCGTGCAAGCTAAGCGAACCCCTCTACGAAATCTCCTGTAGTATAGCCGGCCCAACACCAAGAAGCGGCTATCTCCTTGACACTCTTGGGCCTCGCCCCAACTCATGACTGCCTCTATCTCTTTGGATCCATCCAATACCTTCTGCAGAAACACGGGCCTAGGAATGCCACCTCTGTCCACCAAACTCACACTCTAAGTGTTGTCGTATAGC